>JAVSCE010012085.1:0-75963 GCA_032199065.1 Smutsia gigantea | reverse complement strand
CCCTTCTGTTTCATTACATTAAATATATCATGCCATGCTCTTCTGGCCTGTAAGGTTTCTATTGAGAAGTCTGATGATAGTCTGATGGGTTTTCCTTTGTAGGTGATCTTTTTTCTCTCTCTAGCTGCCTTTAATATTCTGTCCTTGTCTTTGATCTTTGCCCTTTTAATTATTATATGTCTTGGTGTTGTCTTCCTTGGGTCCTTTGTGTTGGGATATCTGTGGGCTTCCATGGTATGAGAAACTTTCCTTCCCCAGCTTAGGGAAGTTTTCAGCAATTATTTCTTCAAAGACACTTTCTATCCCTTTTTCTCTCTCTTCTTCTGGTACTCCTATAATGCGAATATTGTTCTGTTTGGATTGGTCACACCGTTCTCTTAATATTCTTTCATTCCTATAGATCCTTTTATCTCTCTCTGCCTCAGCTTCTCTATGTTCCTGTTCTCTGATATCTATTCCAATAACAGTCTCTTGCACCTTGTCCAGTCTACTCTTAAGCCCGTCTATCGCTTGTCTCATTTCTGCATTGTCTTTCCTCACTTCCTCCCTTAGCTCTTGCATATTTCTCTGTAGATCCATCAGCATGGTTATGACTTTTATTCTGAATTCTTTTTCAGGAAGATTGTGTAAGTCTATCCCATCAGGCCCTCTTTCTGGGGTTGTCTGGGTGATCTTTGTCTGGACCATATTCCTCTGTCTTTTCGTGGTGATAGAAGTGGTCACTGGTAGGCGCCACCTGTGTCAGCAGGGAGAACAAAGTCCCTTCCAGCTTGTTGCTCTCCTTGCCCTTCTCTGGGGCCTGAGCTGGTTTCCCACACACAGGAGGCAGTCTCTGGGATAATCCCCTGAGCTGCCTGTGTGCGGGGCCGTCTCAGCCTAGCCTATAGTGCTGCGGGGGTTTGCAGTCTTGCTGGGTGCGTTCTGGTCCCCTTGGTGCCTTCCAGATCTTGTTCTGGGTTCTGTGGCCCTTCCTGCTTAGGTGCTTGCCAGACGGGAGGAGATTCTGTGAGGTTGCTGTGGGCGGGGCCGCTCTCCTGCTGTTCCGCAGCTGTGGCGGATCCGCGGGACCCTTTGTGGTGCTGGTCGGGGGGAATGAATGGCAGACTGCTGATCTCTGTGGGAAGCCTGCGCTCGGCTGCTTTGCCCGCCGCAGGCCAGGGGGTTGGAAATTCCCCAAGACTCCCAGCCTGCTAGGCTGAGTGGGCTGGGACAATTTTGTTCCGCAGTTGGACCCTTGTCTCTTTAAGACTTTTAAAAAAGAGCCCACTTTTCTTTTGTCCCGGGGAGCCAGCTGTGGGGACCCGCTCACCGTCTCTGTCTCGGATCCTGCCCTTCTGTTTCTCTAATCTCCGATATACCGTGTGATGTGTGTCTGTGCTCCCAGTGAAGATCACCAGGGCTGGTTATTTAGCAGTCCTGTGCTTCCACTTCCTCCCCACTCTGATTCTTTTCCTCCCGCCAGTGCACTGGGGTGGGGGAGTGCTCGGGTCCCGCCGGGTTACGGCTTTGTATCTTACCCGCTTCGTGAGGCGCTGAGTTCTTGCAGATGTAGCTGTAGCCTGGCTGTTGTACTGTATCTTCTGGTCTCTCTTTTAGGAATAGTTGTATTTGTTGTATTTTCACAAATATATACAGTTTTGGGAGGAGATTTCCACCACCCTGCGCATGCCACCATCTTCCCAGCTGCTTGCCAACACTGTTTTTAAAAGCACACTAAAAATGCTTCAGTCTGGGCTGCCTTCCCCCCTGGTATAAGGGTCCAGAACCTGAGCCCAGACTGGAAGCAGACTGGCTGGATTCACATCGTGGCTAGTGTTGATACCTTAAACAAATTTGAAAGGTCTGTGCATCTCACTTTCCCCATCTGTAAAATGGGGATAGTAGCAATACTTACTTCATAGTCTGTTGGGAAAATTAAATGAGTTAAAACATGGAGCCGACTCGGAGCAGTGCTGGGCCAGTCAGTGTTCAATATGTGATAGCTATTGTTATTATCCAGTAACTACAGGCTTATACACAACAATAATCATGTAGATGCTATGTAGATAGATCACGGCTTTGTTTTTATTTTAAATAATTAACCGATTAACTAATTAATTGACTTTAACATCGTTCGGAATTCTCACATGATCTCCAGGAACGCACTGAAGTGAAAAGTGAGGAGAGCCATACCTCAAACAGATGCCCCATTTTGCGTGACCTTGGGCTTGTACCATTAGGTAGCTTTCAACCTTGAACAAGTGAGAGGGGCCTTAAAAAACTCCTATTGGATTTAGCAACTAAGAAGACTTGAGTGATGTTGGAGATGGTCACTGATGGTGTGGTGGGAACAGAAGCCAGAATGCAGCAGGTTTGGAAGGACTGGGAAGGAAGGCGATTGAAAAGAAGAGTGTAGGCTTTTTTTTCAAGAAGGCGTGAGATGTCAGCTGCCTTTCTGAGCTTCAGTTTCCAATGGCAAAGTGTAGATGATGCTCCTTTTGCAGCCTCCTTAACAGGGAGTATGAGCACGTTGTGAACGAATCTTACACCAACATATATTATTGGTCTTTTGATGGCGATTGTTTATCTCTTAGTTGTAGGTGTTTAAAAGTAAAAGAAAATCTATTCCTTGGAAAGTGTTCCATCAGTCAAGCTCAAACTCAATTTGCTTTCCAGAAAATTTTCAGGTTCCTATGACAAAATTTACATTTAGCCTCTGATTTGAACAGTAACCACATGATGCTGCTTTTCATTTGGTCTTTGTTTCATTGGTTGACCTTTGCCTTGCATGTGAGTTTGGGGACTTGAAGAGTGGATGAGGCATATCAAGCCAGTAAGTAAGTTCTGTCTACTCTCTGCTCTCACAGACCAGACCTTTGGTTTCCTGCACACTCTTGTGCCAGCCTTTGATATCCCTTAACTATGACACTGTAAATGTTTCTTTGCAGACACAATCCTCTCCCAACCTAAAGCACACAAATAGGCCAGCCAACAAACCAGCGAACTAACCAGCTAACCACCTCAGCTCTGATTGTACGTTCCACTCCAGCTACCCCTCCCTCCTATCCTTCTCTTCCCAGCCAAGTGGCCTGAAGGAGGACCCCACACCTATTCACTTTCTCACCTCTTATTTACCCTTCATCCCCACAAGGGACTTCAGTTCCCCTGTCCACTGAAATGACTCCAAGGCCATTCTGAAATGGAGTTAACATTTCCCAATCCATCTCTTTCTTCACTGTTTTGCAATATTTGACTCTGGTATGTTTAGCCTCTGTTACTGTTGGGTATAGGCCAGCGTCCTCGGTTGTGTAGGCGTAGAAAAAAGGTTGAGCACCTTGATTATGATGTTGAGCACCTGATGGCCTCATTTTACAGATGAGGAAATGAAGGTCCAGAAAAATTTAGTGAATTGACCCATATTAGCCCTTGTTCCAATAATGCTATGTAACAAACAACCCCCAACTCAATAGCAAACAAAATTTATTTTTCTCACAGTCTGTGGTGGGCTGGGGTAGCTCTAATTCAGGCTGTGGGTGGGGTTCAGATGTGCTTCGTGTGTGTTTGGAATGGGACCTAGGCTGAGAAGGCTACTTGGGGAAATTCTACTCCTGACAGATCATAGGAAGGCAAAAAAATGCAGGAGGAAATAATCATTGTCTTTTGAGGCCCCAGCCTGGAAGTGGTTTAATGTCACTCCTGCCCATACTCAGTTGGTTAAAGCCACTGACGTGTCCAAGCCTAATATTAATGGGGTGGGGAAGAAGACTCGACCCACTGTAGTGGGAGATACTTAAAAGTCATAGAACAAAGGGTGACGATGTAGCATTTTGATTCAGGGAGGGCATGAAGAATTGAGAGCAATGATTCAATCTACCATTTGCTCCAGAATTTCACACATCTGGGTTCTGATCTCTGGCAAAGCAGAAAGAGGCCTTGCGATGTCACAAAACCAAGACAAGACAAAACAAAACAAGAAACAAAAATACAAAGAACAAACAAAAACATAAAGCTATCATACATTTGGATTTTTATTGTAACTGAGAACAATGGTCTCTGAAAAAATAACAGATGTGGATGGGGCACTGACAGCTGAGACCCTGATATGGCAGAGCCCAGGGGGTCTTGGCTGACCCACTGATGAGCTGATACCAATAGTACTCAAGAAGGGTGGTGAGCTACAGTTCCAGCCAAGTGAGTACGGAGGCAGATTCTCCAGACCCAGGTCTTTGTACTGGGCTGAGTAGTGTCCCCTGAAAATTCACATCCACTCAGAATCTTGGAAGGTGACTTCAGATTAGATCTCAGGTTGGACTGAGCCTAGCCAGAAATTTCTAGTTGAATGAGCAATGGAGGTCAGAGGACTGATGACAGAGCCAGACCCTACTCTGAGGAGAGCAAAGACTGCTTCAGGGCACAGAGCGGCTGCCACATGACGGGTCTAACTCTAGTCTGGAAAAGCAGGACTGAGGGAGGCATTTCTCAAGTCCAGAAGACCAGAGGAGGCCTGAATGCAGAAAGCCTTGCATATTCACCAGATCCTGAAATACAACAACCAGGGGACATTCTTGTAGATTGTGAACTGTATTGTTTAGGACAAATTCATGGTTCCACATGGGGCTATAAATTTATGGGTACCGTTGTGCCAGGAAAGGGCTATGGCTGAAAACATAAATAGCTCCAGATTTGTTTTAAATGTTCTCGTGGGTGCTAAGGCCTACTGTATTATTAAAGAAAAAAAATATGTTCTAGGATTTTCTCTTGTCCTCCAGAAACTATCTCTTGGTGCTGGCCAGTGGCTCCAAAAAAAAGGGTGTGTCTTGGTATCACAGGGCCTGTTACGCAGGGTGAATTTAACATCCAAAGGTTTTGGCATTAAACCTTCCAAAAAAAGGGTTCCAAAGATAAAAAGAAATGTTTCTCTCACTTCTGTGCTTCTCTCTGTTATGTACTTTTGCATCCTCTCCCCTAGGAAGTCACTGGGGCATCTGAATAGGGAGGTGCTTTTGCAATCCAAAATCAGCCACAAAATTTTACTTCCTTTTTTCCTTAAAAAAAAGAAGGGTACACTGACTAAAACAGCTAAAATATAGATTAGTTAGTATAATAATAATAAATACCAAAAAAACCCACACCCTGATAGGGTTTGCTTTTCACAAAGCATAACATTCAAAGTGAACTGGGGGAAACATGTTTTTGAATTAGTGTCTCCTTTCACGAGCTCAGTTTCTTTCCACCTCACCTCTCTGTCTCTAGAGTGGTCAGGCAGACCCCTCCCCACCAGCACACACACGCTGGCCTCTCCCAGCACTGCCAGCAGCTCTGTGGGCTTTGTGCTGGGTTGGGTAGAGGCCCTGAGAATTCATGAAAGTGGCCTTCTCCGGAGACAGGGTCTTTGCAGATGTCCTAAGGCAGGATGAGGTCACACTAGGTCAGAGTGGGCCCTGGACTGATGTCCTTACAAGACGAGAGAAGTTGGACATAGACACAGACAGAGCAAAGATGGTCTGAAGACAGACACATGGGGAGCACCAGGTGATGGTGGAGGCAGAGGCCAGGTGACACAGCTGCCAGCCAGGAGCCCCCAGCAAGGAAGAGTGAGGAAGGATTTGCCCACAGAGTGTCGAGACACCGTGATTTCAGACTTAGGGCATCCAGAGCTATGAGAGAATAAATTTTTGTTGTTGTAAGCCCCCAGCCTGTGGGGCTTTGCATGGCAGCCCTCAAAGATGACCGCAGTCTCCTCCCCACGTGGGCCTTGGGGAACTAGAGCTGCCAGAGGCCTGGCTCACAGCTCAGGCCCTCCTGTCAGACTTACCAGGCCTGGGCTGCCGCCTGGCCACTGCCCAGTGGGCCAGTCTCGGCATCTCAGTTTCCCCATCTGTATGAGGGGCATGACTAGGATGTGGGTGGAGATAAAAGGCCACAATGTTTACAAAGTATTTGGTACAATGCCTGACCCATGACAAGTGCTTAGTAAATGTTAGCTATTATTCGCCATATGGTTTTCGGAAGGCTTTAAATCCATTTGTATCTATCCCAGTTTGAAGTTTTCCTGAGTTTACTTTTCCCATAGAAGCCAAGTAGATCCGATCTGCGCTCTCGGTGATGTAAGATGACATCTGGCATAGTGCGTGGCACAGAGTAGGCACTAAATACATCTTTACGGAGTAAAGAATGGAACAACCACGTCTTATGTCAATACCTCATCATCGGAGGAAACAACTTAGGGACTTTACAGAGCTTAGTAACCAGCTTGGAAAACCTGAGGTTTTCAACTGTGGAAGAAGGATGTACTTCAGCTACCCTTATTCACACTGGGGCACAGGCGGTGTGGTCAGCCTCCAAGACGGTTCCTCGTGGTCCCTGCCCCCTGCTATTCACACCCTTGCACAGACCCCCTGACCAAATTTTACCAGGACCAGTCGTGTGACCAATCAACAGGATACAGCAGGGGTGACAGCAGAGCACCCCCAAGATTAGTTTATAAAAGACTGAGGCGTCCCCCTTGGGTTCTTGCTCCCTCCCTCCCATGGACTACTTATTTAGGGGAAGCCAGGTACCCCATTTAGCAGCCATACAGGGAAGCTGGACAACAGCTACCCAGGCGAGCATGGAAGCAGACTCTCCAAGCCCAGGAAGCCTTAGATCATCACAGCCCCACTGACAGCTTGACTCTCCGCTCATGGGAGACCCTGGGCCAGGACCACCTGGTAAGCCACTCCCAGACACCTGACCTTCAGAAACGGTGTGAGATAAAAACGCTTATTGTTTTAAGCCACCTAGGTTTTGGGGGGTGATTTGTTACACAACAATAGATAAGTAATACAGGGGATGAGATAAAAACCTCCAGGATGAGCCGGGACCAGGGCAAAGGGTAGTTACTATACAGGGGATTATAAGGTGCAGCAGGCAGGCAAGAGGCTGAACCCGGAGGGACCGGCCACGGGGAGGGTCAGGCAGGTTCTGTGGGTCTGTGCATCGGGCGAGAGCCAGAACCAACCGCATAGCGAGCACAGGTCACCGCGACTCTTAGTGGTCCTAGACGGGAGCTGTTGCCTCCTGACCTTGTTTTGTACAATGTCCAGTTGGACCTACAGTTGATCACTGTAGCTGAGAGGTGGTCAAGGGCCAAAGAGTGAACTGAGGTCAAAACAAAGATGTGGAGATTCCAATGACAGAGAAGATGCAATGGGATTATAAATATTTTTGAAACACTCACAGTATCCCTTTGTTATTTGGATTGCCTAAGCTCTTTAAGTCATCTGCCAAGCTGGGAAACAGAATTGGGTTTGTTTCCCAGGCCTGTTGCAGGCCATTGGGCCTCTCACCATGCAATAGAAAGATGGAAATATTTGCTGGGTTTATAAAGACACAACCTCAAATCCAATTGGCAAATATTTTTTGAATGCCTACGAGGCAAGATACAAAGGCATTTAGAATCATTCTGCACGCCCACTACAGGTACACAATGTCCCTCTGTACCAACCTTGGTCACTCAGAGAAACTGAAACTCAACTGGCCAAAGCAGCAGCCCCTCTACTCCACACAGGTCTCCACTTTAAATTTACCTGTCCTTGTTTTAAGTCTTATGACCCTGTTGGTCAATTGATTTGATCCCAGAAGAGAAGAGTCCGGTGAATGGCATCTGCCTTTCCAGAGGCCTCAGAGTCCTTAAACCACAGAAGTGAGCAAAGCAGGGCTTCCGGTACCTCCTGTCTTGTAGACAGGTTGGGTTTCAGGCAAATTGCTGCTCTGCAAGTATAAAGTGAGAGGGAGCAGAGGCTGCTGTCTAAGAGCACAGACTCCAGAACCAGAGGGCCTGGGTTTGAATGTCAGCTCGGCTCCTTACTGGCTATGGGACCTTGGTAAGTTACTTAGTCTCTCTGAACCTGTTTTCCCATCTGCGAAATGAAAATGATCATAATAGCGCCTCCCACACAGTATGGAGAGAAATAAATGAGTTAACATGTGTGGAGCACTTAGAACAGCTCCTGGCCCATAGGAAACCTTCTGGAACTGTTCGCTATTACTATGCAGGGCAGAGGCAAGAGTGGCCCCCTCTGCCCTCGCTGGGCTATAATTTAATTGTCTGTTAGGGTTCACCAAAGGCAGATGTCTCTCTTTCACAACAACAGCTAAAGGGTTCTTTAAGGACTTCATAAAAACAAAAGGATTAACTACAGATGACTAAGCCTCCATGATGAAAACAGAACCAGGTATAGTAAATAATGAACTCAGGCAGGATTATATTCCTACAAACAATAGACTGAATGCTCCTGCTCTGTTTGCAATCCTTCTGCATTAAGGAGCTGGTGGCCAAGGGAAATGTCTCCGTGTGCCTAGGACAGTCTGGGTGGGCTCCTGGAGGAAGCAGCCCTCCAGCAGAAGCCTGAAGAATGACCAGGACTTGCCAGATGGAGAGAGAAGGTAGACACACCAGCCAGGCAAAAGAGTGTGCTAGGGCCAGGGTGAGGTAAGCAGGCACCCGAGGCTGGAGTTTTAAGGAGACACTCACTCCCAGGGTCCTGCAAGAACAGGGTCAGCCCTTGCACATCTAGGTGCCTCCTCTGCCTCACCTTAGTCCTGGCCCTGGAGAAGAGCATGGGTATTAGTCTGGAAGGGTCAAACAAGTCGGCATAATAAAAAATGACAAGTCAGTGCAAGACTGGCAGAGTCTAAAGGCCAAGGACAGAGCCCAGCTGGACTGAGGCTGGATCAGGGCCAGATCACCAAAGGTCCTATGTGCCAAATAAAGGAGTTTAGCGTTTAGTCTAAGAGTGACAGGGAGCCAACCAAGAACTGAATGGGCCAGATTTGGGCATTAGCAAGATTCCTCTGGCACTAATGTGGATGGCAGATTGGTGGGGGAAGGGAGAAACCAGAGGCAGGGGACCAGCTCAGGACACCATGGAAGAGTCCACATTCAAGGGTGAGGCAGGGCAGTGCCAGTTAGAAGTAAGGAGGAGAACTCACTCAAGATGATTTGACAGCAGAACTGACAGTACCTGGGGACTGGCTGCAGATGAGGGCTGATGGAAAGAGTCAAAAATGACACTGAGGTTTTTACTTGGTGACCATTTAGAAGCCATGCAGAGTTATTAGGTGAGATAAGAGGTACACGGAAGGCAGTTAACAAGGCTTCCCCCAGTTCAAGGGAAAATCCCCAACCCTCATTTGTTTCCAAAGGATATACTGGGAGTTGGGATATATCTTACCCTTTCTATGGTGTCCACACTCTGTATGTATCGCTGAACTAAACTGAGTGGCTTTCAGACCCCAACCTTCCATACTGTTCATTGGCTTCTAAGTGGCGTTAGGGGTGTCTAAATCCTTTAGAAAATGGCTTTTCAGCTGGGCTCAGACCAGCACGGCAACATGTCCAACCTCCCATTCTGGACCTGCAGGATCGAGGGCTCTGACCCTGCCTGTCCCCTCTTGAGCTGGGGCCTGCGGTGTGACTGGATGCCAGGCCAAGAGCTGGCTGGCCTGTGGCTCTGAGAGGCAGGGGCAGAGAACGCAAGTCAAAGGGCAGTGACAGTCTGTCTGGGGGCTGGGGGCGCTTGAGCTGCCCGGGGAAGAGAGCCTTATGGGAGAGGATTTGGTAGCAAAATGTCAGCCGGAGAGGGGGCCGAGGGCAGCTGGTCCTGGGGCGAGCCCAGAAAGGCTGAGGTGGCTGTGTCTGGGGGAGTGGGGAGGCGTTCAGTGGTGTCTGAGGAGCCAAGTCTGGGCAAGAGAAGCGCTACAGCCGCAGGCAGCATTTGGAGGCATTCACTGGGCCTAACTTCCTCTGACCCAGGCACAACACACAGCGACCTTGTGGTCAACTAAAGCCCCCAGATCCTTTTCTGTAGTGTCAGTGAAGCCTGGTCTCACCCTTCCTGCACTTGAGAAGTTTGGAAAATACCTGCTTTGCATGCAGTTCTCCATATTCTCACAAAAATAAAGTGAGTAAAAAAGTGAGTCTGAGCTCTTTGAAACATTAATTAAAGACACCATAGTCTCCTTATTTAACTGAGGGCTGCTACCTCATTTGGGATTATTAGCAAAGCAAGGCAGCCTTTGTTGTGCTTGACAAAGTGATTGATTCAGACTCCAGGTGAATTTTGGCTTTCTCAACGTCTTTTGATGTGCTTAGATTCCCCAGCGAGGACACACATCATCAATTACTTAAACAAGCCACTACCTTGAGAGCATAATTATCAGGGAGGCCCAGTCTACTAATTGGCAGATGAAGAGATAGAAATGAACTCTGGCTCTGGCCTGGACCCTTACCTGCCCCGGGGGAGCAGGATCCTTTAAATTGTCTCATGGTGACGCTCCTGCTGATCTGGGGCGACCTGCTTAGCTTTCTGCCTCTGCAAAAATACACCTTGGGTGACCTGCGGCTCTGTGATGGGAACTGCATTCTCGTGGGCAGGGCTGCTGAACTCAGAGTTGGGGGAACAAGGAAGAGATGAGTTCACAGAAGCAAAATTCTTACTTGAAGGGAGTTTGTAAGAACCTCTTTGCCTTGCTTTTTCCCTCCTAAGAGCCAAATTCTCCATCTCCTGGGACAGGCAGGATGAGATGGGGCTTTTGTAGGGTGCTGTGTCAGAGCTCACAGTCCCCTGACACGGAAGCAATTAAAGTCCCAGATTTGTATTTAAATCTGTAAATGTAAACATACTATGATAAATTTGAATATTGTTTTATTATAAATATATATTTTTAATGCACTAAGTCATTACTCTTTTTTCCCCTCTCCATCCTGGAAGAGAGGTTTTGGGGGAAGGTTTTATACTGCAGTTATATATGTCATTGGTTTTGTCGATGGGGTGGGGGCAGGGGGAGCTCAGCCTCTTTAAATTCAAATAACTGATACTTTAATAAAAATCCAGAAGTGTTTCATAAATATCAGCCACTCAACTGGTTTTATGACACAGTTCAACTGCTCTGTTCAATTTTCAAAATGGCAAGATAGACCGCATGTGCGTTCAACTTGTGAAACTGCTCTTTGAGCTACTGACATCATGTCCTCTCATTCTCATGGTGCGGAATGTCCAGGCCTGCTCCCGGAATCCCTCTGTGACTGGCCTGCAGCGAGGCCTGGCTCTGGGCCTCACTCTGAGTGCCCTCCCTTCCTAACCACCAACTCCAACTCCATGCCACTGGCTGCCGTCAATCCTAGAAGGTCATTGGAAAGCACCCCAAGAAAGCAGAGCCCACTGAGTGTTAAAGCAGGTACACAGCGCTTCCTCCCACGTGAACGCCAAGCGCTCTCCTCCTGGGGCCTCCTGGCGCCCCAGCCTCTTCCAGGCCTTTGCCTGCTGTGGGGGATCCAGCTTTGACACCTCTGCCTTCAGTCTAATGGTTTTCTGGAGAGCGCGCCTCTGTGGCGGGCCCTGTTTGCTGAAAACTAGCCCTGGGGAAACAGTAAACCTAAGGATCACTTTCCATGTTTTCAGTTTCAACAAATACCACCCAATAGTTGGGCAGAAGTGCTTTTAAATGATCAAAATACATTTCAAAAGCACACATTCCAATTGGCATACAGAGATCGTAATGGAAACGCTTAATTAAGTGCTTGTCATTAGCCATTGAATGTCTGCCTGGTTCACTAGGCTGTAAGTGCTACGTCCCTGCAGCACCCTGGCACCCAGCTCCTTGTCCAGCACGGGGGACACATGCAGCGGACATGTGTCGACCTGATGCTTCTCTTCATGTGTAACATGCTGATTGGCATTAGCCCTAACAGCGAGAAAAACAGCTTCACTCTTAGGACCTCTCCCCTTCCTGAAGGTAAACTGCTATTATAGTTAAGAATAAATGCAAAAACGTATCTGATAAAGGGTTGACATCCAAAATATATAAAGAACTCATGCACCTTAACAAACAGAAAGCAAATAATCCAATTAAGAAATGGGCAGAGGACATGAATAGACACTTCTCCAAAGAAGAAATTCAGATGGCCAAGAGGCACATGAAAAGACGCTCCACATCGCTAATCATCAGAGAAATGCAGATTAAAACCACAATGAGATATCACCTCAAACCAGTGAGGATGGCCAACATCCAAAACACAAACAACAACAAATGTTGGCGAGGATGTGGAGAAAAGGGAACCCTCCTACACTGCTGGTGGGACTGCAAATTAGTTCAACCATTGTGGAAAGCAGTATGGAGGTTCCTCAAAAAACTCAAAATAGAAATACCATTTGACCCAGGAATTCCACTCCTAGGAATTTACCCTAAGAATGCAGCAGCCCAATTTGAAAAGGACATATGCACCCCTATGTTTATTGCAGCACTATTTACAATAGCCAAGAAATGGAAGCAACCTAAGTGTCCATCAGTAGATGAATGGATAAAGAACAGGTGGTACATATACACAATGGAATATTATTCAGCCATAAGAAGAAAACAAATCCTACCATTTGCAACAACATGGATGGAGCTAGAGGGTATTATGCTCAGTGAAATAAGCCAAGCCGAAAAAGACAAGTATCAAATGATTTCACTCATATGTGGAGTATAAGAACAAAGAAAAAATACTGAAGGAACAAACAGCAGCAGACTCACAGAACCCAAGAACGGACTAATAGTTACCAAAGGGAAAGGGACTGGGGAAAATGGGCGGGAAGGGAGGGATAAGAGGGAAAAAGGGGCATTACGATTAGCAGATGTAATGTTGGGGGGCACGGGGAGGGCAGTACAACTCAGAGAAGACAAGTAGTGATTCTATAGCATCTCACTACGCTGATGGACAGTGACTGTAATGGGGTTGGTGGGGGGGACCTGATGAAGGGGTAGTTTAATAATCGTAATATTGCACATGTAATTGTAAATTAATGATAATAAAATAAATTATATTATTAAAAAAAAAAGAATAAATGCAATGTCAGATAGACCAGTTCTCTTTAGTTCTGAGAAATGAAATACAGGACAATAAGATTTCTTTGGTCTGATTCTCCATGTGCTCTCTGAAAAAGGGCTGACATCCCCCCTTCATCATTCTCTGGCCATGGTGTTAGAGTATCTGGTGAGTCAGGGCAACTTAGACCACAGCGTGAAATGTGGCCTTCTTTGACCATCCATGAGAGCCACGTCTTCTCTGCTGTGGTCTGTGGATTGTCCCAGGCAGGTGAGATCCTTTTAGGAGGATTCGTGGACTTAAAATTTTTTCCATTGTAAAATACTGTTTTTACCATTAGTTTTTATTTGAGGATGTAGTAATGGCTTTCATTTATGGTCAGGACATAAAGTTTCCTATAAAATAAAGGAACTATATCCTGACCATAGGTTTACCTAAGGGAAGCAAGTTAATAGCATAGGCAATTTGCAGATAAGGCAAACATTGCAAAGATGTTATACAAATAATTTAGAAGATTAATGTCTTAATCAATTGATATTTAACATCTCACCAATAGAGATTTATTGACTCAACTGACTCTCCTGCCTTGAAAAGTTGTGATAAAAATGGAAAAGTTAGCTAACTCTCTGTACCATAAATAAACCATCACAACTGGATGACTTAACTTTTTTTCCTTAACTGTTGTACTTAAAAAAAATATTTTCTGTTGGCTGTTAGGCAACCAAAGCCTGGTACAGTGGTGCCAAGGCTGAGTGTCACGTGAGCTCTGGACTGGCCTCCTCCCGCCCCGCCAGCGCTGTGCCAGCCAGTTCTCCCTAAACAGGAAGCCCTGACAATCTCTCAGTCCCCACCCCAGACACGTGCCTTTGGCAGGCAAATACCAAAATAAAGTCAAGATTGGTACACAATGTAAGTTGGTATGGTGGCTGAATAGTGGCCCCAAAGACGTCCATGTCCTACTCCCTGGAGCCTGTGAGAGGCACTTTATATGGCAAAAAGAACTTTGAGGGGGTGACTAAGGATCTTGAAATAGGGAGAATGTACTGAATTACCTGCGTGGGCCCTAAGGTAATCACAAAGACCTTTGTAAAGGAACTCAGGAGGAGTCAGAGGCAGAGAAGTTAATGAGGACGGAAAGCAGAGATTGGAGCGATGCGGCCGTAAGCCATGACGGCAAAGATCCCATCCCGTACGTCTCCCCTGCCCCCTGGAGCCTCCAGAGAGAACCACTCGCTGACATCTTGAAATTAGACTAGCAAGCAAGACTGATTTGGGACTTCCTGGCCTCTAAAACTGTAAGATAATAAATCGTGTTGTTTATTAGAGCAACAATAGGAAACTAAGACAGTTGGAGAGATTAGCTTACTTTAAAAAAATTCCTTCATTTTCTGAAAAGATTCACCATATTTATCTTTTATATAAGGCATCACTATACACTTAAAATAATTCTAGTTACAAAGGATTCAATTAACAAGTTTCAAAATCTATTTAAGTTTTTGAATGGGCATCCACACAGTTGAAGTAGCAAACATCGTTTCATAAGGTACCACCAAGAAGTACAGTGAAATGTCTTTCTCCTGTTATGCTCCCTAGATACCATTTTTCGCTGAAAGAAACCAGGGCAGGGCTTCTTGGGACAATGGCTGATCCAGGTCTACAGCAAGGCCCTGGAACATCTTGACATTTCAGATCATGAGGAAGATGTCTGTCAAAAGTACTCAGGAACAAATTTATATATGCTCCCCTAGCCAAAGATGGGACAATTTGATGAATAAAAATATAATCACTGCAATGGATCAAAACACACCAAATATATGTAAATCCATGGGTTCATAATGATACAAAAATATCTTGTGCTATCATTGTATGGAATCAATTCATTATTTTGAAAATTAACAATAAAAGGAAAGAATCAACCACTGATCCTACTTTTGTTATATGAACGATTCCTCAGCATAAGCAAATAGCAGATGAGGGTAAATTCAGAATTATTCCAGCTAATAAAGGGAGAAGGAATATTACCATCTTGCAGCTCCTTATGAATTAATGGATCTAGGTGATAATCCTTACAGTTGCTAAGATCATAGTAAGAGAGACAAGCAGACATTATGGACCTCCCATGGAGTAGTCTTGCAGAAAATGCCTCTGAATCACTGGTTCCCAAACTTGTCTGAACATTGGGATCACCTGAGGATCTTTTAAAAATTCCAAAGCTCAAGTCACACCCCAGACAATTACATCACCCTTTGGGGGGGGGACACAGGCATTGGAATTTTTTGAAGCTCCTTAGAGTGCAAATTCAGGAATTTGATATTTCAGATCTAACTACTGGAAACAGGACTGAAGAACAAGTTAAACTACACCATGGAATGCAACTAGCAGAATTCAGACTGTGAGAAAGCCTGCAAGACACAACCTGATTTTGTTTTTTAAAAATGCAAGGGGAAAAAAGGGGAAATTAGAGAAAATTTCTGGAAAATTTCAAGAAGAAAAGAGGAAAAGAGAAAGGGGAATTTAGAGACTTAAAGATACTTAAGAGGCACATGATCCAATTACAACATATGGACCTTATATAGATCCTCATTCAACAAATATAGTATAAAAGAAAAATAATGAGACAATTGGAGAATTTAAAAGAATTAAAATTCTTTTCCAAAGAATTATTGTAATTTTTAAGTGTGATAATGATACTGTGGTTATTTTTGGAAAGGGTCCTGATATTTTTAGGAAAGGGTACTAAAGTATTTACAGTTGGAATGATATGATGTCATGGATTTGTTTCAAAATAATTTGGGGGTGAGGTGGGTGGGGTATAAGGCTGAAACAAGATTGGTCACAGTTAATAATTGTTAAAGATGAATGGTAGGTACATGGGAATTCATTTTACTGTTTTGTCTACTTTTGTATTTTTCCATACCGAAACATCAAACTCAACATCTCCTTCCTGCCCCTTCCTCATCCCCATAGTTCCATCCCCCAACTGGTAACTTCTCAAATTAATTTCTTATTTAGCCTTAGAGAGATATTTTTAATAGATATGCAGCTAATACAAGTAACAAGTTAATTTTCTCTCCCCATTTTTTCTTACATAAATGAAAGCATACTAAACTCAATTTTCTCCATCTTGCCATTTTTATGCAATACTGTATCTTGATTGACTTTCCATATTTGTTGAACAGTACATTATTGAATAGATACATCAAAATTTATGTAAACAGTCCCACACTGATGGGCACTTAGGTTGTTTCCAACCTTTTACTGTTATAAAAATGCTGAAATAAACAAATAAGTAAATTCAAGTATATGTGTAGAACAAACCCCTAGAAGTGAATTTGATGGGTCAGAAGGTAAATGCATATGATAGACGGTAGCAAATAGCCCCCCTAATGGAATTGTACCAGGGCAGAAGCAGTGGGGATAAAGACAAGTGGGCACATATGAAGATGGAGCTAAGAGGATTTGCTAATAGACTATATGTAAAGTATGAAAAATAAAAGAAGAATTAACCATGTCTAATATCGGTCAGCTTCAGGTAAGTTTTGCCTGGGTAACAACTGACTTTCCCGCCTTGCCTGCCAATCTCAATGATTTACATCAACACTCATTTCTTGGTCACGTTAAATGTCTATCATGGATCACCTTCAGCTCTGCTCCTCATCTTCACTGCAAGACGCAGGCTTCAGGAACAGCTCTCACCTGGGAGACTACTGGTCTCATGGCAGGGGAAAAAGACCAAATGGCTTTCCAGGTGCTGTACTCAAGGCTTGTACTTGGATGTGGCATACATCATGTCTGTTCATGATCACCGGTCAAAACAAGTCACACAACCAAGCCTAATGTAAACGGGGTAGAGATGTATAACCCAAGGGGTAGTCACATTTTAAACAATTGCTCTCTACCATGTTTCAGATGTTTCTGGCTTGTGAAATTGGTGATTGTGGTTGCAATAGTGATGTAGAGATGACTGGGGAGGAAATTACTTAGGGGGCAAACTGAATTCAGGTTTAGATTTGTAAAGTTTAAAATGCCTAATAGACATTAAAGGGGTTTAGCCAAGTTGGCAGCTGGATAAAGATGAGCTCAGTGGAGAAAATGGAAGTAGAGATAGTAATGTGGAAGCTGCTGACACACAGATGGTATTTAAAATGGTGGGACTAATAGAAGGAGAGGAGCCAGCAAAGACTCTGAGAAACAGTCCCTGAGGTGGGGGGAGCCCCCAGAAGAGAGAGGGCTTCAGGAAGAAGGAAGTGTTCATCTGTGTCAAAGTGCTACTGAGAGGTCAAGTGGAAAGACTGGCAAGATACCACTGGGTTGACAAGATCAAAGTTATGGATGACCTTGACAAGGGGGAGTCCCAGAGAAGTGCTGGTTGCAGAAAGCTTATCTGGAACAGGTGGAGAAAAGCTTAGGGTGGTAGAAGGGGAGACAACAAGTCTAGATAATGCTTTCAAAGAATTTTACTGAGAAGGAGAGAAGAAAAATAAGGCAATAGCTGGAATCAAAAGAGTTTACTTTTTCCCTTTAAGATGGAAGACAATAGATTATGTTTGTGTGCTGATAGGAATCATCCATAGAAAGGGAGAAATCAATGCAACAGAAAGAAGAAATAGTTGAGAATTTTGAGTCAGAGAGGGGTAAGGAGCAGAACTGAAGGGGCTGGCTTTTAGATAGACAAAGACTCATGGTCAGCAGTTAATTAGTAATCTGTTGTTATCATGCCTTTAGTTTCTAAGAAACTTGTCTTTGTTCTCCATATATTTTCTGCATGTTCTCATGTGATGATTTATCTACATCATCCCAGCCTAGGGGACGGGAAGGAACAGGTTAGTGGAGTTAGTGGATACCAGCACTTGTCTGAAATGCGGGAGACCTGGTTGAACTCTGACTCAATCACTTAGCAGCATGGTAACTGTGGGTACATTAATTAACCTTCTTAAGCTTTAATTTCCCAATCAGCAATATAAGAATAATATTGATTTCTACCTTTATATGATTGTTGGAAGGCTCATATAAGACAACGTATAAGAAGTTTTTAGCACAGTGCCTAGCACATAGGAAACATTAAGATTATTATAAATTATAATAATAGTAATAATTGCATACTTCTCTTTGTATAAATCTATTTTTCTGGTGACAAAGTTGTCACCAGGTTAATGACTGCAATGACTGTGTTTGTGTGGCTCTTACATTATTGGGGGAAGAACTGCACAGCAGTCAGATATTTGTGTATTTATTCAGCAGCCCTCAATTTTTTTTTTCCCCAGAAGAGTGAAGATTATATGCAGTCCCTTTTTCTGGGTCTTTGGGAACAAATTATCATGAATATTACTTACTAAATCTTATGGATAGGGCTGGGCAGAATTGAAAAACAACAGGAAGGTCTTAGAATTCTAAAATATCTGTCCCTCTGAGTTTTGTCTGTGTGCATCTTATAGCACATTTAATGTTCAGAAGTTTCTTGTTAGAATGTAACTACCAGACAATGAAAGCATGGCATTTCAATGTGTGGGATGCAGCTAAAGAAGGGGGGAGATTTATAGCCCTAAATGAATTCATTAAAAATAAAATAATATTGAAAACAAGTAAACTAACTTGTAAGAAACTAAAAGAAACCCCAAAGAAACAAAGGGTAAAACCAAAGAAAACAGAGGAAGACCATAATAAAAAATGATTATAAATTAGTGAAATAGAAAACAAAAAAGGTTAGAAATAATCAACAAAAGCCAAAGTTGGTGCTTTGGAAATATTAATAAAATAGACAAACTTATAGCAAGGCCAATTAAGGAAACCTTTCCCAAGCAAACTAGGAATAGAAAGAAATGTCCATAGCCCAATAAAGGATATCTATGAAAAATCTAGAGCAAAATCTCACACTTAATTTTGAAGCATTAGATGCGTTCCTGCAGGAATATGAAAAGAATCTTCTCTTTAACGACTAGACAATGTAATAAGAAAAGAAAATGGAAGTGAGATGAAAGGATTAGAAAGAGAACAAACTGATTTTATTTGTATAAAATATAATTGTCACCAAAAGAAATCAGAGATTCCACATGTAAACCAATAGAACTAATAAGAAAGTTTAGAAGGATCATTGATTTTACAAGATTGACATAAAAAGCAAATGGTGTTCCCATACATGAGCAATACCAATAATTAATATATGTAAATAGCAAAAAGATACTCTTCTTCGCATACAATTATAAAATGTTGCCAAAAGGATGGAGATAATAAAGTCAGTGGGGAGAGAGAGCACATTCAGAGATGAGAAAGACTCAATGCTGCAATAATGTTGGTACTTTCTAAAATAATTTATAAGTTTAATGTAATTCCAATAAGAATCCCAACAGGATATTTCATCAAACTAGACTAATTCATTCTAAAATTAATATGAGAAAGTAAGATATTAAAAAGCATTATAGAGTTAATAATAGTTAAAATAGTGAGGCATTGGCATAAGCCAGACAAATGGATCAGAGTAGACCCAAGCACCTGTGTTACTAAGGCCTATGATAGAGGCGGCATTGCAAATCAGCAGGGAAGAGGGGTAGGCAGCAAACCCACTGTTCTTCGCTAACCCTTTACAGGGGTGTGCTTGTCAGTGGGGCAGGATCATTTTACCAGGGTCCTGGTAACATACCCGTTCTGATGAGCACTCCTCATTGTGGAACCTAGCTCCACACATCACCTTCTGGTGACTGGTTTGGCTTCTCGAGTACCTGGAGAGGAGTAGGGACAGCAGATTCTTGTTTCAGGAAAAGGACACCTACTCGTAGGGCTTAATAAATGAACATTTTGGTTTGCAGGGTATATCTGAGGAGATGACCTAACACTACTGACACTTGAGTGAATATACACCAGATGATTTCCTGCCCCAAGGGCAAGGTGAGAGCAAGGTCTTGAGGGAAGGTGTCACAGGAGAGGGGACCAAACGTGAAGACAAAGATGTTGAAGTAGAGATGAGGGCTGAACAGGGAACTGAAATGACCTCACATAGAAATTCTGTGTTTCCAATGAGCTCCTGCTTTGAGCATGACTGAAGCCATTTCTACACTTACCGTTTCTCTAGTTGGGGTTGCGGGGGAAGAATGGAGCAAGGAAGGAGAATCAAATAGAACTTAGTCAATAAACAAGGCTGGAGGGAGTTATTTTCTAAATGAAAATGGTTCAGAATCCATCTGCTTATCTTGTACTCCCTGCCTGAACGTGTGCCTCCAGTCAGCTTACCGTCACCTCTCAATGACTGCTCTTTTTCCAACTAATTCTTTAACCAATTGGTGGAGCACAATTCTGCCTGCCACCTAGATAAGCTGTGGGGGGAGGAGGTGGGAGGGAGAAAAAATAATTTCAAAATTGGGCAATATTTTTGAAATCAGAGAAAAAAGATGGCAAAAGGTATTCTGCCTCTCTAGTAATGAAAGAAATGCAGCTATCAAGATACACTGATATGTCTACAAAATTAGGAAACATTTTATGACAGTGTTTGGTAGATGAATACATTGACAATGAGACTAACTGGGACAAACTTTCTGGAAAGCAATGTGGCATTGTGGACTAATGTTTAAACCATGACTTATGGATTTCAGGTCCAGAATAGCTGGAAACCTTGGTGCCCAGAGATGTTCATTGTTGTGGCATAACTTAAATTAGCTAAAATTGTGAAGACGCCCTAAATAGTTAACAATAAGAATGAGTTAGTAAATTATGATCTGTCCACAAGAGGAATAGTATACAGCCATAAAAATAATATTAAAAAAGGATTAATAACATGGAGATTTTTTCCTTATGAAAAAAGTAGAAATATAGAGAAATATAAATAGAAAAAAATCACAGAAAATGATTCTCAAACATGTAAAAAATGCTCAGAAAAAAAAACTAGAATTACAATAAAATGAGAGTAAGCTTCTTCCCTGATCTAGCTTTTCTGCCCAGATTTCTGCCAAGCATTTCAAAATTTGACTTCTGGAAAGCTAACAAACCTCATGTCTTAAAAGCTTCTGGAAAGGCAACAATTTTAGGCCTTGTTTCTAATAAAGTTTCCAGTGTGGCCACACCTTTTTACAGAAGTGCTGGCAAAGCCTGTGGTGGCCATGCATGTCGCAAGTACAGAGTAACCGTGACAAAGGGCTTCTCTTCTCCAAAGAGCAGGACAGGTTGAGTTACCTGACACCCCCTGGGTTTCAGACTTCCTGAAGCATCATGATTTTTATTCCAGGAAAAGTGCTATTTGCCACAGGACACTTTCACAATTTCAAAAACATCAACAGCCTCTGAAATTTCCAATAACAGCTCAACAAGCAAAATTCCTTGGATAGAGATGTTGAGGACATAATGAATGAACCAAGGAGCTGGCCGTTCCCAGAAACACACTAGAGAGAAGCCAATTCCGCTATAGCTGCTGAAGATACGCAGTGAGGAAAATCTAGGGGGGCATGCCGTCATTTGACGGTTTTCTTCTTTTGAGCCAAACTTCAATCAGCTTGACCATCTCTTTCACACGATTCATCAAAATGTGCTCCAAAGTACTGCAAGTGGCTTCTTGGTCTAAACAATGGGCTGACCACTCCAGATGAATGCATCAAGAAAGGGCTTTGCCTTGGGGAAAATGAAATATTGCGGAATTTCTAGACTTTGAAAATCTCATCTTATTTTGAAAATGATCCATAGGGTTTAATTTATTTTGGGAATGGATAGCATAGGGTGCACCATGGCCACTGCAGGATTTGTGTCCTGTGGCAAGAAGTGACTGTATTCCTTGTGGAAATAAAACCAAAGAATGCTGTCTGAAGCTACTATATACACTTTCCGTTGTCATTTTCCAACTTAAGTATCCTTGATGTAAGCAATGATAGATGTCCATAATCATAACTGGGAGATACATTTGCATTAATTCCCATCAAAGAGAAGCTGTTTCTAGGTATCACAGCATGGTGGCCACAGGGCAGTTGCCTATGACCTTCTTTACACAGTAGCATCCCAAGCCACCTGAACTTTTCCAATGGCACAGGACTTAATGGCACAATTTGACATAAAAAGAAATTTCTTTCACAATGATGATTTTAAAAGTAACAGAAGGAAATTTTTTGAAAATCTTTTTTCACTGACTCTCTCAAACTCATTCATGGGTATTCCTGGGGTATCAATGTCCTGGGCCTGCCTTCACAAACTACCAGGGACTGGGCTTAAGATGCCAGAAATTTGTTATCCCACAGTTCTGAAAAGCTAGAAATCTGAAATCATGATTTTTGCAGGGCTGTTCCCTCTGAAACCCATAGAGGAGAATCCTTCCTCTCCTCTTTCTGGCTGGCAGTTCGCTAATGATCTTTAGTTCCCTGGCTTGCAGCTACATCCGTCCAATCTCTGCCTTCTTCAGCACATGGCATTCTCCCTGAATTTCTGTGTTTTCATGTGGCTGTCCTTTTATAAGGACACCAGTCATGGGATTAGGGATTCACGCTACTTAAATACGACCTTATCTGATTACATCAGCAGCCACCTTATCTCTATATACGGTCATGTTTTGAGTTTCTGAGGATTAGGACTTCAGTTTATCTTTTTTGGGATAACACAGTTCAACCCATAACACCTGGGGTCCGTGGATTCTGGGTTAAGAGCCTGTTGAAAGAGACAGGGCAGCATGGGGACCCTGGGACCAGAGGGTATGAAACAAGAGTGCAGAGAAGGATGTAGAGCAAGACAAATGGAACCCACTTTGCGATTGTGCCCAGAAGTCTGGGCAGTGATCTCTCCCTCCCAATTTTGGTGTAAGGACCCCAGTTACTGATGGCAACATTTGACCAATTCCCAGCTGAAGGCACTAGATAGAGTTCTATACTCAAGACAACGTTGTAAAGTGAAGTTTATGGTTGTATCCAGAATATTCTCCACTGACGCCTTATGTTGAAATGTTTGAATTTTGTGCAGGGACACACAAGCAGTATTTTTGTAAGTGGAGTTACATAATTAGGGCATGGACTTGCATGATAATTAGCATGTGTAATTAGGCACAGACTTCTTGTCCTTTAATTAGACAATCAAGACATCTAATTACAAAATTAAAATGTAATTACGTGGCCCAAGATGTACATATTTCTTTCTACCCACTAGAGATTACATTTAGAAAATAATTCCCAAAAACTAGTGAAGAAATGAACCTAGAAACTAGACTCAAGGATGTGGAGGGAAGTGTTAAGTGGACTGGTGAAGTCTCCTTTAGTCTTTCCTCTTAAGTGTGAGGGGAGTTAATATAAAATATCATAGTCTACTTGAAGCAGTAACTTTCACCCACTCTGCTGTCAACTTCCGCTCATGGAGAGGGATGTTGGCATGAGTCATCCATGTCCATCCCATGTGGTTTGTAATTACTCTTGAACATGGACTTCCGTGTGATGTCCTGGGAGTTCATTCAAACCCCAAACGCAGCTAGGTGGTGGAAACCTTGGTCAGGAGAGCTGGGAAGAAGACCCTCCTTCCCTGTCCGCCCTGGCTTGGTTCTCCCTTGTGGCTCCTTTAAAAGTAGACCCATTGCTCAGAACAACACAAACCAACACTGTGAAGGTAGGCTATGCTCTCCCTGAATATTTGAGTATTTGACGAAAAGTTCTTATTTTAAGTGCTCCTTATGGGACTGTATGTAGGTGGGAAAGGGCGGGCAAGGACTCCAGCAGATAGGCCAGCTTTCTCACGATAAGTGAGTGAGGCTTAGAGCCCCATTTTGTTTGTTTTGTTTTGCTTTGTTTTAAGTTCCAGTGTCCCTATGAAGCCTGGCTGTCGTGATACTCTCTATATTTTTCTTTGCTCCTAAATTGAGCTTTGGCTGATCTCTGCATGATGCTAAACACCCAGTTTGACTCATTAATTTTTCTGCACTGACTGAACTTCTGACCTGATTGGCTGGCTGATCAGGGTTTACAGCCATGTGTCCAGGTTTTTCTAAGCCAGTTCTGACTTTAACTGGGTTATCCCTCTGTTCCCATAAACTGTTGGAATATCCTAGAAATTCCAAAGTTTTGACAGCCATGCTGCACTTCTCAGACTCTGCTTTCCCCTGGAAAGTGGCACAGAAATATGTCGGGCCACGTTTCCTGATTTTTAGTTAAGAAAATATGCTTTCCCATAAGGGTTCAGGCCGTGAAAACAAAGACATAAAGAGGTTGTGAGTGGTTGGTGATTAGGTCTTGTCTCCACTGTTTGTGTTCCCTCCGTTCCTATTTTTTATTTTTCTCTATTAGCTATGGAATGTGATGAGGGACAAATTATGTGCAGGGGTCAGTTTTGACCAAGAAAACACAAATCAACACGGGGAGCTTTCTTTTGCCATTGTTCCTTTTTTGCCTTGCCTTCTGAAACCAGTATTCACAGTAGAGGTAGAGGCGAAGGAACTGAACTGGGGAGAGGAGCATTTTTTAAAAAACAATGTACTGATGGAAATCTCAGGTGGGGGCAGGGCATTTGGGTTACATCATCTCTAAGGAGTCTTCCAACTGTGAGATCAGAGTTCCTCCATCGCTAGCCTGCCACTCAGTCAGGAAGAATTTCCTGGGCTCTGCTCCGTGCACCCACTGCAAGGCTTCTACTCTTCAGACCTTAGAAGCTGTGAACTAGAAACTTCTGCCACCTTCATTTCCAGAGAACTCACAATTCTGATTCCCAATAGGTCCGAAAGCACAACCACAAACGTTGAGTCTCTTGTGCTTTTCCCCTCAGGTATTCCACATCATCATTTTCAAGACTGGAGAAGTTGGGCATCAGACATCCCAAGCCTTCTCCTTTTATCGGAAACTTGACCTTTTTCCGCCAGGTAAGGGCTGTCTTCCGCCGCCATGCGAGCCCAGTGCAGCTTACCCACGAAGAACTGCTCCTGTCTAGGTCACCCACGCTGTGTGGTCTGGGTGTGAAGGCGCTGTGATGGCCCTTCCTCTACTTGAATGCATTCTTATGTGATGACAGTGTTCTATTGCTTGTCACTCTTCCACTTGTATTGAGTATTGTCATCTAGTCATTCATCTATTCACCCCAACACTCGATTTATTGAGTGTCTAAATGTGCTAGTCCTGGAATGTGGGAGTAGTAGAAGTTACTTAGGCCCTCAAGGACAAACATCAAAAAATGGTTCAACACCGATGGGACATACCCTCGTGCTAGATGGGGTGGCATGGATGGTAGCTGTGGTTGTCCTTCGGAGAAGAGGGAGATCCATCAGGGCTAAAATCATCCTGGAGGACTTCCTGGAGAAGGTAGTCCTGCAGGTGCAAAAGACACAAAGACAAGGACACACATGTCAGGTGGGGGGTGACAGTGTGTGTGATTACACCTACATGAGGAACAGGACACAGCAAGATGAGCAGTCTGGACTGACTAGAAGCCAAAGGTTGGGGAGCATTGGGGAATACCGCTGAGAAAGAGAGATGCGCTGGGTGCTGACAGTCTGGGAATGCAAGTGAAGAGCTATTAATGCACTGCTGCCTTTCTGTAGGAGTGGGACACCAAAGTAGCAGATTACCCTGCAAGGGAGAAGGTTCAGGTTAAGTCAGCAGAATCCACCTTGTTGAAGTGTAGGTATGAAGTAGGGGGGCTTGGCCTGGGGTGCTGCAGGTGCAAAGAGAAGTTCATTGCAGGTCAAATTAGCAACCCTGGGGACTAATTAGGTATACATAATTCAAGGTAAAATGAGTCAAACATGCCCCTAAGTTTTGAGCCAGGGTACCAGGGAGAACCGACATGAGTTGACAGAAGCAGAAGCTCAAGAAGGCAGCTGGTTTGGGGGGTGTCTTAGTGTTGCCAGAGTGACACACGGGTGGAAATGTCCAGCAGGCATCTGTGATAGACCCAGGACTCTATCTTCTAAGGGTATCATATTTTTTATCTCACATTGGTTTTTCTCAGAAGCCAGCTGGTTTATTTTGCTAACTCATGGGGGTGCTGCCCTCAGACCCAAACAAGGAGCCAATAGATCCTGCACATGAAGGCCCACTAAGGCAAATAAAGGCAGGAAGGACTGCATTCGTGCCAATCCCCAGAACAGATCACTGTGCTTCCCTACTCCCGCCCTCAGAAAGCCTGGCCCTTACTCCTGGAGAGAAGTACCAGGAACTAGTTCTGCCTTTTTATTCTCCTTCTCCGTTTCTTCTCTATTCTTTTCTGTCCCTTTCTCTGTCCAACACCCGTTTTCACTGCTTATTGCCATTGTTTCTCTCTTCCCAGTGTTTTTAAAATGACTCCTTCTTCCATCTCTCTCTCAGGGGTGGCCAGTTCACGACTTTAAGCCCACAAACAGCCATCCCATCAAGGCTGCCTGGGAGATCCTGGAAGCAACTGTGACGCGATCTCTAAGGGTCAAAGGAGAATAACAAACCAGATAGAAAATATATTTCGCATATTTCTGGAGGGAAATGATCAGTGGTATTCGGTTGAGTAATTTAGCATTACATTTTGAAGAAAACAGTATAACTGTCGATACAAAATGTACTGCTGTGCCCCTGCCTCTGCATAATTTCCACAGATGCTCCTTTTCAGCTCATCATTCTTGTATGTACAAACCTTGCAAAGTTCTTTCTAGAACATAGTCATTTCAGTGACTATTTTTATACTCAGGTAAGCTTTTCTTGATACATGTCAAGCTTAGACTGAAAGATTTAGTGAGAATGGGACATATCTCCAATATACATGTATCTGCCTTATACATCCATGCACCCACTTACTGCACTCCCACAACACAATGGATCTAGCAATTTTCAACCCTTCACCCATACAGCCTCTCCGTGTATCTTGGCACACACACACTCCATCCCAACGACACAACTCCATCCCTACAAAACACAAGGGGTCTAGCATTTTCTGACCCTCCACCCCATGGCTATCTCCAGGTATACTCCTTTACCACTGCAAAATGTGTCTCATGTTTCATCCTATGTGGAGTTACTCTAAGGTTCTTATGTTTTAATATGCTGATTTTACTTTAAATTTTACTTAGACCATGATAATTCAGAATTTGCCATAATTTGGATAGACCCAGCAGAACTTTCCACCATATAGTGGCTGTGAAAAGAGGTTTTGCCAAAAATAAGGATAATATAAACCCAGTTGCAGAGAGGAATGTTCACATAGTTGAGAAAGCAGTTTTCAAATATTTTAGCAGCAATTATACACAAATAGTTTAAGTACAGATAATCTCTTCTGTCCATTAAAGCAGAACGGACTGAGGCCTCTCCTTGGTAATATTTTTGTTTTAACCTACTAGTTTATTCTAATACTCTAAATAGTTGGAGGCAATGGAACTTCAATTCCTTTCTATTGTTGATGCAGTTATGTTCTCACTGTTCCAGACTTTTCTTCTGAATACGTTTGAATACTTGAAATTCTGTTTAATCTTCTTCTTACTATAGTGCTTGCTGTGTTTCTGCAGGGTGTCTGGGAAAGCCAAATGGAGCTCAGAAAACTATATGGACCTCTGTGTGGGTAAGAGAGAAACCCCCATCCTTCCACCATATGTGGTGATGTTTGTGTGTTGAATTGATATGGGATAATGACAAGAAAAGGAATGCTGCATGTCTTTATATCTTTGGAGGGTCCACAAAGAGAGTGCCCAGCAGTACAGAGGAGGCTTCTAGAAGAGGCCCCAGGGTTGCCCACGGGGGTGCCATGCTAACTTGGAAAAACACCACTTCCCAGCCTTTAAGCCCCTGACCAGCTGGGTCCGGCCCTGATGCTTGACGGTCTCTTACCACGGGGCCACAGTGAGTGCTGCAAGGGGACACGGTGGCCTCCATGTCCAGTCTAATTTGCCTTGATCACCCATGGCTGGTCTTTCCCCATAAACTTATCTAAGTTTTCACCTCTTTGGGTAAAGTATGCTGCCAGCTGTATGACCGTGTAATCCACCGTCCAATCCAGTACATTTCTGAAAGTGACCCAGGGTGTGAAAGGGGTGTTGACAATTAGCCCAGGACAACAGTGGAAACCCGGACTGCCCTAGATGTCCTGGACATATGGCCACCTGAGATCTCACCATGTAAAGTTTACAGCCCTTCCCTTTATTTCTCCTGAACTCTCCCTTTTTATGCTTCCGAGTATGCTCCCTTTAAAAAAAATTCCAGAATCTGCGGAACAAACCCGGGTCCAGACCGTTTCCCCTGTTCGGGATCTAACAGACTGGAGTCCCGCTGATGCCCAGCGCATGCCTGTCCACCTGCAGGGCTCTCTGTCCACCTGCAGGGCTCATCTAATATTCAGCCCACTCTCACACAGCTTCTCCTCTGCCTCTAGGTGATTTTTAGCAGCTCTCTTCCAGTGCTGCAGATCTGTGTTGACTTTGGTACATGCAGTGAAGTTCCTGTGTTCCCAGTGTTCCTCCTAAGGGGTCTGGAGCTCTTCCACCCAGAATACATGACACGTGTTCTGCCAGTGATGATCTTCAATAGGGACTGACTTGTATTCGTTGTGGAAATGGCCCTGCCCAGCAGACCGGCAGTTTTGGCCAAGTTCTTCTAACTATTAGTTAGTTCACTATGGAAGTCTGCAAAGGTAATAAGTTAAGATGTCATACTAGATGCTCTCTGTATTAGTTTGTTATTGCTGCATAACAAACTACTCTAAAATGCAATAACTTAAGCAACAAATTATTATTTATCATGTGTCAAAGTTTGGCTGGAAGTGACCTATCTAAGCCCCCCACTTAGCTAGGAAGCTCAGGCTTCCTAGTGTGTCCGTAGGTCAGCTGGGAAGGTGTCTCATCTAGGCCAGGCTTAGCGGGGCCAGCCCTGCTCCACTATCCCTCATCCTGCTTGGAACAGCAGGCAAGCCAGGGAAGGCTCTTCCCATGGGGAAGACAAAGCCTCAAGAGAGCATATCCAACAGCACAAGAACATTCAAGTTTTGCTGCATCATGGCTGCTAACAGCCTACTGGCCAAACACAAAGTCAGGGCAGGAAGCACACTGTCCGCGGCAAGGCCCAGGCAAGCCACTCGGCCAAGCCTGACGTTAATGGAGCTGGAGGCGTGTTCCTCTGATGGGAGGGCGTGGAGGCGGTGCACAGCTTCCGGTAATGAGCAACTTCACCTCACTCCCTAAGATCGCTTTTAGCTTGGTCTTGACTTCCTTTTTTTTTTAAGTGCATAGCTTCTTGCTTTAAGCATGCTAGGTACTCAATAAAGGCTCAAGGGATTGAACTGTTTACCTTTCTCTTACTCTTGTAGTGTTCTATTGCTTTTTAAAAGTTCTCATTCCAGATCTCTCTTCCCAATAGTCTCATTCTTCAGTTGACTGAATCCTGACCTTGGAGACGGTCCCATACATTTCTGAGACGCAGAACGACAGCTGCTTCCTCAAAGTTGGAAACAGGCCTCCCTGGGTTTGACTTCTAGGAACTGCTTTCCCTGAGTACTTCTTTTACACATCTTCAGGGTAGAGACTTGGGTATTTTTAAGTAACTTGAAAATGTCAGATGAAGAGTTTAAAGGGCACTATATTAACTGGTGTGCTGTGGGGGGAGTGTGAGAGAGAGAGAGATAATTGGTTTTCTTGACAACAGATGTCCAATCAACTTTTTCCCCAACTTTAACTAAGTTAACATAATTTATCCATTTCATTTCAAGAAAACTTAAATCAAAGAGAATGATTTCAAATGAAGTTGGAGAGAGAGAAATTCTACATCTCCACTCTTAGTCCCCACCTTTGATGAAAAGGAATAAAAAGAAAGGTGATGGCATAATTTCTTCATGCAAAGCTATCAACTTTTTCTGCTTTAGAAAGAAAAATGAGCCATAAAATGCTGACTTCTTTTTAAATGTGTCCATTCCTCGATTTAGAAGCAGTAGGAAGGTGGGAGAAAGTCCTGTTTGAGCTCTCTGGCCTTGATGAGACTCATTATGCTCACCTTTTAAAAAGAAAGGGTTGAACTAGTCCACATTTAAGATCCTCTCTAGCTCTAAAAAGTTACTTCGTTACTGCTTAAATTTTAGCAAAATGTTTTCACTGATCGGCAGTGACAAAGAAGGGCTATGTTCGATGCAAGACCCTTCTTTTAGGAAACGATTTGGTTTAAATTATATTAACTTTTAGATTACTTTTAGATTAATTATCATTAGAAAATAATATCACCCTGGATTGATTCTATTAATAATTGAAATAATAGATTGGTTCACCATTTGACAAGCGAAATCCCACACTGTTGATGTTATCTAGAGATGCACTGTGTCCTTCAATAACAGGACAGCACTCCATGTTGGGAGATATGTGGGCAGAGAGAACCTCCCCTCTGCTCTGGACCTGAATGCCAGATGTGATGATTATTTACGCTTATTATCTGGTTGTTATCATAGCAACTCAGTCAGAGTTTGGGTCCCCAAACTGGAAATTGCTTCTTTATCCATTCTCCCTCCCACTTAGTGCCATGGGGAAGATATTGCCGGAGAAGCTTTCTGCTTAGAGGGGTTGGTAACACCAGTGTTTACCACCATCACCCCTGAGAACCAAATGTCTTTGCCAATTATCTAGCCTGCTCTGCCAGACTCTGTACCAGTGAAATTACACATTGCCTCTGCCTTCTTTGAACTTGAATGTATACCTAGAAACTGGCACGTGCACCTATGCAGTTTTTAGCCACAATATTTGACTGGGACTCTTTTGAATTGCACGGAAATACCCTTGGCAACATAAAAGGAGGCAAACAAGGCTTTCTTGCTTTAGATGACCTCAGTCAATTAATGATTACTGGTTATCTCCTTCGTCTGAGAATGAGCCCCAGATTGGATTTATATTCCTTTCCAAACCTTAAAAGAACAATATCAACATAATCACACACATTTGTGATTGAATATAAACAGAATGGAAATTATGTCGACAACCAAAATCCCACACTGTTGATGTTACCCAGAGATGCACTTTATCATTGTAATTGGCTTTGTAATCCAGTCAATGACAAGCCTTTATTATGCAATTACTATTAATTGCCTACCAGTAGTTACAGAGGACCCTAAACTCAGCTCATTTGCAACTCTTAAAGGCACCTACTCGAAACTCCTTTCCCCCCTCATCTTTCAAGCAATAGCTCTGCAGTTATCCTTTCGTGTAGCCTCACCCCCATTTCTTCCGGCCCCCACAACACTTTAGTCTTGATTTCCAATATCAGCTTAGCTCTCTTGGGCTGAATTTGACTTTCATGCTTCTTGGTATCCATCACCTATGCCCCTCCATTCGATTAGCAGCACCTGATACCTTATCCCGTCATCAAACCAGATTTGTTGATAATCTCATATACTCTCATTGAGACATTAAGTTGCAAGTAGGTAAACATGGATATTGTACATAATTCATAAAGTACAAACAGCTACGCAGAAAAAAGTAAAACTGACTCCCACCTTTGACCCTTAGCCATTCCTCGGAAGCAACCTCCTCAGAAGCCATTTCCTAATACTCAGAAAGATAATATATGATAAATACTGCTCTTTACCCTGCTTTGTTCATTAATGATATTTGGGAAATTGTCACATTTCAATATATTCATTCATCTTAAACGCTATCTAGTTTTTTAAGGATTTCTTCGTATGGATGTATCCTAATTTTAAATATAGATTTTCAGTTGGTGAACACCTTTTGCTATAAACAACACTGGAGTGAAAATTCTTGTATATACACCATTGATATCTTGTGTAAGTATGTCTGTAGGGTAAATTCCTACAGAAGGCATTCTTAGGTCAAACATTAGCTGCATGTTTATTTTGATAAGTATTACTAAATTGCTGTCTGTAGGGGCCATATAAATTTACACTGGAATAAATAAGCATATGAGGGCACCTAGTTCCCTCAGGTGAATGACATTAAAATGTATGGTCACAATTTTAAATCTTTATCATTTCATGGTAGTTTTAATTTGCATTTCTCTAATTATGAGCAAGTTTGAGCATCTTTTCCTATGTTTAAAGCCCACTGTGTTTTCTGAAGAATCCTTTGCCCCTTTTCTATTGGGTTATCGATCTTCCCCAAATTTATTTGTGGAAGTTATTGATATATTAAAGAAAATAGTCCTTCATATTTAATATGTTACACACATTTTCTCCTTTTTAGCATTCGTCTTTGGCTTTGTTTATTGCATATTTTTTCCAGTCAGAAAATATTTGTTTTCATATTGTTGAATATAATCAGGTTTAACGTTCTCTCATTTTGTGTCTTACTCAGAAAGGCTTTTTCCACCAAGGACTATTTTCTCCCAAATATTTTTTAAAATTCCATTTTTCTAGTGTTTTTTTAATTTCGTTTAAAAATTTTAGGTATTTGATACATCAGGAATTTATTTGTGGGTCAAGATGGAAGTAGGGGTCCACCCTTATTTTTTCCAGATGGTGGTGTTCCATCTGGAAATCCATCCCTTTTCAACTGATTTGAAATATCACTTTTTATCATGTATTAGTTCCCATATGTATTTCTGACTTTTCTGCTCCATTCCTCTGCCTAATGATGCCATGCCAGTGCTACACAAATACCCTTCGCTTGGATATCACCTTTTGGTACCTTGCAGCAGTAGTGTTCTAAGAACATCTTTGCAAGTATCCAAATGTGAAGCAGTCTGTCTCACAGGGCACCTTGAGCCCTTGCCCTGAAAAAAGTCAATTTAACAAACCAACAGCCTTCCATATAAAGGACGGGGCACTTTCACGCCCACAGGAGGTAGAGGTGTCTCATATGCCTGTAACTTGGAGGTTTTTCACACCATTTTTATTTAATTAGCTAGCATGCAGGAACTAATAGCACCTTGTCACCTGGTGAGGAAGTTGAGAACTCTGGGATACATATGGAAAAGCAATGAAAACAATAGTGTCGCCTCAATGTTTTTTTAAGCTCAGATTCCATTGCACCGTCTATTAGGAGAGTGTGCTCTCTGCAAGCAACTGAGGTGTGAACGGTGCTCATGGAAGCGCTTTTCACCATTACGAGTATGTACTGTTTAGATGAGGCTCGAGAGCAGCACAGAGACTTTACTTCAATGCAGTCGGATGGCGACGTCATCAGCATGTGGGAGATTTGCTGGCCTCCGTTCATAGATCAAGAACTCTGAGATTTAAAGGGAGCTAAAGGACTCAGCCTGTTGTACCCCTGTGTCACCTGCTTGATCTTTGGCTTAGAAGACACAAAACACGTGAACACACTGGACTTGAAAATGTGGCAGAAGCTGGAGGGGGGTGGAAATTATTCCTGATTAGTTCAAGGAAATACAGGTGCTCAGACCACACTGGTTAGCTGATATGGGGAGATCATTCTCATCTTTACAGTGGATCGAGCTCAACAGAACCGCAGGTGAAGAATGGGAGAACGAATAGGTGGAAATGAAGCCACAGCAAAGAACTGCACAGGAGTTGAACTTAAAGTTTATGTTGCTGATCTGGACTGCGTGCCTCAGAATGAGATGCATTTACTTACTAACCTAAAAATGCAACTCAGTTTTAAGAGGAACTGCTGAAAATGAAAACATACTATGATCACTGAGAAAACACACTATCCTTGAAACTACAGAATTAAGCATAGAAATCCTAAATTATCCTAACACTTTTGGCCATGAGTCCAGACTGGAGGCAATATCTGGGTCCCCTACCTTGGTAAAAGTTGAATCTTTCATGAAAGTGTTGAAAGCAAAACTGAGAATCACAGTTTCAAGCAACATGACTCTGGAAACCAAAATTTATATGAGACCTGTTGTTGGTCTATACGGCATAATTACTGAGAATCATTCAATGAGTTAAATATCAATATTCCCACTGGTTAAAATAGATCAGTCACTAACACTCAACCTGTGTCGTGTAAGGGCACATTTTTAAATGAGTGTTTGTTAAACGTTACTGCGTTTTACGGGGGCACGTTATTTTATAAAAGCAAATACCCTGACATAGTGGGCTGATTTTTTGGGAGGCCTTTAAGAATAGGGAAAACGTTGTCAACAGGGACATAAATGATAATTATCACCAACCTAATGCATAGCCCAATAGGTAGAATTATGAAAGGAACAACTGTCCTCAGGTAAATAGGCAACTTAGACAAAAAGGGGCAGGGGAATTCTGTTCGAATCCAATTTTTCTTGGATGTACCTTTAAAGACTCTTCAGCTTGCCTGTCCCTATCATGATCTCTTGTTACACCAGATATTGAATTACGACAAAGTTTCCATTCTTCCTGATGGTTTAAGACCACTTCCTTTCAAGTCTTCATCCAAAGACCCTTCTGAAGTTTACCCATTTCTCTGGACTTCTGACCTCTTCCCTTACGTGTCATTCCACACCACTTCCTTTCCTCATTCTCATTCTATGACAACCTATAGGTGATGGTTCCTAAAACTGCAACCCATGCATTTTTAATGACTACTCCTATTCAAGTCTTTGTGACCCACACTCATAAAGATCAACATCCTATATTAATTCTTCTTCTTTGGATAGACAAACATCAGAGCATGTCAACCTACCATAGAAAACCGGGGTTCAAATTCCAGCTCAACTTTCTATTTGCCGCTTGTTAGCCTAATGAATTTACACCAATCACTTCCTCCCTTGGAGCCTCAGTTTTCTGTATAAAACCAGGGATTTGGACTAGGTCTTTTGATACTTTGTTTAATTATGAGCCTCAATAAATAATATATTTGACATTGTGATCCAGTTCACATACACACACCTGAAATAAAATTTTACAAAACAGTATATTGTTTACTATTAAGATCCACTTTAAACAGTCCTATTCTATTCTATTCTTTCATGAAAAATACAAAACAAAAACAAGCTGGTCACGACCCACTGATTTGTTTCATAACCACTAGTAGCTAAGAGGAGCAATTTGAAAAACAAAGCGCTGGATGATATCTGAAGTCCTTTCCAGTCCCAAACCAAATGACTACAAACCAATGGCTCACCCCAAACTGCCTACATTCAAAAATTTGTATAAGCCCCAGTTTTTGCCCCATTGTGATTTAAGAGCCTGAGAAATCTCTGGCAAAACCAGTCAAAGCCCATGGTTGGCAGCTGAAGTGGAATCTGAGCTGAAACACTGTTCCCCCAGAGATGGGCTCCTGCCCCCAGCTGGAGACCCAGGGCCACTGCCTGCTGCCAAGTAGCACCTTTCCCCTTTAACGTCACAAGTTCAAGTAGTATTAAAATCATTTCCCAGCCCCAACCCAGAATCTTTCAAGCTAAAAAGCTTACCAAAATATATTAGCTCACAATTTAAACCATCTCTCTGTAGGATTTTTGCATTGAGTGTAAATATCTAAGTCATTCATGTGGATATCCTACTTCAGCTGGGTATGGCCATCGGACTGCTTACCTCCAGAGGACAGGGCGGCAGGAGGGAATGACCTAGAGACAGAAAGTAGCCTCGCTGTGTGTGGTGGCCAGGAATGGAAAACTGACCAGGCTATGGGTGCTGACAGAGCAGGTTCTGGCTGATGAGCAAAGCCCAGACTTTCTAGGGTAAGAAATTGGCAGCTCCCTGTTCTAGCAAACACTGGCCACCGCGGACTGTCCAGGAGAAAGCTGTCCACAGAGAAGGTGTCAGCTGCACAATATCAGGCATCCAGTAAAGAAGGAATTCCAGGCCTGTTGGTGGACATCAGGGCCCAGCTAGGCGGTGTTGCAGGCCCTGAGAAAGGAGTCTGGCAGTAGCATAAACAAGGCCCCAAGGGCACAGGCCCAAGGACCAGCCACACATAGATACTCCGTCCTAAGACAGAGCATGGCGTGAGGCCCAACACTCAGAAACCAGACTCAATCCCAGCTGTCAGCTGAGGTCAAAAGGTCCATCCTGGCTGGAACAGATCAAGGATGCCGGGAGTTCCACTTCTGAGGGCGGGCTGGGGCTGCAGGTGGGGGACAGGGGGGAAGAGCAGAGGGCTGCAGAGGCTGGGAAGTCAGCCACAGACTTCCAGATTTGCAGTCTTTGATGTGTGTTTATAGAATCCACCCTATATATTAAGTTCAAGGTGGAAGGGAGCTCATTGTCCATCGGTGACAATCAGATGTGGCATCAATAACTCTGTTACCCCCCATATGACAGCCCTGCACAGATGTGTTCTCAAACAATAGGACATCTCAAATAAAACCTGCATAAAAGCTTTATTTCTAGCTAATATTTTTGAATAATAACTTCCATATTTAATTGAATTGTACCTGTAACAAATCCAAGTTGTTCAACCCAAAATGCAAAATAGAGTCATGGAACAGCTATGAATCACTGTGACATTTGCCAAGGCATTCTCCCATCTGGAAGGAGGTCCAGATAACGCACGGCATTACGAATTTATCTTCCGTCAAGAGCTCCTTTGCGCAGATTATCTCAAAAATTGCATGTATTTACCTAATTCTTATGGCTCTTAACCCTAATTAACTGAGAATGCAAATAGCATTCCTACTGTCCATATAGAATGACAAACCATCTTTGATGTCATCATTAAAAAAAGTCATTACTGAATTCACAGAAGCAATTCCCAAATCACATAGAGCTTAAAGTTCCTCTTTGATCATTATTTTCGTGAGCGGAGAAACTTTCTCCAAACCAGTTCTCAGAATCCTTGAATAATTAAAAAAATTTTTTTTAATCTTGTTACTCACATAGGGCAAAAAGGCAACTAAATGTCTAAACCAAACTATCTGTAGATAAAGAGTATAAACTTTCAAACAAAGTCATGCACTGTCACACATAGGAAATTCTACTAAATTTTGAATAATCAGAATCATTTTATTTTTTAAATGGAACATGTTTCCCTTTCTCTCTCAAGACCTTTAAATCTCTTAGAGTTTGGGTTGTTTACTGTGCATTCCCATTATTCCTGGTCAGTCTTATGTGTAACATGTTTGCAGCTGCCTGCACGAAGTAATTTCCTTGCAAGGGGTTGCCAGGTTTTATGATGCCTACATGCCTGGAGCAGATCATAGAAACTTAACTACTAAAATAAGTTCCTTGATTATTTTTTGCATGTCAGGACCATGCTCATAACAACTTCTTCACTATCTCTTCCCTAAACTGCAACAGTTTTGCAAATGACTACATGAAGTTTTCCACTCTGGGTAAGGCTCTTAGCATTGGCCTATTTTTCAAAGGCCTGATTCTCTGACATGTTCTCCAGGCTCCCCACATTAACCACTAAGGAGGCAATGTTAGAAGATGATGCTATTTTTGCCTCTGCTTAAAGAGGAACTTAGTACTCTTTGCCCTGGTGTATGGCTGGCTGGTGGGTGGCCTGTAGCTACATCAGGTGGGCATGGCCAGTGTGGTCTTTTATGTTACAACACCCACCAGCACCCCTTGATACTACTCAGTCTACAGGACATCCAGGTATTGATGAAGATGACTGCCCCTCACAACAGGACCTCCAGGAAGGAAACCCCGGTCCTCCTGATTAGTCCCCTTCTGTCTTCTCCATCGCAATGCCTCGTGCGGATTAACTACCAGAGAGGTCATTGCCAGAGGACCTCCCACTTTCCTTTAAAGGGTGTCCAGATGCTTCAAGTTCTCTGACTCACTGCCAGACCGCAGGTTGTGCCTTATGACTGACGGAGTCACCAGATCCTTCCAAAAGACTCCAACGGAAATATTCTTAACTGCTTCCCCAGAGTCTTAGACTTCTCTGCCAGGGTTTAAGTTCCCTGACCGTCCCATGAGCTAGAAGCCTCCGGTCTTTGTCCTCCTTAGCCTGGGAGCTCACTATGATATGCTATCTACTGAATGGACACAGCAGCCTGATTCTGCCTCTTTCAAACCCATGCTTGTAAATGAGCACCAGGCTTCAGGGTCTGAGACCCTACAACGGACACCCACTGAAAAAAAGATTTCATCTGAGTAGGTGGAATGGGTCTTCATGTTTCTAAAATGTGGCTAGTAGCAGGAACTCTACAACCCATGGCTGTGGATTGATAGGTCTCCTGGTTCCCAGTCATATCCAGATGTTGAGGGTGGCATGAAGAACATCTGGCTGGAAGACCCTGTTTTAAATTGTGATAAAATCCACCCAACATAAAGTTGACCATTCTAACCTTCTTTAAGTGTACAGTTCAGTGGCATTCAGTACATTCATATCGTTGTGTGACCATCACCAGCATCCATCTCTAGAACTCTCTTCATCCTGAAAAACTGAAACTATACCCATAAAATAAAATTCCCCCTTCCCCCCTTCCCCCAGCCCCTGGGCAGCCACCATCCTACTTTCTGTCTTGATGATTCTGACTGCTCTGGGGACCTCAGAGAAGGGGAACCATACAGTACTTGCTCTTTTGTGAAAGGCTTTTTCGACACAATGTCCTTGGGGTTCATCCGTGTTGCAGCTTGTATCAGAATTTCCTTCCTTTTTAAGGCTGAATCGTATTTTATTGTGTGTATATACCAAGTCTGTGTATCCGTTCATCCATCCGCGGATAGATGCTTGCATCGCTTCCACCTTTCCGCTATTGTAAATAATGCAGCTCTGGACACGGGTGTACAAATATCTCTTCAGGACCTCGTTTTCAATTCTTTTGGATATATAACCAGAAATGGAATTGCTGGATCAGGTGGTATTTTTATTTTTAGTTTTTGAGGAGCTGCCATACTGCTTTCCATAGTGACTGCACCATTTTACACGTGGAGAACATCTTAGAGCAATGCTTTATTGTTTCTTTGACCATGACTGAATGGTCACTGCTTTTTGCCTTCAAACTTTAAGAGTGAATTCCAGAAGGAATTTAAACCTCTCCTTGCACTCTGGAACCCAGCTGGTCAATGTGAAGCACACATTTCTGATTGGAATGCATGGCCCCAGGAACCTTGCCCCAGCTTCCTGTTGACTATAAGCCAGTGAGCACATTCCTTACCAGACTAGCCCCGTTATCAACAAACACTTGTACTGTACTGTAAATTCAGTTCATTTTAATAAATTCCCTGTAGTCCCCACCCAGAGCCCCCTTTCCCCTTATCTCACTCTCTGCCAAACCCCTTACAATTTATGTGTTTGCTTTTCAATTCTGCTTTCAGCCCCCTCCAAGCTTCCTCTTTCCCACCAGGTCTCCGTGGCCTTTGTGTCTCATATAAATTTAGTCCCCTCTGTCTGGACTCTTGTTGACTTCTTCCTTCTCGTTCATGCGGCCTGGGCACTAGCTCTCCAATCTCTGGGCTTCCTACCGCAAGTACTTTGTCAAGACCTTGTCCTTGCGATTGGTAGCTTATCAGTTTTCCTTCAATGTGTTGCTTTCACAGTCTTTCACTGTTTCAGAGGCATACGTGACCACGTGCTGGAGGAGACACACTGAATTTCCCCTTGTCTCAAAGTCTCTGCCCTGAGCTTGTGCTCCCTCAGAGAGGTTACCTAGCTTCCTAGCTATGCAGGTAAAGGACAGATGGCAGGTGGCCTGTGGAGAAGTGTGTGCCCGGGCATATAAGCTTGGGAGAAAGGTTAGAGGTTTGGGCTGAGATGGAGAAAGGGAGAGTAGAGGCCGAGCATGTGCTAAGAAAATGTGGTTTGGGGGACACTCATAGAGAGGGCAGCCTTGGCAGTGTGGGAGAGGAGACAGATCCAAGAAAGTGGGTTATTTGAAAGACACTGCTGGTGCACAGAGCAGAGACAGGCTAGGTGAAGCGCAGGGAGGGGGAGAGGGGAGGATGGAATTTGAAAACAACCACACATGTTAACAGCCCAGGTGAGCAACCCCACTGATTTGGATCATCAGAAATGTAAGGAAAAGAGAAGGAGAATTTTTTATAGGAAGTGTCCTGCAGCAGCAGAATTGAACAACTCAATGATTCTAAGTAATAAGAGACTGGTCAGCATTAATCACTGGTGCTGGCTTTGAATTCTAGAGACCAAATGGCCATGCCCACCGTAATGAGGAGGCAGAGGGAAATCTCCGACACAACAGCTGGAGCTACAAATGTGACACTGGGTCCCAGGTGGCTCAGGAACAAAGCACTCTAAGGATCCCTTAGCCACATTAAGGAGAGGGGACGCTGTGAGTCACAGGCTACACTTGGAATCTGGAATCTCTGGCCTCTCATCCTTCAACAATCTAACAGGCCGTTTCCCACAGTGTGTTCTTTGGACTATTTCCACTGAAAATAATAATTGTTACACAGAAAATAAAAGGGGAAGTTCCCTTGGTCAATGTTGGAAACAGTGGGTTAGTCAAAGGAACACAGGTTTCTTTATTGTACGTGATCTCAGAAACTTTCGTGCAATGATGTGCTTGGAAAATCTCCGAGGGAGAAATGTAGTATGCAGTGTTTATTTGACTACCAAACTTTTTTTTGTTTTGCAGAATATCTCTTGGGACTAGAATATGGAGAACTGGCTTTGAGGGAAAACATGATCTAATAAATAACAGCATTTTACTCCTGAAGAATTCCACATAAAAAACAGCCATTGATAAGAATAGCTTACTTTACCATTGTGAATTATCAGTGTTGCAGCGAGTAATTACTAATTAGCTCCATTTCAAGGCTGTGTGTGTGCAGTGTCATGTGTGTCATGTGTGTGTGTGTTTTGTGTGGTGCTATGGAGAACTGGGAACACACCACCACATTTTACATGTTTATTCCCTTTTATCCTCATATCTTTCTCTCCCTTTCAATCCCTAAAAGACAACCAACCATTCCATTGTGCTGACTGTGGGTTTTGTTTTGTTTTGTTTTTGGTACCCGTTCTCACAAACTGTGTATTACCATTTTGTGTGTGTCGTCTTTCGCCGGTGCCCGTGTGTCATACAGCTCCCTCTACGCCTTGGCTTTCTCTCTCAGCTCCATGCTTTCAAGTCCCATCACGTGGCTCCCAACCACAGGCTGTCCCTCCATGCACGCCTCCACCCATCTCACCGTCTCCCAGAGCGGGACACCTGTGGCCTCCAGCAGACAACACTGTGGTGCACATGCTTTCACAGGGCCCTTTGTGGACATGCGTGCTCATTCTCTGGGCTTTATGATTTTGCTTTTATGACTCTAAGAGACATATAGCTTTACTCCCTGGGGCCTCTTACGTAGCAGATGTTATTATTACATAACCGTTTTCCAGTCCTCTGTATGGTTCTTGTCCTTTCAATACACGTGACCATCCAGCAACCTCTTGAGCTGGGCTGGGCTGATGGTGGTGGCCTCAATTTATACGGAAACGTAAGTGACTTGAAGACAAGAATGTTAGGTGGTCAGCAAGAGGCAAGCGCAGGGCTGTGTGGGTTCTCCTTTCTCATCCAAAGCTTTTTCCAGTCACTGTCCCTTATTGCTGCTCCCAGCACTGCTGCTTAGGCTGTTGGCCCTAACAATAGGTCTCTGAGTTCCTTGTTTACTGTCCCACTCTCCTGCTAGAATGCACCCTCCACAAGGACAGGATCCCGTCTCTTCTTTGTGCTGATATATTCCCAGTGCCTACTTAGTGCCTGACACCCAGAGGGGACTCAGAAATACTTGCTGAATGACCAAAGGAGTCGCCTCTGAGCCCATGCCTTTCAGGACAAATCTGTCCCCACGGTAACCTTAAGCAGGAAGGTCTTGCGATTTTGCTGATTTGGGAAAGTACTGTTTCCCCGGGACATAATGAAGGGAATGGAGGGAAATCTCTCATTTTAAAATCCAGGCTTTGGGTGGATTTTCCCCACCCAAATCATCTTTGCCCATCAGTGATCCATGCCCCATAAAAGTGCAAAACCGGTTCACCACCAAGTCAGGCCATCTTGGGGTCCACAAGATTAACAGGCAAGGGGAAGGGTTTGCTGTCCTGATACCCCAGCTGGGCTCCCCCACTCCAGTCCTTCAGTGGACTCTGGTGGGACTCATATCTCGTGTCTCCCTCCTGAGGGTCTTCTCCCCTAGCCTAACTCTCGGGGTCTGCCCAGGATGCTAGAAAGAGCAGTGGATCAGAAGCCAGATACAGGTGCCGGCGTTAGCCAGCTGGTACCTGCAATGGGAGTAGGATGAGTGACTTAACCATGGTCCTCACCTTTAAAAAATACTGGAGCACCTGCCCCCGCAGGTTGGAGGCGAGGGTCAGAGCCGCGCACTCTGTAGGCATGGGCGCCCAAGGAGCAGAGCTCACCTGGTGGGGCTCTGAGAGATCCTGCCCTTAGCTGGCATCCCAGCAGAGCCCCAGCTTCAGCAGCCTAGCCAGCTACAGGCAAGTGTCACTGTCCTCAGAAAGCCAGGGGGCATTTTCCCAGCCTTTCCCTGCTCCTCACCTCCTCCTGGTGAGGGGGCTCCAGGCGATGGCTGTGGCTCTGGACCCTTCGGGCCTCAGTTTCCTGTCTATGCATGACTGGGTGGGGCTGGAAGGATCATCTGGAAACTTCCTTCTCTCTCTAAATTATTATGATCTGAGCTCCAATTCTTTTTCTCTGCCTCTTGTTTTTCCCCCACTGTGTCTAAAATTCTCCTGCCATTAAATTCTCGGAGGCTCTCTCCTAGCCAGGCCAGGGCAGCCCATTCCTCCCTGGCACTGGGGTTCCACCCCTGGCCTCACTGCCTTTTTGGATCTGATGGTAGCTTTTCTCAAGCTCCTCTATTCATATTGCAAGTCCACATGTCATCTGGGAGGAAAATCTGGCCACATCCTCTCACATGAATATATATCCTGCACATATTCTACATAATCGGACTTAGACCCACTCACACACACATCACATCCCCTCCAGTGCCCCAGAATCCACATGCCTGGGCATAACCGTGTGGGCGCGAATATTCAGGGACAGCCAAATGACTATTTTAATGTTCCTTTGTCCCTGCGGTGCCATCTAACTATTTATTTAGTAGCTTGATGCTGTTTGCATCAACAACTTTGCCTTATAGGCTGTTCTTCATGTTTATGATTCTTACTGTGAAAAAATTGCTTGCCTAACATCTGTTCTGAATTTGTATTTTCCTCCATCTTTATTTATCTATTCCCTATTGAATTCAATGTGCACCAAGGACAGTTACTTGAATTGGACTCTCCAGTGTCCTTCAGGATTTCTATACACTTCAATACATTTCTTAATTACTCTTTTTTTATTGTTCTGAGATATACATATATACCCACGCTCATACAGGCAGATTGGTTTGTAGCTTACCTCTGCCTGTCCCCCTCTGGGGAATACGTTTTATTAACTGAATAAATTAAATGGGTGGGTATAGCCAATAGAGTGGAGAGTTTTATCATTATAGGTTTGTTTCAGATAATTTTCCCCCTTGCTGCCGGGTTCCCTCCTTTAACCATAGCTCTGCTCTGGAGAAAGCTTTACTGTAGCTTGACACGGTCATAACTCACCAGGACCAGGAGGGCCGCTCGCCTTGCAGATGAAGGAGCTGAGGGCTGAGGAGAAGCTGCTTTCCTGCCCGGAGCCATGAACTTGTGAGAAGTGGGGCACTCCTTGAACCCCCGTCACCTGGCCGCCAGGCCTGGGGCCGTGCCTTGGCAGCAAGAGGCCTCCTGGTAGGACCCTGCCACTGTCCACACACCAAGCCACTACTGTGGACCTGGGCCATTCAAGAGTGCCCACTGGCATGTTTTCTATGGGTGAGGCTGGGCTGGGCTGGGTGACGGGTGTGTGGGAGACGGCAGGGGGCAGGGCAGGATACAGGTAGCCCCCTACCCCATGGGCTCCCTGGCAGAGCCATGGTCCTCTGGCCTCTTCCAGGCTGGCTTGTATGAACTCTGACCCTCATCCTCAATAACCCCCTACTCTCACCACCTGAAAACCCACCCCAAGACAAACCAAGCATATTCCCAGCAATAGCCAAGAAGGTCCCTCAAAGGTGGCACGGCCTGCTTTTCCATCCGATTCCTGGGAAACCTACTAGGTGTAGAGACTGTGACTCCAAGATTCAAGAGACTGGCCCAAAGTCACCCAGTTCTCACTCCCAGTGCAATGCTCTTCCAGCTATCAGTTCCCAGCTCATCCCAGGAAGGAGCTTCTCTTTCCCCTGCTTTGTGACCTTTCCCACACTCTCTTCATGGTCTGTGTCCATGTCTTCCAATAGCACAAAGATGGAGGGACATTCTCCCCATGTCTGGAGAACTCACTGCTGGTCCCACTCCAGACATCGTCTACTCAACAGAGATTTCAGTCTTTGCTATGTGCTGATGGCAACAGGAGAGACCACACCTCCTTCCAAGAAAAGTATCACTCATTTGTCTTTTCCTGAAGAAATCTGGCATCTCATTTAGAAGAAAAACACAGACATGAGCCAAGTTGCACCAGAATGCCAGGGACTGAGTGACTGAATGCTATGTGACTGAACAGACAACCCAAAGCGACGAGTTGAGTAGAATTGGGGGCCGGTAAAAGCGGAGAAGCCTTCTAGGAGAGGTGGCCCTTGAACATGGTCTCGTGCAATGAATAACAGATGAGGAGGACAAGTAAGAACTGAGAGAGAGACCTGGGGATGGGAATGGCTGCAGCCAGGGGAGCCGACCGGTGGGCATGGACCCCAAGACAGGTCGGCCGGTGGCCCTCGCATGACCCTTAGGGAAGCTGTAGGCTACCTACTGACCACACTCTGAGTAGCTGATCCACAAGTCCTGCCTTGAACGGGATGCTGAGTGCCTCATCTCAGGGTCACCATGTCATGGAACTTAATTCAAATGAAATCTTTGGTGTAGCCAAGGGGTTGCAGTGGGGAAGTGAGCTGGCAAGCCCTGCATACTGAGCCCCCAGGTGACCGTGCACAGCCAGACCTGCAACTCACCAGCACTGGCCGCCAAGGTGGGCACGCAGGGGCAGGAGCCAGCAGACAGACCTGCAGGTGGACGCCTCTTCTACGGTGGTGGTGGAGAAACAGAAAGAGTGGGTCACGAGGTTTAGAGGGACAGGGGCCTGGTGACTCTTGGAAAGCAGGATGAAGGTAGATAAAGAGAGACAAGGTTCTGAGGTTTCAAACCTGCCAGTAGCAAGAACTGGGAAGTCAGGAGGATAAGAAGTGATTTCCCAGAACAAGAAAGGCAGGCTCAAAAACACCCTTCCATTTACTCCTAGGTATGAGGCACTCTGCGAGCTTCTTGGGGGTGCAAGGACAAATAAGATAGGCCTTTATCCTCAGAGAATGCACAGAGTAGTAGGAAGCCTGCCAATAAATAAAGCACAGTGAGATGCAAATCGATAGAGGAATGGACCAGGTGCTATGGAAACTGTGCTATGAAGGGTCTGAGGAAGCTCCAGGAAGAGGGGACGGGTGACCTGACCGTCATAAGGGCTTTCCAAACTAAAAAAAATGGACACTGGGACTTCAGAGGGAAAATGGAGTGCAAAGGAATGGGGCGTGGAGATATACTGTGAATATGGGGAATCATGAATAACTTTTTTTTGTGGTGACTCTATAGGGATGTGGTTCCCAAGCTCTGTGGTTCCCAAACTCCTAGGGTGCCACAGTGCATTCACAGGGGCTTCCTGGGATATTTTCAATATTTATGGAGAACAAAGCAACATCTGTTGGTAACTGCGAACTACCTTCAATTTATGTGTGTTCTCTTTCTAAACTTCCACTCAGTTGTTAGAACATGAGTAATTATTGAGTTGCTTGGACTTTGCTTAAAAAATGAGACTGTTAGGTACTTCTTTTGGCCTTAGGAGGCGATGAAAAACTACTGAGTCACCAAGGGTGCTGTGAGTTGAGAAAGTTTGGGAACCTTGGTGGAAGAGAAAGGCAGTGAGGGTGGCTGTGAGCTCTTACTGGGCCCCCTGTTACAGGTCAGGAAGCTTGATTTTTTTGCTTCATTTGATGGAGAGCCATTAGAGGTTTATCTGCATAGGACAACATAGTCAGCTTCTGTTTTAAAAAGATAGATTTGGCCTTGAAGGGGTTGTTGGTCTGCAGGCAGCGAGCCCCGTGGGGAGCTACTGCAGTGGTCCTAGGGAGAGAGATGGGGCCTGATCCCAGCAGTGTTAGAGGTTGGGGCTGGAATGCTGCAAGTTCCAATAACATTATGGAATTCCTATTGCATGCCCAAAACTATAGGAAATGTTAGGCATCAAAGATAAATAAGATGAGGCCCCTGTGTTTAAAGCACTTACAATCAAGTGGGAAGGCAGCCAGGAAAACAGTTACAATTAGTAGAGCACTGGGAGTTAATCGGGCAAGAAAAAAGAGAAGTGCTGTTCCAGGAAGGCAGGGAGAACAGCAAGTGCAAAGGCGTGGAGGTGAGAGACGATAGAGGGTGTCAGGGAATCAGGCTGACCATCTGTACTGGCTCTCGGGGTGATGGGGAATAGGGAGGGATGAGGCTGGGGGGCAAGGCCCGTGCCAGGTGGCTAAGGACCTTGTAGCTGTGCTAAAAGACTCCTACGGCCCTGGATGGTGACAAACCACTGAAGGATTTTAAGTAAAGGAGTGGTACCATTGGATTTGCATTTACAATGTCCTAGGTAGATAACTGAGTCAGGACCCATGGGTAGACAAGCAGAAGGTAAGGAAGACAAGCCAGAATGATGGAGATATAAATCTCTGCACGGTAGGTCTAAAGTCTGGCCAGGGAGTGAGGGACCAGAGAGTCTATCGGTATGGACAGGGCAAGAGAAAAGCTGAACAGGCCGCCAAGGATGGACAGTCCTGATAAAGGGCTGATTCAGTCCATCAAGCTCTGGATGGCTCTGTGAGTTCAGGACCAGCCCCCAGGCATGAGCACCCCAGGGCTTCCCTGCTCCGGTAATGCACTCCCTGTGCTGAGTGACAGATGGGAGCCAGGAGAAGACAGCTCCAGACTCCAAAGGCCTGTGACTCTGTGCCTGGGAATGTGAGTCTGCTCTACCTCTCAAGCCTCCCCTGCCTTGATGACAGGTTGGATAGCAAGATGCCCCAGTGAGCTGTGCAGGGACAGATTCCCAGGACTCTGGGGGCCATGCTTTCTCCCAGCACTGTGTAGGCCAACCAGCCCAGGGGCAGCCCCCGTGGACTTCTACTTAGCTTTTCTCTGAACTTTTTGGGAGGTGAGAGTCTCAGACATGCAAAATTGTGATCTCCAGCAGCCTCTGCCCACCTTTCCCCATCAGGCTTCCTACCATTTCCACATCTTATAGTCCAGGCCAGAGGTGAGATTTAAGGCCAGGACAGCAGTTACCTTTTTAGCATCCTTCACCTGCTGGGAAATAACACTGTCACCCAGGCAAAGATTTATCAGATGCTCAAGGTTTGGCAGTTGTTTGAGGAGCTGATTGCTCTCATCAATTCCTTCACCTCTACCTGGAAACCAGACGTCTGCAGATGCCCATTCATATTCCTTCTGTAGGTGTGGAGAGTGGCTGGCAGCACATCACCTGATTTCCTAGGGGCACTTCTCACTCAGCTTCTTCATCCCCTCCAAAGTGGCTCTAGCAGGGCGTGGCCCACCCACAGGGGTGTGCAGGGGCCCTTCACTTCTAATGAGATTATCATGACCAGCATTGCCTAAAACTTTACTGTGGACAAAGCCTTCTCATACAGCCTTTTTTATCAAAGAAACTGGCTCAGGAAGGCTGTGGTTTGCTCAAGGTGACACAGCTGTGAAATCCCAGGGCCTTGAACCCAAGTCCCTGCAGCTGCACTGCTGCCAACACCTCCCCCACCCCTGCTCCTCACATTTGCAGCAGGGCCAGTCTAGTGAGAAACCCCTTCTTTTCTTTTCTCTTTTTCTTATTACAAAATGCACTCTCATTATAAAATACTGGAACATTAAAGAAATACACAACATGACAAGTAAAAGTCCCCCATAGTTAATTGCTTCTGATATATCCATTGTTAGCTAATATATCTCCCTCCAGATTTTTTTCCAGGATATTAACACACCCCAGCAGAGTTCCCAACACAGAATATGTGCTCAATAAAGTCTTGTCGAATGAACTAATTAATAAGTAGACCATTATATATTTACGCAACTATATGTACTATTTAAAGTGTGCCTTTCCATTCAGCCGAATAACTTGGACATCTTTTCGCATCAGTGTCTATAGTTGCCTCCCACAGAACAGCCTAGCTTGGTCTCCCCTTATGGGGCAGGTCTTCTGGAACAGGGCCAGGCAAGCCCACAGGCTAATAAAAATAGTCTACACTGCCTCTGTTTCCAGAAGGCAGTTGTGAACTGTTTTGGTTGAACTGACTGGTCAGTCTTTTTTTAAAAAAGAAAACTGCTAATTAAACAAGTCAAACAAGTGTTATTTTTGTCTGCACAATACTTCACTGATTTGCCTAAATTTTCTCTTCAACCAGGTGTTTTGGAATTGAATAAGCAAACTTGTGTGCATAAATAAATATAAATGAACAATTGGCTAAGAATTTTTTGCCCCAAAAGGTGACTATATATACATTTTGATTAGAGAGAAGCAAGAACTTACCTTCACAATCAGGCTGGAGGGTTTATGGTCCATTAAACAAGAAGCTGCTTTGAATTTCCACCTTTAAAAGACAGTCTGCAGAGCTGGAAGCCTGGCTGTTTTCTCTCACACACCTACTCAGCCCTGGAGCTGTTCCACAGATGAGGCTGGCCTGGGGGAAGAGTGGCCATTGGAGTCAGTGGCAGTGTGGTAAAGGGCCAGGGGCCTAGGCTTTGGGAGTGGCCAGATGGGGATCGAGTCCCTATCTTGGACAATTTACTTAACTTCTCTAAGTTTCAGTTTCCTATTCTGAAAGGTGGAAATATATAATAACTACCCCACCCATTTTCTGTAGAATTAAATGGGATAATACTGGTAATGTACTTAGAACAGGTCCTGGCAGGTAGTAAGCACTCAATAAATGCTAACAACTGTGGTTACCTCAAAGGTTCTGAGGACGGTCTTCAGCCCATTCAAACACTTCATTGAATGATTTCACTGATACAGGACGTTCCTTCACGCCCCATGCAGAGCAGACTTGAAATTCAATGATAATTTAATTTCCTTTTGAATTCATAGGAATTACAAGATTATAACTACAGCAAACGGCAGAGATTGCCTGGTTTTACTTCCGTACTTTAGAGGCAAGGAAGCTTAAGCACAGCGCATTTACAGAGGTTGCCAGACAGTTGTCTGAGTTTCAGCGCTAGGCGGTCCCAGATCCAGCCTCCTGGGCTCTAGTGCACTTCGCTTTGCAGTATACCACCCCATCCCAGAGAGTGCTAAGACAGCACCACACATTCACACCACTGCCCAAACTGAAATCAGACCCTCTTGGGGATGTACATTTTGAGAAGAAGAATGGCACCAAGTATTCACAAGGTTGAGAAGGAAAAGGTGCACCATATGAGTTAGAACCTCTAGATTACAAATGATGGAAACCCAGTTCCACCGACCTTAAGCTTGGAAGGTGTAAGGAAGGCTGCAGGAGGCAGAGCCTTGGACTGGGCTTTGAACTTCCTCCACACTCTGTCTTACATCTGCTTGTCCCTGGTAGCTCCTTCTGTAGACAGTTCTCACCATGTCATAGAAAGACGGCCACCAACAGTCCTGGATTCATGTACTCCCAATTTAGCAGCTCCAGGAGAAAGACAGAGCTTCTCTCCCACCCACAGGTTCCATGTATTCACCAATGAAGAACTCTCACTGACCCCAACTGGGTCACGTGTCTGCCCTGTGGTCCAGTCACTGTTGCCAAGGAGATGAGATATGATGATTGGCCATACCTGTATGGTGAATCCATCCCCAAGAGCAGAGGGACACGGTGCTGTCACTGACAGCTCGCCTTGGAATGAGATGGGTGCTTCCCTAAGGAGAGCTGGGCAAAGACACTGGAGCTGGCTCCCACACCCAAAAGGATGGCTTGAGAAACGAACTTCGTTTACATGTTTCTCTGTTCAAGATCATTCCAGAACCTCCTCAAACTACAGATCAGTGTTTGTGTAAATATAAATTCACAAGATTACACAATTTACATGTAAAATGAGGCCAGTTTCCTCACGAGGTCCATAAACTAGCTCTGAAGCAATTCTAAAGGAATTGTGACAAAATTGTTTTTAGCTTTAGCCATATTACTAGAAAAAAGCACAGAAGCTCCCAAGGTGCCCATGGGGAAGGACACTTTCATTTGAATGTAGAAGTATTTTTTTTTAATCCAGATTATTACTTTGGTAATAACTAAATCAATACAAATACATTACCAAAATGTAAAGTGCTCTATTAGATCTAAGAATTTAGGAAAATGAGAATGAGTGTGAACTTCGGTTAACTATAGAGCAGGGTTTTTAACTTAGGGCTTGTGGGTGCCCAGCCCGGTTACTGTCTATCACATCAGGACCCCCTGGGGAGCTTGTTAAACTGAGAAGGTAGGGGGTCCCACCCCAGAGACTCTGATCAGGTTGGCCTGGGTGGAGCCGGGCATTATTTTCTGAGTCCCGAAAACCACTCCTTCACACAGCACTTGTCAGAGCGTGGGGGTCGTCTTCTGGTATCAGAAACTGAAGAGCCTGTCAGAATGCAGGTGCTTGGGCCCCACCCAGGCCTACCATATCTGACTTGGTGAGGAGCAGAGCTGGGACTCTATAGTTTATTAGGCTTCCAGGTGACTTAGAATTTTTTTTTTGAGATATTTGTAGATTCACAGGAAGTTGCAAAAAAAAATACACACACACACACACACACACACACACACACACACACACACACACACACAGGGGATGTGTGTATCCTTTGCCCGGTTTCACCTTCTTGCGTAACTATAGTACATTATCAAAACCAGGAAACTGACATTGGTAAAATCCACAAGGCTTACTCCAATTTCGTCAGGTTTACATGTGTGTGCATGTGTGTGTGCATGTGTGTGTGTTGTGTAGAACTCTATGAAATGTTATCACATGTGTAAGTTTGTGTAACCATTACTACAGCCAAGATATAGAACTGTCCCATCACCACCAGGCTCTCTAGTGCTACTCTTTACAGCCACATCAATCTATCACCACCCCCATCTGTAATCTCTGGCAACTACTAATCTCTTCTCTATCTCTATAATATGGTTATTTCAAAACTATTCTATAAGCAAAGTCATATAATATGTCACCTTTCAAGATGGGCTTTTCTCACTCACATTAATTCCCTTGAGGTCTATCTAAATCATCATATGTATCAATAGTTTGAGTTTTTAATTGCTGCATAGTATCCCATTGTGTGGACATACCACCATTGGTTTTCAGTTTCTGTTTATTACAGATACAGCTGCTATAACAGTTTTCATTTGTCAGGGATAAATGTCCAGCATGCTATTGTTGAGTCATATGGTGAGTGCATGTTTAATTTTATAGGAAACTACCAAACTATTTTCCAAAGTGGCTGTACCATTTTATACTCATACCAGCATGTGTGAATGATCCAGTTTTTCCACATGCTCATCAGCATTTGATGTTATTATTATTTTGAGCCATTATGATAGATGTATATTGGTATCTCATTGGGTTTTGCATTCCCCTAATGGCTAATGATGTTGGACGTCTTTTCACATGCTCACTTGGCATCTGTATATCCTATTTGGGGACATATTTGTTCATGTTTTTTGCCCATTTTTTTCTTGGATTGTTTGTTTTTTAACTGTTGAGTTTTGAGAGCTCTTCACACATTCTAGAAGAAACTTTGTTAGATATATAGCTTGCAAATATTTTCTCTCAGCCTGTAGACTGTCTTTTCATCTTAGGGTCTTTCAAAGAGTTAAAAGATTTTTTTCTTCTGATGAAGTCCAACTTATTGATTTTTGTCTTTTATGGATTGTATTTTGGTGTCAAGTCTAAGAACTCTGCCTTATCCTAGATTCCAAGAATATCTTTCCTATTTTCTTCTAAAAGTTTTGTTTTATGTTTTAATTTGTGATCCGTTTTGAGTTAATTTTGTATAATGTATGCCAACATATGTCCAATTGCTTCAGCCCAACTTATTGGAAAGGCTATCTTATTTCTATTGAATTGCTTTTGTATTTTTGTCAAAAATCAGTTGAGGATATTTATTTGGGCCCATTTCTGAGTTCTCTACTCTGTCCCATTTATCTTTGTTTCTATTTCTATGCCAATACCACAGTCTTGACTACTAGTCTTGGAATCTGGTAGACCAATTCCTCCCATGTTGTCTTTTTTCAAAACTGATTTAGTTATTCTAAGTCCTTTGCCTCTCCATATAAATTTTAGAATGAGTTTGTCTACATGTACAAAAATTCTTCCTGTGATTTTGATAGGAATTTCATCAAACCTATGGATCAGTTTAGAAATAACGACATCTTTACAGTGGAGTCTTCCAATCCACGAACATTATTTCTCTAGTCATTTATATCTTCTTAAATTTGTTTCATCTGAATTGTAAATGCACTGTGTATTAATTTTGGTTTCCACATAGTCATTGTTACTATATAGAAATGCTATTGATTTTGTTTGTGTGCATTAATCTTGAATCATGCAACCTTGCTGAACTCATTAGTTCAGGACTTTTTTTTTTTTTTTTTACTCTTTAGGATTTTCTATGTGGACAATCATACCATCTCAGAGTAGGGACAATTTTATCATTCTTTTCCAATCTATATTCTATCTGTCATCTATATCTAATATATCTATCTATCTATCATCTATTTTTGCCTTATTGCTCTTGCTTGAAGTTACAGTACCATGCTGAATGAGTAGTGAGATGGTCATCCTTGCCTTGTTCCCAATCTTAGGAGGAAGCATTCAGTTTTTCCTCACTAAGTGTGATGTTACCTGGCTTTTGCAGGTTTCTTGTAGATACTTTTTATAAAGTTGAAGAAGTTCCGCTCTGTTCCTGAGAACTTTTGTCATGAATAAGTGCTGGATTTTGTCAAATACTTTTTCTACATCAGCTGAATGATCACGTAATTTTTTAATGCAGTTTATATGGTGGATTATATTGGTTTTTTAAAAAATGGAACCAGTTATGTATACCTAGAATAAATATCATTTGGTTATACATTGCAGGATTTGATTTGCTGATACTGTATTGAAGTTTTTTTTTTAATCTACGTTCATGAGGAATATTGGTCTATAGGCTTTTTTATTTTTGTACTTTTTCTGGTTTTGGTATCAGGGCCTCACAAATTGAGTTGGAAAGTATTACTTCCTCTTTTTTAAGAAAGTGTGTAAAATGATTAATTCTTCCTTAACTGTTTGGTAAAATTCTCCATCTGAGCTGGGACATGTTTTTCTCAGTGAATTTTAAGCTATGGATTCAATTTCTTTTATGGTTATAGGATTATTCAGTTTTATTTCATCTTGGTTGAAACTTAGTAATTTGTGGTTCTCAAAGGATTCTTCCATTTCTTCTAAGTTGTCAAATATATTAGCGTAAAGTTCTTTGTAACAGTCCCTTTTCCTCTTAATGGCTGCAGGACCTGTAGTGATATCCCATTTCATTTTCTGATATTGATGATTTGTATCTTCTCTCTTTTTATCTTTTTCAATCTTGCTAGATGTTTATTTTATTGATTTTTTTCAAAGAATCAATGATTTGTTTCATTAATTCTATTTTTTTTCTGTTTTTAATTTTGTTTATTTCTGCTCTTTGTTATTTCCTTCCTTTTATTTAATTTAGGTTGTTTGCTCCTCTTTTTCTAGTTTCTTGAGGTAGGAACTTACGGTATCCATTTAAGATCTTTCCTCTTTTCTATGCTAGCATTTAATGCTACAAATTCCTCTCTCAATACTACTTTAGCTACAGTCACAAATTCTGATATATTCCCTAATCATTATGTTATTATAATAATGTATGTGATTTTTTTATTCTTTATTTGTTTCACTTTTCTTGACTTCTTGTGAGTTACTTGAAAATGTTTTAGAATTCCATATGACCTATTAAAATTTTTTTCATGTATATCACTTCATAGTTTTCTCATATACATATTGGTTGCATAAATGTAATTTATCACTGTCTACTATGTATAATGATATAGATGCTTTATCACTTTGAGGGACATGGGGAAACTCTACATCCATTTTGGTCCCTTTACCCTCCTTACTTTTTGTAATTATCTTAAGTATTTTTTCTAACTGTTCGAACACCACCACATCAGATAGTGTTATCATTTTGCTTCAACCAGCAAGTATGATTTAAGAAACTCATGAGGAGGACAGTCTATTGCTTTTTTACCGTTTCATGTTCTTCTTTCTTCTCTGAAGTTTCAGGCTTTCTTCTGTCATCATTTCCCTCCTGTGTCCTTAGCCCTTCTTTAAGGGTAGACCTGCTAGTGACAAACTCTTATTTAGTCTCCTTCATCTGACAATGTTGTTATTTCCCCTCCTTTGCTAAAGTATATTTTCACCAGTAGAGGACTTGTGACCGACAATTCTCTTCTTTCAGCATTTGAAAAAGGTGCTCCTTCCTTCTGGCGTCCGTGGTTTCTGATGAGGAACCTGCCATCCTGTGTCCCCTATAGATAACACATCACTTCTCTCTGGCTGCTTTCAGGACAGTTTCTCATCTTCATATTCAGAAGTTTAGTGATGATACGTCTTGGCCTGGATTTCTTTGGGTTCCTTCTGTAAGGGATGCACTCACCTTCCTGAATCTGTAAGTTTATGTCTTTTGCCAAATTGGAGACATTTTTGGCCATCACTTCTTCAAACCCAGATGACTTTTAGCACATTTTGTGTTTGAGAAGCTTCGCTCAAGAGTGGGCTTCAGGGGTGCAAGGACCCCTAAAATTACATACAAAATGCTGTGAATGCCCATTTTCTAAAGGAAAATGTCCACAGCTTTCACTAGATTCTCAAAAGATTCCATGACACACCCCATAAATTTTATAAAAGGACTAGTTTATGGCCTTACTAGGTCATTTTCGGTCTTCTTGGTTAAAACCAATACAAACTAGTTAGTATCCTTTCTTTCCTTCTACTGTATCTGTGGAATTCCTGTGTCGCAAAGACTTCCCCAACAATATTGAAAACTATGATGACTCAGGTGAATATTTTCTGAGTGCCTAATATGTGCCAATTAAAAAAAATTTTTTTATCCCTCTCGTCAGTGAGAAAGGGAAGAGTTAAAAAACTAAAGCCACTTTTAGTTTATGAAAAGTTCTGAGTAATAATTCAGAGTAAATTTTGCTGCTTTCAGATCTTATGACTTTACCCTTTAAAATCTATTCCTTCCAGCTCTGAGCTGGATATGCCAGTGATGAAATTACTTCCTGAAAGCATAATTTTATAGACTAAAAACACAGTGGGTGTTCTTTATGCAGTGGGTCCACTTGTCAGCACCACAGTTTGCTCCATACAGTTGGTAGCCACGCAGTCACGGCTTCCCCGAGCAGGCTTGCTCCTGGGCAGCTACACAGGCTGATTCCTCTGCTGGCACACACTCACCCCCCTTTGCCACCCTCCTTTCTGGACCACCTCCTGCTCCTCTTTCAGAACTCAGTTTGAGAAGCAGCACCTCTGGGAAGCCCTTATTCTTTCTTCTCCAAGCACTGAGCTGGATGGCCTCCAGCATTACCCAGGCTTGCCAGATGTCCAGTATGCTGACTGCCTGTCACTCCTACCAGACTGGGCGACCCTGGAAGCTGTAACTGGATGTTGGTTACTTTTGTGTCCCCACTGCTTTCATAAATATAATAAGACATGTGCATGAGTACTGCCTCCACGCGGAGTTCACTACCACCAGCCGACTAGCCGATCCTTTCCTCCATTTCTGCACTGTCATAAGTATCTGTTGAGCTCGTTCATATGTGGTGTGGCAGCCAGATGTTCAGCCCTTCACCAGTAGCATTAATCTTTCCTGAATTCTCATAAGCATTGACTAATTTACTTTAGCCTTTTTCCAAGAATCAATATATAAAAGTTATTGGTTTTCTTTTGCTAGAATGCCTATCTCCCCATTTTTGGACAATATGGACAACACTGACCTCTGCCAGTTTTATTTATTACTGGATTCTGTGAATTCCTTAATATCATGTTTACATTTACAGATCTATCTTTCCTATCAGGCTCTGAGCTCCTTCAGGGGTTAGGGACTCTCTTACTCATCCCAGAGTCTCCAGGGGCGGGTGGGATTCCATCCATGTCTGTGGAACAATGGATGTTAGATCATCACAGCTACACTGTTCTTCATGATTAGCACATGCATTTCCTTGTCTTCTCCACATCTTTACCTCCTATTTATCTCTTATCCTTCATTCTAAGCCACTGTGAATTCCTTCTGGAAAGGACAAATGGATAGATACAACACATTTAAGGTAATTTTTTTTATTTTGCTATTATTAATATACAATTACATGAGCAACATTATGGTTACTAGAGTCCCCCTATTATCAAGTCCCCACCATACACCCCATTGCAGTCACTGTCCATCAGCATAGAAGGATGTTATAGAATCACTACTTGTCTTCTCTGTGTTATACTGCCTGCCCCGCCCCCACACCCACTACCTTATGTGTGCTAATTGTAATAGCCCTTTTTCCCCTTTATCCCTCCCTTCCCACCCATCTTCCCCAGTCCCTTTCCCTTTGGTAACTGTTAGTCCATTCTTGGGTTCTGTGAGTCTGCTGCTATTGTGTTCTTAAGGTAATATTTTTATTCCTCCCAGGTACTATCTTGGTCGCCGGATGTTTATCGTTATTTCTGAGCCAGACATGATCAAGCAGGTGCTGGTTGAGAACTTCAGTAACTTTACCAACAGAATGGTATGTAGTTTTCTTTCTGCATATGGGTGGACGGGGACTCATGCTAAGATGCAACAACTGCACATCACGTCTAATAGGGAGGTGATGTGGGCCTCTTACTGGGTTTAGATCAGTTTTCAACTGAAAACTGAGTTCCCCAGTGGATTCAGATTTTCAAGAGGTGCACAGGACTAATACAAAAGAACATCATTTACATTTAAGAAACACTTCAAGAAAGCTAAAACTCAAGAGAAGTTCTGCCTAATAAAAATGCTAAAACCAGGAGGATTTTTAAAGCTTGTGTTCAAAGTTAGAGGAATCCAGAGGGCACAGGTCAACTGACTGAGGAAGACTGGGCAGGGTTAGTAACTATCAGAGGGAAAGCGCAATCTCAAGCCTCCTGTGCTTACATCTGTCCCAGAGAACATAAAAGTCTTAAGGCCAGAAAGGGAAGACAAGCCATGTTACAAAGGAAATCTGTCCCCATCTCACGGGAGTTGCCTGTAAGAGGCCCCTTTATATGTCAGTTGGAGCCTCCAGCCCACTAAAGGTTGCACATATTCCATCCTTTTTTTAGAAAGTGCATATCCTACTTTTTATCTTTGATAAGAAATCCCAAAGAATGTATCCGTATTTTCCAAAATAATGGGGAGATAGGGATTCTAGCAGAGAAGGCCATTGATCTCTGTTGATTCTTGGAAGGAGCCTAAAGTGAACAGACACTTGCTTGTGAGAATTCAGAGAATATCTTGTGCCGACCTTTTTGGTGTGTGTCAAGCTAAACTCCTCTTTCATTCTTATAGGAATAGTAGTTAATGTATTCACTATTTTCTTGGTTATTTGCTAACTTTTGCACACGTGCCGTATGCCAGGCACTGTCGAGGTGCTGATGATGAGGAGGTAAGAGACTCAGTCTTGCCCTGAAGTTGCTCACAGTCTAGAGACGGAGGCAGCTGGCAAAGAGGCTGGTACAATACGGTGCAGTGAGGCCTGGTGTAGGGGAAAACACCGCACCGTCCGGGATGAGGACAGGGGAGGGTGTACCGGATGGGAGATTTGGGGCTGAGTCTTAAAGAAATTGGCATAGCCCCTTGTGTTCTCTGCTGGTCGAGCCACCCAGAGTGGTTTTTTTCTCATTAAATTTCATGAGACTTAGGAGATTGCTGCAGTTATCATCTCTATTTTACAGACAAGGAAACGAAGAGATAGAGGTTAAGTGACAACCCTGGTCACATGACTAACAGGAGGAAGAGTGGGGATTCGCATGCCATCTCCCAGCTCGGGCCCACGGCTCCTTTTCCTGGCACCGCTTTAACAGCCGCTCACATGGCACCTCTAGATTGCTAAGGCTTTCACTGAGTCGCTCATCTTCCAGCCTCAGAGCATCACACCCAAATCCAGACACTACCTGGCCACTAGAAGGAGGTGACCTGGAGGGAGGTAACTGCCTGGCCTGCCTGGTCCAGCCCAGAATGGCGGAAGGAACCGCAAACGTTGAACCACACTGCCTCCAGACTCTCCTGCCCAGACATGACATTGCTGTCCCCCATTCAGAGTCCCCTGAAGGCCTTCTGTGGCGTCAGGGTTTGAGAGACCAAGACTGACAGGTAAATGCAGTTGTAGACAGTTGCTCCAGTGGACTCAGCAAGAAGTGTGGATTGAGGAAGCAGGGAAGCCAGTGAGTCTAAGGGTCCGGACCACCAGGCTGCACCCAAGCAGGCAGCAAAGGCACCCTGAGAGCCTGCCATGGCTCGTGAACATGCCTGGGCCCCTGGGGAGCGAGGTGGGACATGGCCGCGTGCGTCTCCATGCTGCTTCATGCAGCACCCAGGATGTCACCAGAGCATGAGGCCCCAAGAGGGCTGCACTCTAACTGGTATGCTGGACTGACATATACTCAACACACACATTCAGGAGCAGACGGGACAAAATAAAGTTGCCCCTACTTTAGTCAAACGTTCAGTTTGGAGGTTTCTCCATTAGTCTGTCCTCCCTAACATTTTCCAGGCCCCAGACTAAAGTCTTTAGGCCCCAAACTTCAGAATACAGTTTGATTCCGTTTCCTTTGCCCATTCGACACAGTGTCCTCAGGATTAAGTTCAAGTTCCCCAGATGAGATTTAAAGGCCTCTGTGGATTAGATCCTCACGTATGCTGCAGCCGCACCTCACGCTGCTCCCCTGGTACAGCTGCCCCTGCAGCTGGAGCAGCCTCTCCGTTCTCTGTAACCTGCTCTGGAAAGCCTGCCCCTGTGCCTTTGCTAATGCTGACACTCCCACTGGCACTGGAGGTGGCATAACAGCAGGTCCTGACTTTACTAGCAATGTGAGCTTAAGCGAATGATTTAACTTCTGTAAGCTGCTCATTCCTCCTTTGCAAAATGAGGACGTGATCTACCTTACTGGGCTGTTACAAGGCTCAGTTCCAGATCTCATTTATTTTCACATCTAAGCCTGCAGGCACTCAGCGTGCATCGGCACAGTGAACAAGAAGATCCTCTACCCCTTCTACCCCCACCCAGACCCTAGCTATTGTTCAACGTTCTCCTCAAATTCTGCCTCCCCCGTGAAGCCTTCCCTGCTTCAATTCCGCTTTACTTTCCCCCTTCCCTGAATTCTTACAGCACCATCATCCACACCACCCCTCTTCACAACTGACCCCATGGCGCCTTCTGTATTTACAGTTGAATGGAGGCATGGCTTTCATCCTAACTTGATTATTAGCTCTTTAAGGCTGTACTTCGTCTTTATACCCTGTGACCCAAATACATGATGACTATTCAGTATCCAAAATATTCCTCTTCAAACTGAATTGAATTTCCATCAACATGACATTCTCCCCTGAAGAACTAGGTATCGCCTGAATCTGGAGATTCCTGAGGCATACAAGGTCATTCATAAGCATGCAAAAAGAGCAATCAAAGATTACATCCTTAGGAAACCCCAAAGTTTATAATTTTCCATCTGGGAAGTATCCACTTATCTTTAGCTTTGTTTATGGTCTTTAATATCCAGAATAAAACAACCCTTAGTGACTCAATATTTTGAACAACCCATCTTTAGAGTGGGATTTTCTCACAGGTTTTTGAAAGTCAAATGAAACTGGGTTCTGTGGTTCTCTCTTATCCATATGCTTATTTATCTGCTCAAAGAACTCAAGGAGATTAGTGAGGCGTGATTTCTCCTTACCGACACCATGCTGCCTTCCCTCTAATAAGCCATGTTTACTTAAGTGTTCAGCGATTCAGCTTTATTATACATTCATTCAGTAAACATTAAACGCGTATGCCATGCGCCTACCAAATGGTCCCTTGCGATACAGAAAATATCTCAGCATATTAGTTTGATACATTGAGGAGGAACTTAAGTAACGCATGGTTTCACTTTCCAACCATGAGAGCCCATCTCTGCTCACAGATCCGGGCTTGACTTACGTGTGCCCTGGACAGCCAGGTGGAGAACGGCCGCCATGTGGGAAGCTGGGTTTAGCTCTGAAATTGGCTGTGAGCTGTAAGCACCCCATGAGGGATTGGCTGGAGGTGGGGTGACGTCACAGGGACCTCCCCGATGTACATCGGTTCTGAGCAAATATTTGACTTCAAAAGTTGTTGAATTAAATATTTTTTTCAACCCCCAGAACACGGGGCTGAAGAGGCCGAGTGAGACCCAGGGTGGTAGTTCTGTTCACACGCTTCAAGGCACTCAGTTCTGCGTGATGTCTCCACCCCGTCTTGCCCATTTTCCGAGTGGACTCCCCCGGCCTCTATCAGGCGCCTCTGCACTTCCTGAGGCTCCTTCGTGGTGGCGTGCCACAGCTCACTGTCACACCCACATCACCCTTCTTAGCATCTGTAGAACCTCAGCTGTCCCAGCACCTCCCAGACGGGGTTATTTTTATCTGCCTTCTCTTTGCTGTCAGTGAAACCAGGACAGCAGCAATTTTTTTTTAGTATCTGGACGTGGGTCAACAGGATTCCGCAGAAAAGGTCCTGCCCAACAGAACTTCTTATTCCCGGCCTCCCAGCAAGGCCCGGAGTCAGAGAAACTGCGGGGAGGATGACAGCAGCAGGGTAGCCTGTGGCCCACGTCAGGCTGGTGTGATGGTGGGGGCATGGACAGGATGTGTTCAGTTACTAACCCTGCTGCTGGGAGCTCTGCATTCTGGTGCAGAACGACAGCCTGGGGAATGGGTCCAGATCCCAGGTTCTGTGTCTGTGTTGGGGGTGGGGGAAGAAGGAGGGGTAGCTGTATGTGTGTGTGGGGGGGTGGGCTTCAGCCCTCAGGTCCCCACGGCAACGCAGGGGTCTCCTCTCCAGCCCAGGTCCAGCCTGGCAAAGATTACTAAAGTTCCGGGAAAAACTAGGCACCAGAACCCTCATCACGCTGTGTGCCAGCAGCAGAATCCATTCCAGAGAAGAGCAGGACCCACTGGCAAGAAACCCCGCTCAGAGCTGCAGGTGGATCAGGCCAGTGCTCTGGGCCAGGACCTGCCTGCCGACAACCACCAAGGAGAGAGGGTCCTCGGCAGGTTTGCCAGGGAACTGCCCCCTACACCTGTCGCTGGTACCTCTCTACCAACAGCTCTTAAAAACTTGCTCTTCTAGAGTGTCTGACCCCCTTTCCCTTGAACGAACCACTGAGTAAATTAAAACATTCAGGTTTTCAAATGTGAGCATTAAGATTTATGCTGTGAGAATGGTTTTGTGCAGGACTTAGGGAAGCTCTGATCAGCTCAGTCAAACCTTGACGGCTATTTTTAGCTTGAGGAGGGTCAACTCACATGATAGGTACACAGCTCCGAGTGAGGCAGACGTTCTTACTTAAGCCCCAACGAGACAGGAGAGAACCAGAAGCAGAGGGGTGCAACCTCATGTGCTTGACCCCGTCGATTTTGAGGCAGCTCTCTTTATTTTAAGTGCAACACTGAGCTGTGCGCAGGAAACCCTCTGGCCTGAGCTGAAAGCTTTTCATGCTGGGATGAGCTGCCCATGGGAAATCCCATGCCACAGCCATGCAGGGGCAGGCCTCCCCTTTCAGTGGCAGGTCCTGAAAGAGTCAGGCCCGGGGAGTCGCATTTGATCTCTGAAACACACCTTGCAGCACCTTTTCAGCATGGTAGGTAGTATGAATTTAACATCTTTAAGGCACTGCGGGCCCAGGAAGCCTCAGGAAGGTAGGCAGGGCACCGAGTAGTACTGATCCGAAAGCTTCGATGTTCTTCTGACAATGCCTTGCAGAACTTACTTAAACTTCAAAATGTTGAAAATGACTTCATATTTTTGTGTCTCACTAGACCTTTAGTTCAGCAGGGAGCAATCTTTATATTTTTAAGGAAGATGTCCGTAAAATCTTTTTGTTGTTGTTAACTTTTTAAAAATTTTGGTATCGTTAACGTACAATCACTTGAACATTATGGTTACTAGACCCCCTATTATCAAGTCCCCCCCACCCACCCCACTACAGTCACTGTCCATCAGCATAGTAAGATGCTATAGAATCACTACTTCTCTTCTCTGTAAATACTGCCTCTCCCGTGTCTCCCCACCACCACCCCCCCGCTACATTATGTGTGCTACTTGTAATGCCCCTTTTTCCCCCTTATCCCTCCCTTCCCACCCATTTTCCCCAGTCCCTTTCCCTTTGGTAACTGTTAGTCCATTCTTGGCTTCTGTGAGTCTGCTGCTGGTTTGTTCCTTCAGTTCTTTCTTTGGTCTTTTACACCACAGATGAGGGAAATCATTTGATACTTGTCTCTCTGCCTGGCTTATTTCACTGAGCATAATACCCTCTAGCTCCATCCATGTTGTTGCAAATGGTAGGATTTCTTTCTTCTTATGGCTGAATAATATTCCATTGTGTATATGTACCACATCTGCTTTATCCATTCATCTACTAATGGACACTTAGGTTGCTTCCATTTCTTGGCTATTGTAAATAGTGCTGCGATAAACATAGGGGTGCATACGTCTTTTTCAAACTGGGCTGCTGCACTCTTAGGGTAAATTCCTAGGAGTGGAATTCCTGGGTCAAATGGTATTTCTATTTTGAGTTTTTTGAAGAGCCTCCATATTGCTTTCCACAATGGTTGAACTAGTTTACATTCCCACCAGCAGCGTAGGAGGGTTCCCCTTTCTCCACATCCTCACCAACATTTGTTGTTGTTTGTCTTTTGGTTGGTGACCATCCTAACTGGTGTGAGGTGATATCTCATTGTGGTTTAAATTTGCATTTCTCTAAACACTAGCGATGTGGAGCATCTTTTCATGTGCCTGTTGGCCATCTGAATTTCTTCTTTGGAGAAGTGTCTGTTCAGCTCCTCTGCCCATTTTTTAATTGGCTTATTTGCTTTTTGTTTGTTAAGGTACATGAGCTCTTTATATTTTGGATGTCAACCCCTTATCAGATATGTCATTGATGAATATATTCTCCCATACTGTAGGATGTCTTTTTGTTCTATTGATGGTGTCCTTTGCTGTACAGAAGTTTTTTAGTTTGATATAGTCCCATTTGTTCATTTTTGCTTTTGTTTCCCTTGCCCAGTGAGATATGTTCATGAAGAAGTTGCTCATGTTTATGTCCAAGAGATTTTTGCCTATGTTTTTTTCTAATAGTTTTATGGTTTCATGACTTACATTCAGGTCCTTGATCCATTTTGAGTTTACTTTTGTGTATGGGGTTAGACAGTAATCCAGTTTCATTCTCTTACATGTAGCTGTCCAGTTTTGCCAACACCAGCTGTTGAAGAGGCTGTCATTTCCCCAATGTATATCCATGGCTCCTTTATTGTATATTAATTGAACATATATGCTTGGGTTTATATCAGGGCTCTCTGTTCTGTTCCACTGGTCTATGGGTCTGTTCTTGTGCCAGTACCAAATTGTCTTGATTACTGTGGCTTTGTAGTAGAGCTTGAAGTCAGGGAGCATAATCCCCCCTGCTTTATTCTTCCTTCTCAGGATTGCTTTGACTATTCAGAGTCTTTTTTCATTCCATATGAATTTGAGAACTATTTGCTCTAGTTCATTGAAGAATGTTGTAGGTATTTTGATAGGGATTGCATTGAATCTGTAGATTGCTTTAGGCAGGATGGCCATTTTGACAATATTAATTCTTCCTAGCCAACAGCATGGGATGAATTTCCATTTATTACTGTCCTCTTTATTTTCTCTTAAGAGTGTCTTGTAGTTTTCATTGTATATAGGTCTTTCACTTCCTTGGTTAGGTTTATTCCTAGGTATTTTATCCTTTTTAATGCGATTGTGAATGGAATTGTTTTCCTGATTTCTCTCTCTGCTAGTTCATCGTTGTTGTATAGGAATGCAACAGATTTCTGTGTATTAATTTTGTATCCCGCAACTTTGGTGAATTCAGATATTAGATCTAGTAGTTTTGGAGTGGATTCTTTAGGGTTTTTTTATGTACACTATCATGTCATCTGCAAACAGGACCAGGTTGACTTCTTCCTTACTAGTCTGGATGCCTTTTATTTCTCTGTTTTGTCTGATTGCCGTGGCTAGGACCTATAGAACTACGTTGAATGAAAGTGGGGAGAGTGGGCATCCTTGTCTTGTTCTCCATCTTAAAGGAAAAGCTTCCAGCTTCTCACTGTTAAGTATAATGTTTGCTGTGGGTTTGTCATATATGGCCTTTATTATGTTGAGGTACTTGCCCTCTATACCCATTTTATTGAGTTTTTATCATGAATGGATGTTGAACTTTGTCAAATATTTTTTCAGCATCTATGGAGATGATCTTGTGGTTTTTGTTCTTCTTTTTGTTGATGTAGTGGATGATGTTGATGGATTTTCGAATGTTGTACCATTCTTGCATCCCTGGGATGAATCCCACTTGATCATGATGGATGATCCTTTTGATGTATTTTTGACTTTGGTTTGCTAATATTTTGTTGGGTATTTTTGCATCTACGTTCATCAGGGATATTGGTCTGTAATTTTCTTTTATTGTGGTGTCTTTGCCTGGTTTTGGTATTAGTGTGATGTTAGCCTCGTAGAATGAGTTTGGGAGTATTCCTTCCTCTTCTACTTTTTGGAAAACTTTAAGGAGGATGGGTATTAGGTCTTCACTAAATGTTTGATAAAATTCAGCAGTGAAACTGCTGGTCCAGGTGTTTTGTTCTTAGGTAGTCTTTTGATTACCAATACAATTTCTTTGCTGGTAATTGGTCTATTCAGATTTTCTGTTTCTTCCTGGGTCAGCCTTGGAAGGTTGTATTTTTCTAGAAAGTCCATTTCTTCTAGGTTATCCAGTTTGTTACCATATAATTTTTCACAGTATTCTCTCATAATTTTTATTTCTGTGGTGTCCATAGTGATTTTTCCTTTCTCATTTCTGATTCTGTTTATGTGTGAAGACTCTCTTTTTTTCTTGATAAGTTTGGCTAGGAGTTTATCTATTTTGTTTATTTTCTCAAAGAACCAGCTCCTACTTTCACTGATTCTTTCTATTGTTTTATTCTTCTCAATTTTATTTATTTCTGCTTTAATCTTTATTATGTCCCTCCTTCTGGTGACTTTGGGCTTCATTTGTCCTTCCTTTTCTAGTTTCATTAATTGTGAGTTTAGACTGTTCATTTGGGATTGTTCGTCTTTCCTGAGGTAGGCCTGTGTTGCAATATATTTCCCTCTTAGCACGGCCTTCGCTGCATGCCACAGATTTTGTGGTGTTGAATTATTGTTGTCATTTGTCTCCATATATTGCTTGATCTCTGTTTTTATTTGGTCATTGACCCATTGATTATTTAGGAGCATGTTATTAAGCCTCCATGTGTTTGTGGGCTTTTTCGTTTTCTTTGTATAATTTATTTCTAGTTTCATACCTTTGTGATCTGTGAAGCTGGTTGGTACCATTTCAATCTTTTTGAATTTACTGAGGCTCTTTTTGTGGCCTAGTATATGATCTATTCTTGAAAACGTTCTATGTGCACTTGAGAAGAATGTGTACCCTGTTGCTTTTGGGTGTAGAGTTCTGTAGATGTCCGTTAGGTCCAACTGTTCTAATATGTTATTCAGTGCCTCTGTCTCTTTACTTATTTTCTGTCTGGTTGATCTGTCCTTTGGAGTGAGTGGTGTGTTAACGTCTCCTAAAATGAATGCATTGTAGTCTATTATCCCCTTTAATTCTGTTAATATTTGTTTCACATATGTAGGTGATCCTGTGTTGGGTGCATAGGTATTTATAATAGTTATATACTCTTGTTGGACTGCCCCCTTTTATCATTATGTAATGTCCTTTTTTGTCTCGTGACTTTCTTTGTTTTGAAGTCTATTTTGTCTGATACAAGTACTGCAACTCCTGCTTTTTTCTCCCTATTATTTGCATGAAATATCTTTTTCCATCCCTTTAGTTTCAGTCTGTGTATGTCTTTGGGTTTGAAGTGAGTCTCTTGTAGGCAGCATATAGGTGGGTCTTGTTTTTTTTATCCATTCAGTAACTCTATGTCTCTTGATTGGTGCATTCAGATCATTTACATTTAGGGTGATTATCGATAGGTATGTTCTTATTGCCATTGCTGGCTTTAGATTCGTGGTTACCAAAGGTTCCAGGGTAATTCCCTTACTATCTAACAGTCTAATTTAACTCACTTCGTATGCTATTACAAACGCAACCTAAAGGTTCTTTTTTTCTTTTCTCCTTTTTCTTCTTCCTCCATTCTTTGTATGTTATGAATCATATTCTGTACTCTTTGTCTATCCCTTGGGTGACATCTGTTTGGCCTTAGGAATACTTCCAGCTATAGGAGTCCCTCCAAAATGCACTGTAGAGGTGGTTTGTGGGAGGTAAATTCTCTTAGCTTGTGCTTATCTGAAAATTGTTTAATACCTCCTTCAAATTTAAATAACCTTGCTGGGTAGAGTATTCTTGGTTCAAGGCCCTTCTGCTTCATTGCATTAAATATATCATGCCACTCCCTTCTGGCCTGTAAGGTTTATTTTGAGAAGTCTGATGATAGCCTGATAGGTTTTCCTTTGTATGTGATCTTTTTTCTCTCCCTAGCTGCTTTTAAAAGTCTGTCTTTATCCTTGATCTTTGCCATTTTCATTTTTATATTTCTGGATATTGTCTTCCTTGGGTCCCTTGTGTTGGGAGATCTGTGCACCTCCAAGGCTTGAGAGACTATCTCCTTCCCCAGATCGGGGAAGTTTTCAGCAATTACCTCCTCAATGACACTTTCTACCCCTTTTTCTCTCTCTTCTTCTGGTACCCCTATAATGTGAATATTGTTCCATTTGGATTGGTCACACAATTCTCTCAATATTCTTTCATTCTTAGAGATTCTTTTTTCTCCCTGTGCCTCAGCTTTTTTGTATTCTTCTTCTCTAATGTCTATTCCATTTCTGTGTCTTCTGCTACATCTAATCTGCTTTTAAATCCCTCTGTTGTATGTTTCATTTCAATATGGAATTTCTTAATAATTGAATCTCTGACTTAAATTCGTTCCTGAGTTCTTGAATATTTTTCTGTACCTCCATAAGCATGTTTATAATCTTTATTTTGAACTCTCTTTCAGGAATATTGGTGAGTTCAGTTTCATTTGGCCCTTTTTCTGGAGCTTGTGAGATTTTGGTTTGAACCATGTTCTTCTGTCGTTTCATATTTCTGTGTGGTACCCACTAGTGCGCAGAAGCTCCAGTCTCTGGAGCTGCTCAGATGTGAGTAAATCTTGTTCTTATATTTATGCTTCCTTTCCCTAACTTTTGTGGTGGCAGAAGTAGAACTAAGTATATAAGCCAGGAGATAAATAGCTAGAATCTGAGGAAGAGAACAGTAAATAAGCCAGAGAAGCATTTCTGGTCTCCCAGTGGTTGTATTCCTGAACATTCCTTGGAACTCAAGACCCAGTGCCAGGGAGTCCTGACCTTTGCTCTTCTCCTCTGCCCCTATCTCCTCTCTATAATGTCCTTTTCCTTTCCATTTCCCCCTTCTTCTAAGCCATAGCCTAGCAGTATGGTGAAAGCATGTAACTTAAACATAAAGAAATCAGATTCCAGATTTGTTACCTTTCATTAGCGGTATGACCTGAGCCAGTCCTTTAACTCCTCTGAGCCTCAACTTCCTCTGTGAGAACTGAGTGTTCGACTAGCTAATCACCACGTCTCTTTGGTAACCAGTTCAGGTGGAGTCAGTGCCAATGGGTAAGCCATGGAGGCCCACCAGCATCCTGGAGAGCCATTCTGAGCTTCCACTGCAAGGGTCCGTTTTAGGGCCCATCAGGAGAATTTCTTCTACCAGCCATGAGTGGCAGGTACACCATGCCCCTCCTTCACAGCACTCTGGCAAGAAACCCTGAAGACAGCTGTTGAAGATTTTGCTCAGAAAACCAGGTTCAACAAGCCCCTGACCCCTTCCCCAGTCTGGAAGGACCCACACTGTTGGGTATGGGGCTAGTGGAGGTGCAGTTCGAAGCCTGTGGTTTCCTCCTCCTTTGGGGACAAAATGCTGAGACTCTATCAGGCAGGACTGTCTCAGCCACATCATGCCTTTGTCCAAATTAGAAGAGGCCCCCCTTCCACCAGCTGATGCCGAGCTGGCAGACAGAGCCCCAGCTGAGTTTAGCCGTGTTGTGCCCCCTGAGCCAGCACCCTTCCTCAGAGGCCATGCTCTTGGGTGGCTCGGTCTAAGGCAAAGAGAGGGAAGACCATGTGGTTTTTATGACCATTTTCTACTGGCAACGAGTGGATGGATGAAAATTGCCCAATGAGGACAGAACATTTTTACTACTTCAAAGCATCCAACTATAAGCCCTATGTGGCTGAAATCTCTGTACAGCCAGATAGCAACAGTCACAGTGAAAACAGCATTCATTCTCAGGTATAGAACATGGGTTTTTCCAAGTGACAGAATTTAGAGCTTTTGCTGATAATAATATCATAAGGGGCAGTGCAAGATGCTTCCTATACCCAGGTGAGGAGACAGGCAGGTGGTGCCATGGAGCTTCCTCACCTGTGTGAGGTTGTGTGAGAATTAGAAAACTTGTAACAGTGGCCCTGGCCTTTTTTGTGATCATGGCACACTTTCTGATGCTAACATTTTTGCAGCCTGTTTGACTGCTTAACATCAAACAAGTTGGCAACATTTGCATCATGACCATTGATTTATAACAGTGCATCTTGGAGTCTTTAAAAGCACCTCATTCTGTTTACCTGTTATCTGCAGCTCCATGTGGCTATTTGAGAACTGCTGACTCCCTGCTAGGGCATCCCAGAGAGCACACAGATTTTGAGTCAATGTTCTCACATGTTCCAGGACACAAGAAAACTTTTCTTGGCTACAGCTTCATATTCTATTATGCCTCTTATGCGTTTTTCACAGTACCATGCGCCCCTCTAGCAAGAATGTGTTGTATGCATTCTGCAGCACTCTCGGATGAGTTGCACCAAGCCATTGCGTATCATGGGCTTGGCCCAAGGTAAACATGGAATACATGGTTGCTCTCTGCATGTGAGCACAGAAGGCCAAGGTGTTGGTTTTTTTAATAACTGGCTCCTCAGGATTTTGTGATTCTGCAAAGTTTAAGGTTTATGCTAGTCTAATAAGAAGTGAGACTCTATTTTAAGAGATCTTAATTGAAAAGACAAGCACATTCAACTGTCCAAGGAAAACGGCAGGGAAGCCATGAGGCCACTAATGTGCCATCACCGCTTCTCAGGAAGTGTTTCCTAATTACTAGAGAACACCCCCAAATGAATGAAATGATGTCAAAAGCACTTTGCCTGCAGTAAGGTTGACAAATGTTGGTTGCAAACCACCCCATTCCCACTCTCCAAGTCAACTGTGACTCCTTGAGGGCAGGGCTCCATTCTTGGTGTTGACGGTTTCAGTGCCAGCATAGCACCTGGTACACAGTAGGCCCTCCATAAACGTCCATGGCTTGATAACACTGTGACTCACAGGACGTCAGCTGAGGGAAGGGATGACTCCCAGTTTGGGGGTTTGGGTTAGAACAGGTTGGCTCAGACTTTCTGACTGTGGCCTGCAGTAAGAAACACATCCCACATCCTGATACAGAACACATACACTCTCAGACACGCACCTATCTAGAACAAAAGCTTAACCACAAAATACTTATCCTTACTTTGTGAAATGCTCCTCTGTATTTTCTACTCTGGTCTATGCCTTGTGTCTCTTTCTATCCTTTCTTTAAATGCTGGTTGCTGTCCTCTAAACTGTTGCATGACTGGTTATAGCCTGCAGTCCAGAAGCTGGCCACAGATCGGAGCTGCCTCCCTGGAGACTCAGGGTGCAGGGGGAGGCAGGCAGGAGTGCAGAAAGCCCTGTTTCTCTGGGTCTCCCTTCCTGCCCCATCACTCACAGGCCTCCCCCGTCAGATTTCCTAGTCAGTCCCTCCTTCCTTTGTGGGCCAGCCCACTGTATACCAGCCAAGGTGTCACTCAGCAAGTCTAATCAATTATTGTGCAGAGAGCTGGGGGAGGGGGCACAGGAAGTCAGTGGTGAATGGGCACAGAGTCTGTTTTACCAGATGAAAGGGTTTCTGCACATGGATGCTGGTGATGGTCACACAACAATGTGAACATACTTACCACCACCAGACTGTACACTTACATGGTTATGATGGTAAATTTTACACTATGTGAATCTTGTCACAAGCTATATATATATATATACATGGACAAATTAATTTTAAAAATCCCTGGAGTGGTCTTCTGGAGATGAAGTATCAGGGTTGGAAGAGTTCCTAAAGGTCATATGGACCAAGCCCTTCAGGGCACACTAGCCTCCTGTGCAAAATTTCCAAGAAATGGGACAGTTTCCAGAGATGGGGGCTTATCACCAAGGCAGGTGATTTTTCCTTTGAGCAATTCTGACTCTTCTCTACTGGGAAGGTCTCCTTTAGATTAGCTGGAATTTTCCCCACAGCTTCCACTATTGAAAAAAATTCTACCCCACAAGGTCATAAAAACAACCTACATTTCCTCTTCCACTCATTCAATAAATATTTTTTTAGTACATGCTAAGCACCGCTATCTCATCTCCCAAGTCTTCTCCTTCCAGCTACACATTCCAAAATCCATCAGATTGTCCCTTCATCAGCCGACTGCTCTTCAGAAGGGACCACTTTGCTGCTCTCTCTTCCAGCATCGGATCTAGAAATGAAAACATTACTCTAACCAATGCCCCTGAGATTTTCCATCAAGAAATAGGGAATTCTCATGGGAGTTGTAGGTTCCGGGAGAGCACTGTCACGGCAGGTTGATGAGGGAGATATTCACGGGCACTGCTGACATTGCACAGAGGGCTGGATAAAAAAGTGTAATGAGTCCAATCCTATTGAAGAATAGCTACAAAATCCAGCCAACCTTGCCTCTTATCTCTAACTTATTCTGTTTATTCATCAGAACCCCATAAACTGCCACCCACCTTTCCTTGGAATGAAATGCTTTATTACATGTAGCATGGCACAGGACTGGGTATTTGCCAGTATATAAATATACATAATGTACAATTTCCTCCTTTGACTCTGGGACCTAAGCAAATGGGTTATGTTCCAAAAATTCCATAAAACCACAAGTCTGAGTAGTGACCATGACACTCCTAAAAAATTTCATTCTAAATATAGAGATATTCTTCTGCAGAAAACTATCTCAGCAACTTGGTTCTAATATATAATTAAATCCCCCCTAGATACTTTGCAGTTATATTTTATAGCTTATTTTGAGGGTTCATATTTTATCAGAAAATTATAATTTTCCTCTAAACAAGAGTTTTTACAAGGCTTTGAATTATGATGGCTGGCTACATGTTTCAAATATAATTAAATAGTGAAAAGAAACATCGAAATGGTTCTGAAGAATGCTTGGTTCTCTAATACCCCACCTCCCCACATCCTGTAGCCCAGGGGCAGGGGTGCCCTGACTAGCCGGGGGGCCCCAGTTGCGACCACTTGGTAGGAGCAGCTGGTTTTGGAAAGGAACAGGGTGGCCTGGGAAGAAGGGATGAGGAGGTCTCCTCTTTTGCATGCTTCTACACTCAGCTTGAAGATATCCTCCCCTGAGAAGCCTTCCTGGTGGTCAGAACACCGTACATAACGCTCATTTTCCAATGAGTTGTAATGATGTCTATCTGTTAGTTTAGGAGTTTATTGTCTGCCTCTCCACCATGTTATCAACTCCATGAGGGCCAGTGCAACACCTCCTTTATTCAACACTGAATAGCCAACTCCTTGCATGTATCAGATCTTCAACAAATGTTGCTGAGTGAGAAGAATGAATGGAAGGACACAGAAGCATAGTGACAGAAGTCCTCTTAGAAGCCCCTCTGTCGGGCCACACTTCTGAAGGGCTCTCTTTTCTCCTTCCCCTCTCCCCACACGCCTCCACTTCCTCCCACTCCCTAGCCCAACACACTGAGGACCCAGACATGAGTCTGTCAGCTCCCAGCCCAACCTACCCAATCCAGCCATGCAAAATCCCTTGGCACAAAGTTCAGACATGAAACTCGGTCCCAGGAAAGCCTACCATCTAGCCAAGAAGCCTGCTGTTGGGTCCTTGGGGACCCTCCCTCAGCAGGAGTCTATGGGACACCCAGAAGCTATTTCTACAAAACAACCACACTCTAATGACGAGAACTGGGCCAGTAGAGCTTACCTGTCTGCACCCCCCACCTGTCCAACCCCACCCCGTGGCCATGAATCTGTAGATCATTATCCATGAGCCTTTATATTCTCCTTCTGAATCCTTGCAACAGGAATTTCCGCATTTGCTGGCTATTGGTGGACTTTAAGGAGCGGGTCTATCATGGACCTGTAATGCCATGGAGGTGGTGTGGGCTCCCTTATGTCCTAACCCTCTGCTTGTTGCTTTCCACCAGACCTCAGGTTTGGAGTCCAAACCGGTAGCCAACAGCATCCTGTTTTTACGCGACAAAAGATGGGAGGAGATCAGAAGTGTCCTGACATCCGCTTTCAGCCCTGAAAAACTGAATGAGGTAAGACACAGGAAACGCACTCTCCTCCTTAAGGAGCAGGTTTCTTCTCTCCAAACTGTGACGGAGAGCGGTTCACAGTGCACCCCAATCCAGGCAGTACAGCAAAATGCCCTGCCCACTGGGGCCTTCTACCTCCCTATGACGCAGCCTCCCACATTCGGTGCCTGGCAGTCAGCTGTGAGCCCACGAGCACTTACAGTACTCCTCTGGGTCCCAGGGCTCTGCCCCAGGCACTCTGGGGGCACCTGGGACAAACTGGGCCGGCACTCCTCATGGACTGAAGACTTGAGTCCTTCCGATGTGGAGTGGTTAAGGGACTGCCACATTTGGAGTCCCAGGTACAGGGCAACTCCAGAGCAAGTGCCCTCCCCAGACATGCCCCATGTCCAGCTATCCCAGAAAACCGGGCCTTGGCGTGGCCTGCCTTCAGTTCAACAAGTGAAAGGTACTCTGCTTAAACATAAGATGCTTATCTATATGGTCCTGTTTGGGGTCCTCCAGATGAGGAGAGGATCCCATACTTCATGATTAACCCCATCCAATAAAACTCAGGCAGAAACCAGTGATCCCGCCCACCTTCAATGAGTCTGTGGTGTGCGTTGCCACATAGCCTTCGGTATTTGAGGGCAGAGTGAGCTCAGCTTATACACCAGCTGACACTCACACAGCTCTCACTCAGAGGCAGGCACCACTCTAGGGGCTTCCTATTTGTATTAAAAAACAATCTTCACCACATCCCTGTGAGGTAAATACTGTTATTATCACCCTCGTCTTACACATGAGAAAACCGAGAGATTAAGTAATGGTGCTGCATGTCACACAGCCAGGAAGTGGCAGAGCCAAGATTAGAACCCTGCTCCAGAGTACTCGTGACCACTGTTGGCCTGCTCCTCTTACCTACATGGGATTTTCAAATGCTGTTCTGAAGCTCCCTGGGACTGTCTCAGAGGCTGTCTGGAGGGTAGGGAAAGGGAAGTGGAGCAAATGGGGCCCCTGTGGAAACACAGTCCTGTATTTTCTGCCTAAGCGTGGAACCCACTGAGGTATAGAAACAAGTTTCAGACAAGTTTCCTTTCTTACCGGTACAGTTGTCTGAGAAATGTAGCTCCTCCATCTGGTCATGGAGGCTCGCTAATATTTCACCCTGAAATGGAAGGCTGCAGGCTCTACCTGCAGGAGGGCAGCTGAGAGCGCCCGTGAGCAGCCCCCGGATCCTAGGAGGGCTGGCCCCCCATGCTCAGCGCTCCCTCCCAGCCACACTGACCCCGAAGGGCAGGTTGTGGCCAGCTGGAGGCAGGCTGGGCGTGGAGCTCCGCCCTGAGGCACAGGTGCGCACTGGAATCACCTGGGGTGCCTTGAAAATCACTGCTGTCTGGGTCCCATCTAGGGCTTCTGATTAGATTGGTTCGGTTTGGAATGCAGCCTGGGCTTAGGGGTTTTTACAGCTCCCAGGTGACTCTAACGTAACGCCAGGGACAGGAGCCACCACCGGAAGTTCCCCACAGGGCAGCACGAGGAGGGGCCAGCCTGCTTCGGCTGGTACCATGGGCCCCACTCAGGTGCAGCCCTATTATATGCTGAGGTTTCAAGTGTGGATTTGTTTGACGGAAGGGCCTGCCTCTTTCAAGGGTTATAAAGCAGTGTTTCGACCACCTGGACAAGGTGGAGGGCATGTCACCCTTATTACCTGTAGTCTCTAAACTGTTGAGTCAACCAGAAGAAGGAGCGGCTGGCCCCTCCTCGTGCTGCCCTGTGGGGAACTTCCGGTGGTGGCTCCTGTCACTGGCGTTACATCAGAGTCGCGTGGGAGCTGTAAAAACCCCTAAGCCCAGGCTGCATTCCAAACCAAACCAATGGGGTGAACCATGGGTTGACATCACCAGCTCAAACATGACGTATCACATTCACTCATGAGTAAACAATGACTTGACTTGATGCACATCCTCATTGTTTGTTAGAAAGATTTTGATGAAGAGTTCTGATTTAAAAGGAAGAAGGAAGGAGAAAAAGTTTTCTTGACAGTCTTGAGCTATATTTCTCTGAAAAAAAAATCTGAATCTTATCAATGTCTAGATTTCTTTAGCACCTTATAGGGTATACTCCAGAAACTGATGCAAAGCCACTTCCCAAACCAATCTGGTGCTTCTGAGATCCAAAGCATTTTCTCCTTCTGGTTCAAAAATCAAATTCTTAGCACCTGAAGTAGTTCCTCGAAGTGGTTCACAGCAGTAAGGTGCCTGGGTGTCTTGCCAGTGGGTTTCAGCCCCAGGCAAGTTCGCTATGGATTCAATGTGACCAAAGAAATGACAGCAAAATGTTCTTTGGGGTGAAAGGGTTATACCCAACTTTATTTCCAGGGTGGCAGGTCAGTCACTAAAATCCTGTTCACTCAGAGCAAGTCTGGATGCAGCAAGTTGGTATCTGCCTCTGGGCACCTCTGTCCGCACAGCTGTCCTCTGGACCCCTCTGCACAGCCGTCCCGCACAGCCGTCCTCTGGGCCTCTCTGCACAGTCGTCCCACACAGCTGTCCTCTGGGCCTCTCTGCACAGTCGTCCCACACAGCCGTCCTCTGGGCCTCTCTGCAGAGCCGTCCCGCACAGCCTTCCTTTGGGCCTCTCTGCAGAGCCGTCCCGCACAGCCTTCCTCTGGGCCTCCGTCCTCGGTGCTGCCACCACTCCAGCCTCTGCTCTGCTCTCCTACAGCCTTGCAGCCGTACCACCGTGTCGTGCCCAGAGCACCGGGTGGAGCTCTTTATATAGAGTCAACAGCCATGTATTGCCCACAGGTGTGCAGTGAGCTAGTCAACCAGGGCCAGGTGAGAATCCTGTCCACCGGAACTCTCATTTTATCCACACTCCACCCCTCCAGGATTCTCTCCTCTCAATCTATGTGTCCTTAGTCCTCTGCAATGGTACCTGTGCAAGGAAGCTCGAACATTTGTTTTCCAACCTCTCCAGCAAAAAGTCTTGCAGACACACAGGCCAGACTCGTGGCTCTGTCTTTGACCTCTGCCTCTTTTGTCTTAATGGCTTGAACTGCTGCACTGGTTTCACTTGTTGCCATAGCTCCAGTAAGATACTTGCAGTTGTATAGGGGAGGCAGCCATATGTATTAACATGTCTATGGGGCTCAGGGCTCCCTTTTGGGGTCTCTTGTTAGCACAGTCCATAAACAGACTGATCATCCCCACAGACTATTGGTATCTGACTTTAGTCTGGATTTTAACAAGCATTGTGCCTCTCTATCATGCCTGCTGTGGTAGGACTGTATGGCACATGAAACTTCCATTTAATTCCCAGCTGTTGCACCCATTCTTGCAGTGTATGTCCAGTAAAATGGATGCCCTGATCACTCTCAATTACCTGTGGTCAGCCATAGGCAGCAAAGAGACACTCCAGGCCTCTTTTGGTCGTCTGCTGGTCTGCACAATGGGTAGGAAAAGCAACCAGAAGGCCACTAGCTGTGTCCACACAAGTCATTGCATACTTATATCCTTCTGACACAGGCAGAGGCCCAATATAGTCTATCTGCCATTGAATAACTATGTGATCTTGAACAAGTTACTTAGCTTCTTGAAGTCTCAGTTTCTTCACCTTCATCTCAATGCTTTGTAGCTGACGTTCTCATGCCACCTCCGCCTGTGCTTCCCTCAGGAGTTCGTCTTTTTCCTTGATGGCCTCTTCCTCCTTCAGAACACCTGGCAGC
>JAVSCE010012082.1:0-16910 GCA_032199065.1 Smutsia gigantea | reverse complement strand
GATACGTTTGTCTTCTCATCTGTGTTCTGCTTCTGTGATCATTGCTAATGGATTTTGGGGAGAGGAAGATTTTATGGTTTATTTGCCAATTGATTCAGAAGTTTCCAGTAGGTATGATGGAGAAAGAGAAAAACTGATTTCCTTAAGGTACACAGTAAAAATTACTTGATTCCTGTCTGAGAATTTTAGAACAGTATGACCTCCCTGGTCCTACAGCCGTCTTTCATTCACAAGTCTTTGTTAGTTCACTAAAAGAGGTGCAAATTTCAGAGAATACTTGTATGTTCGGCAGGTTTATTTTCTTTTCAATATTGTGCAATAACTTATTGTAACATGAATGCCTCTGGGCCTCACTGCTAGTGGGGACAGGTGGAATTGTCTTAATAGTAGGGGTTCAGATTTCCTAGCTCACAGGAGACTTTCAGTATCCATAAAGCCTTTTTTGCTCCAAAAGGATTTCTGTGAGTCATTAGGAGGAGGCTCGCACATGCTCTTGGCCCATCATGCGGCATCACCACCATATTGTCTCTCACCCTCCAAGTCCCCCTCACTGATGGCTTTTACTTGTGATGCTGCTCGGTAGTGCCTCTGGTGGCCACCATGTTTCCTCTGGTGCCCTTTGTGGGAATGCAAGGCAACCGTCCTGATGCCTACAGAGGCAGTCATCGTCAGGACGTGTGGTGGTGCGTTATGGAGCACAGAGACCACCTCTTCTCCCAGCTCTGTGTTCGGTTTGTCATCAGGGAGACCAAATATTGCTTATGCTCCACCCAAGTCATGTCTTCTAGAATCTTGAATTAAAACGGTCCTTTCAGTTTTCCCCTGCACGCCTTCTCTTGATTGGGGGTCAGATTCTGTTTCCTGAGGCCAGCTGGAGAGCTAGTACCATTCTCCATTTCCCTCTCACCTCTCATTCCTGCTTCTGGAGCTGGAGCATGAAATTCCCCTCTCCTTTCTTTAAAAGGTGTGTCAACACACAAACACAAATAGACTCCTTTGTGGGGTGTGTGCTGTTCTCTCAGGACACATGGGCTCGGATTGATCAGGGCCATGCTCTGTTCAAGCAGCCTGTGTCAGAGCCTTCCAGAGCCCCACAGCGAACTGTTGGTGCCCTTAGAAGCTGGTGAACCTGGGGACAAGCCCCAAGAACTTTTGTTATGTCCCCCGTGCACAGCCTGACTGGCTGCCCTGCCTGCCACTCTCATGGTCTTCTTAATTTCCCTCCTTCTGTTTCCTCTCTCCCTTTCTTTGGGTGAACTATGACTTTGGTGAGATGTGGTAGCGTTTAACTTTTTTTTATGTTTTGCTTCAGTGAAGATTAGCACTTCACTCTACCCTGTCCTTTGATCAGTGCATTTAAGAATCAGGCAGATTAAATTCGTTATATTCTGAATGTGCCTATTGCAATTTAGGTGATACTGCCTTCCTCTTGCTGCCCGTGGCGTGGCAGGGCGGACTGCAGGGACTCTCAAATCCAGCTGTACATTACAATCTCCTGGACAACTTGAGAAAACTACCAGTATCTGGGTCCTCCCTCTTCCAGAACCTCTCATTTAATTGGTTGGGGCCATCAAGGACAGTGTGTCAACTGAGTCTTGGTGCTGAAGAGAGAGCCTCTGAGGGAGCCCTGAGCTTTGAACCCAAGGACCACTTAATCTGTCAGAAATCACCACACACATCATTGGTTTAGCACTGCCTCTTGGTATGTTTTAGAAAAACACTCTGAGAACTGCAAAATAGCCGGTCCCGAATGAAACTGCTGGCATCCAGTTTAGTACACTTAAAACGGACCATTACATGAACATAGAAGTTTTCAGAATTTCATTCTCATTCTCTTACCCCTCCAGTTTTCTTTTCTATTTTTTCTGTGGAAGGGAATATTCTCTGACAAGTCACAAGAATGGAATGAAGATGAGGTTGGGAGCATCCATTTGTACAAGAATATGACATTTTTCTTGGAGTTGTGTGAGTTTAAGAATGCACCTGCACAAATGCCAGAAATAGTCCCCTTTCCACTACCATATAAATAGGGTCATTATTACAGTTGAATGCTATGGGGGTTTCCATGCAAACAGTCAGTAAGGTTTGACTAGGGAAATGTGAGGCCACTGTGGATAAAAATGCCCCCACAACCCCGAGGGTACTGAATATGAGGTCAGTACGCATGTACAGTGGGGGGTCAGGGTGTTCAGCATTTGAGCAGCTCCACAGGTCTTCTTGATATGTGCATGCACATTTTGACATGACAAGAGAAAGCATCACAGCGCTAACTCAGATTGTGAGATAATTATGACTTATTCATAGCACTGCAGGCCCATTACAATAATGATTACATTTCTGTAACAGTTTCCTCCCATCCTCCTTCCTGTCCCCAGGAAGCCTAAAGAACTTTACTCATTTATTTTCACAAGGCACCCATAGCTTAGTGGCATTTGTTTCCTTAAACTACAAAGGCATGAACCAAACGGGAAGAAAAAGAGTTACTCAGGTTTATGAAATGAGATGGAATTAAAATAGACCTAAAACTCGTTTGCCTTCAGCTGCTTATATTTTATTAGGTCATGAGAGCACCTTAAATAATTCACTTCCTGTAGTTTCCTTTAAGCTGGCCTTCATTGTTAGAGCAACAGAGAAAGACTGAAAGGACAATGTGGGGCCAGTCACAGAGGAAAGATGGTCTGTTGTTAGACTTCTTTTAAAGGTACTGAGTTGGTGAGAAGAGGTAGCATCGGGGAGCATATTAATGCCTTCCTTTGGAAACTACAAACAGATAGGGGCATATAGTAAGTGCCGAGCGGTTCAGCAGTATTTACTAAAGCTGAACATATCCCTACCCTATGAGCCAGAAACTTCAGTTCTAGGTACATACACAAGGGAAATGAGTGTGCATGTTCATCAAAAGACATGCTTTACAAGAGTGTTTATAGCGACCTTTTCGTAAGAGCCCCAAATTGGGAACAACTTAAATGTCTGTCAACAGGAGAATGGATAATTTATAATATGTATATACGATGAAACACTGCTACCTCCAAAACAAACAAGAAAACAAACTAACAAACAAAAAAATCACTACTGATTCTTACAGACATTATGGAAGAGGCCAGTCACAAGAGTATGTCCTGTATAAATCATGTTTATATGACATTCAAGAATAGATAAAACTAATACATGATGGTAGAAATTAGAATAGTAGTGATCTTTGAGGGTAGGTATTGACTGAGAGGGATCATGAGAGTCTTCTGTGTGATGGAAATATTTTAGATCTTGGTCTGGTGGTGGTGACCCAGATGTGTATTTATGTCAAAATATATTGAGCTGCACACTTTAAATTAGAGCACATTCTATAGTGTATGTGTGTTATACCTCAATTAAAGCCAAGACAGAAACCACACAAAGAAATACAAATATAGGGAGAGGCACTGATGTCAAAGCATCACAATAGAAAATGTTAAGAATTACATAATATGACTAGAAATTATTTTCAGGTGTTGATAGATTACTAGCCCTCAAACTGATCATCTGGTAGCATAATGAATCTATGTTCTTTCCTATCCCTCTACCAATAAGACGATTATTTTATTTTTTATTTATTTTAAAGATATTTGTGGCAGACTTGTTCTGGCTGACTACCTAAAAGCCATTTCCAACATTGTATTCCTTGTAGATTTCTTGTTGGAAAAACCAGAGACTCATTGTCTCAGCCTCTCCTTCAACTCTTGCACATAGTTCTGTCTTTCAATGGGAGGACAAAGAATTTGTGGACATGTTTTACCGCTGCCACAGCATTCACAGGTGATATAAATTGTTATGCGTTTTAACCTAAGTGTCCACCAGTAGATGAATGGATAAAGAAGAAGTGGTACATATACACAATGGAATACTATTCAGCCATAAGAAGGAAACAAATCCTGCCATTTGCAACAACATGGATGGAGCTGGAGGGTATTATGCTCAGTGAAATAAGCCAGGCAGAGAAAGACAAGTGCCAAATGACTTCCCTCATTTGTGGAGTATAACAACGAAGCAAAACTGAAGGAACAAAAGAGCAGCAGACTCAGAGACTCCAAGAAGGAACTAGTGGTTGCCAAAGGGGAGGGGTGTGGGAGGGCGGGTGGGAAGGGTGGGAGAAGGGGATTGAGGGGTATTATGTTTAGTACACATGGTGTGGGGGATCACGAGGAAAACAGTGTAGCACAGATAAGGCAAACAGTGAATCTGTGGCATCTTACTACACTGGTGGACAGTGACTGCATTGGGTATGGGTGTGGACTTGATAATATGGGTGAATATAGTAACTATATTGTTTTTTCATATGAAACCTTCATAAGAGTGTATATCAATAATACCTTAATTAAAAAAAATTATTATGCGTTTTTAACTTTCAATCACTTTATTTTAATTAAAGATGGGAAGTCCAATATAACTCACTTGGGTTCCACCATGCCTCTATTTTAATTTTTGGCCAGTAGATAGTCTTACGAGCTGGTAAGCAAGGGAGAAGGTGGGGAAAGCAAACTAACCATGTTTGCCAGAGATTTCTCTCTTTTTCTTGGTCTAGACAATAAAGGGCCAGATAAGAAGGTCTGTCCAAGAAGAGATAACAAAGACAGAATTTTGAAAAGGAAAACCACACATTTCTCTATGGAGAATTAATGTACTCATGGAATTAAATAGCCTTAGAATTTGCCTCATTTAAGGGATGGATAAAATATAAATAGCTTAGATCTCGGGGATAATTGGATGATGCCCACTGGGCTGTTAAAAGAGAGAAGGGGCCCCACATTCCTCCTCTTATTTTCTTGGGGGTAAGACAGGCCAGGTGGGCTTCATGGTTCTTACTGCTTTGTGTAGGAAGAAGGCCTTGCACACAAAATCTGCTTAAATAGGATGAGAAAGAAGCATTAATTAGAACATATGACAAGATAGAAGAATTTAGGGTGAAAGTAAAGATTTTTCTGAAACTAGAAAGGAAAACTGAAGTTCAACACTTAAGTCTAGAAACAGAAGAAAAAATACATAGTTAGGTGTTTATATTTAACTTGAAGTTGTACAGTACAGCGTTATCTGCTTATACTTAGTAATTATATAGAATTTAAACATTTATGCCATTTACTTTTTTTCAGACATTTTACATCTATATACAGAAAAGTGGAAAAACTGTGCTTTGAATACCTACATACCTGTCACTTAGATTCTACAATGAACGCTTTAGTATATTTGTTTTATCACATATCTACCCATCTAGTGATTCCGCTGTCCGTCTGTCAGTGTAGCTTATTTTTTGGCTTATTTTAAAGTAAGTTGCAGACATCCTTCTCCCATGAACACTTCAGCCATTTGTTTTTAGGGAAAAAGCAATTTGGGCAGAATTAAGTGTTATTTCTTCTTCTCTCAGTTACTCCTGTCTTATATATTGAACCATTACCATAGAAGTTAACCATTAATATTCATTGAGTTAGGTGCTAGGCACATAAATCTTTGCAACAATTCCATGGAGTGTAGGCACTATTATTATCCCCACTTCATAGATGATGAAGTCAAGATACGGTGAGTTAAATGCCTGCCCAAAGTTGTATAGCTGGGAAGTGGCTGAGCTGGTACTTGAACCCTTGCACTTGGACCTGAGAGCCTGCTTCCTGAACCATGTGGTAGAGTCACCAGGATTGCAGGCCCAGTGCCCAGGAGAAAAGAGCCACTTGAAGGCTTCTAAACCCAGAAGAGATGGCAAATTCTGTATGTCTTGGACATTACACCACTGTTGCTATCCATTTGTACACTAGAGGGAGCTGTGTGGTGCAGGAAGGGTTTTCTAATTACATAGTGGATTATTAAACTTTCTGGAGTTTTTTTTTTTGTGCTAATTCTCCCCTTTTGACCACTGTAGAGCTAGTGCATAAGTACATCTTCCACCAAATCCCAGGGAAGAAAATGACCAAGCATTTGTTTCTTACTTGTCCTGTAATTTAATTTTAAAAAGCTCTTTTTATTGAAGTATGATGTATACACAGAAAAGTGCACTTAGAACAAACTGGACATACCTGTGTGTGCCAGGAGCAGAACAAATATTAATTTCATATATGGTGATGCCCAACCTTTTATCTATGGAATTCAGCAAGCTGTATTTAGTCCTTTGCTGTCCTTTCATTTTAGGTGGAGACCAAAAGAAATGCTTTACCTCTTTCTGAACAATAGTTACATAATCACTGGGTCTATTAAAGGGATAAGTCCTATAGCTGCCATATTTATGGATTAATGCTGCTTCAGATGAGAAATACACATAAGTACAAACAGATGTAAAGACTGAAACTCTCTAGATAGAACTAAACTCAAATTTTTATTCACCTTCTATTTTTTCCTTTGTCCTCTGTTTTCTGTTCTTGACATTCGCTATATTATGTAAAACTGTTTTTACCCTTTTACTTTCTGTATTTTGAAGAATGTTAATAAATAAAAGATGTGAAAACCAAATTGCTATTCAAGTTCAATTGTTTCCAATTATACCAGGAACTAAACAGAACCTAGCAATTCACAGCTTCGTAGGGCGAAAACAGCTCAATGTTATTCAGCCTTATATAAAAGAAATAGAGAAACAAAATAGGGAAAAAAGAGGGAAATTTAACGACTGAGAAATACGACGACAGTTTAATATTATGAAGAACAGATGGCTTTTAGAAGGCTCTGAAAAATCAATGTCAAGACCTGCTATTCTCTCCTCCATTCCTAGTGTCATCAAATCATCCATATGACTGGAGGCGTCAGTCATTTCTTGCTTTTCATTCACTTCTTTGTCTTCTTTTGATCAGTTGGTAACACAGAGTATCCTTACGCTGTTTGTTTATTTCAAGACTGGCTATAAGTTAAAAATATTTCTCATGTATAGAGGGAGGTAAATAAAAGACTGGTAAGCCTCAGTGTTGGAGATTCTAAACTACCGTCAAACAATAGAGTGTATCAAAAGGCTTCAAGGAATAAAACTGTTGCCAGCTTTCCTTTTCTATACAGGTTTAAAGGGGAAAAATTTAGGCTAACGATTCTGAAATGATTGCCAGAGATACTTCTGTAGTTATACAGGTGGAAGAAATAGAATGCAATTTCCAAAAGAACTAACATAGTTCTCATATTTTGGTGAGGATACTCTTTCTGTTTGTTTGTATGTTAGTAATAGACATGGACGAGTGTCCCACACCTTTATGAAATCTTGTGGTTTGTAAGTTATGGAGCAACCTGTTGATCCACTGGATTTGGAAGAAGTATTAGTTAGCTTTAATTGCGGTAACAAACCCAGAATTTTAGTAACTAACAAAAATCTCCTTTTTCTATTGTCTGTGGGTCTGCTATTTGGCTTGGCTTGGCTAGGTTCAGCTGGGCTCAGATCTCGGTTTTGGGCCTGATTAAGGTCTGCTCCATGTCCACGGGACCCAGGCTAAGTAACAACAGTTATCTGACACATGCTTTTTGTTGGTGAATGACAGAAGCACAAAAGTTGCTGGTGAAAGCTTGCCACATCTGTTAAAACTTCTGCTGTAACAGACACACTGTTGCTTCTGCCCACATTCTATTGGTCAAAACAAATCACCAGGCTAGGCCTAAAGTCAGTTCCGTGGAGATGTTTAATCTGCAGACTCTACCCTATTGCAAGCCAAATGGCAAAGGCTGTGGATTTGTAATCCTGTTACATAGAGAGAGTGAAGAGTTGGGAACAATAAATAATCCAAACTATCAGAGAAGGCCTCCATTAGAGAAAGGTCTTAGTGGAATGTGATTTGTACTTTCCCACACAGGTGGGCTAATCTTCACCACTTTATCAGACTTTTAATTTTAAAAGTATATTTAGGAACACTAAGGTTTAGAATAGTTTAAACATAAAATGAATAGCTTGAAGTAATTCATATAGTAGACTATATGAGTTATTCAAGCGGCATGGATTTATTAAGCTCTTAATACTGCTCACCACCATGCTAGGTCTGTGTGAAGATAGATATTAAACATTCAGGCAAGTGGAGAAAATGTAGAAAGAGAGGGCATAATGGGTTCCTCTGCATGCACTTAGCTGAGGTTTGGAATTTCAGTCTGGAGGAGGAGTGTGAACACCCGTCTTCCCACACTGCTGGTGCGCCGTCATCAAGAGCCCTGCTTCTGGAGGGAATGTGCCTACCATTTAAGAAGATGACATAATGGTGAGTCCTCACTGAATTATCCTTCTGTGGGCAATGCAATGGCACTTCACCAAGCAAGAGAGAGAAGAGCTGAGCTGGTATTAGTTGAGAACTGGCTCTCTCCTTGCTTTGCTTAAAGACAAACAAGCTCCCTCACCCCCTTTTTTTTTCAGGCAAAGGTCTAGCATTTCTCTTTTCCACTGAGATGAAGAATTTTCTATCAGGAACTTGAGTTCTTCAATATGGTGAGCAAACGTCTTCTAGTGAGTGTGGACGGGAGAAAGCAATGGCGGTGGGGGACCAGTGGATTGTTCTTCATTGAGATGGAAAGCATGATCAAACCATGGGCTCACATGAGATTTGGAAATCTCCCCTAGTTCCTATTTGGAAAATACTCAGTTTGCCTAATGAACGCATTTAAAGAAAGGTATTCTTGCCAGGATTTCAGAAATGGAATAATCGACCTAATTTCTACTTGGACCAGAATCAGAATCCAATTCCTATCTGTAGAAAAATAAGCCTAGAAGAGACCCACAACATCGATCCATTTGTACTTCTATTTCCAAACAGGATGGTCTCTAAACACTGCACACCAAGACTTGGGGGTCATCCAGATGTTCTGCTGGGCAAGGTGCTGTACAGCTTGCCTTGTAATTGCTACCAAGCAGGTTTAACTCCACTCTCAGAAAACCTAGCTGTGCTTTGTGTGTGGACATTATGTGAATAAAGAAACGGGCTCTTCCTGGATGCAGTGAATTTTAGAGGAAGGTGCACGTGACAGCCATTGTCACACCTACTGGTATGTTTTCTATCTTGATCTTTTAACACCCAGTTTGAACTGTGATATTATCTCTTGTAGTGTGGACTTCCTTTTAATTAGGGTTTTAGTCTTATTTGGAATCAGAGACTCCTTTAAAACTAATAATACCCCTCCCCCAAATGCATATATTCAGACATTTAATTTCAGGAGTTCTCAGAACCCTTGAAATTATAGTCCCAGGTTAAGAGTTCCTACATTATGTCCTTCTTTTAATAGCGCTTACTTTGGGCTATTTGGTGGATAGAAAGACAAAGGGTTAGTGAAGGAGCAAGGTGTAGGCATTTGTGCTCCAACACTCACACCAGTATTTACGAGCTCCAGGACTTTGCTGAGTTTCTGCATTTGTAAAATGGGGAGCATTGTAGTACCGTCTCAAGGTCAGTTGCTAGTTGGTGGGAAAATTTATCTTTGGGAAGTATAAGGGACTTCCTGGTGCCCTTGAAGGCTCACTGTTTTCTTTTACCCTGCATTTTCTGGCCATGGCAATTGCACACTACTCCATTACTGGTGTCTGAATACACCAAAGGCAGCAATATCTATATTACTGTAATTGTTTTAAACTTGGAGCTCTGCTTTTCTCCTTGTTCCAGGGTAGCCCCAGATTCACTAACACAGTAAGCTTTTTTCAAGGTGCTAAAGTGTGAGACAGTCTAACAAGGCACTCTACTGGTTACTTATTGCTGTATAACAACTGCCCTGAAAGAAGTCCCTTCAAACAGCAGCTGTGTCAGTGTGTCCTCTCCCCTTCCCCCACCTCAGGATTTGCAGTCTGGGCTGGGCTTATTTGGGTGGTTCTCTTCTGTTGGTTTTCTAGTATTTAGTCATAAGGCTGCATTCAGCTGCTGAGTTGGCTGGAAACTAGATTTAGTTTTTCATTAGTGAATGAGAGAAAGAGTGGCCCTTCCTTATAGTGAAATTCTAGTTGATAAATGTCGAAGGAATGAAGGAATTTAGACAGTCCTCATCGGATGAACATTGCAATATTAATTCTCATAGGCAAAGATTATCAGTTGATGCTTAAATTAGTGGGCAGGCCATGATGAGAAATAGGATATTTGCATGGTCTCAAAGTGTCTCCCCAGAAGATATTTATTGATTAAAAGAAAAAATGGTATCTTCAGAGTGGAGAAAGTTGGCAGATACTACTTGGACCAAGCGATCAAAGTCGACATTACCAATAATAAGTCAGGTGACATCATTTACATCTGATATGATACACTGAGAAGAACACATCACTTCTGTGGTATTCTTGCCAAAAATGACTACAAATGTCAATCTGATCATGAAAAAGCATTAGACAAACCCAACTTGAGAGACATTGTACAAAATACTTGATCAGTACTCTTCAAAAGTGTCAAGGGCAAGAAGGCAAGGGAAGACTGAGTACCTGTCAGAGTGGTGGAGACTAAGGAGACATCATATCTAAATGCAACGTGGTGCCTGGATTACATCCCGGATCAGTAAAAGGACATTAGTGGACAAATGAGTGAAATCCAAATAAAATCCGTAACTTTGTAGTAATATATCAATGTGTAATTCTTAGTTTTGATAAATGAACTATGGTTATGTAAGATACTAATAGGAGAACTTCGGTGAAGGGTATATGGTGACTCTACTCTTTTTGCAATATTAATGTAAGTCTAAAACTATTTTAAAATAAAACATTAAAAAGTGAGGTATATGTGAGGCATAAACTGTGTGTATAGATCTAGTGGGGCAAGAGCTGAAGCAGGGACCTGGTGGGAGTTTATTATGAATAGTCTAGGCAAGAAATGATGGTAGTTTGCAACCAGGTGGTTGGAATAGAGGGATGAGAGACTGGATTCTGGATATATTTGGAATGTGTCACCAACAGGATTTGCTAATGGATTTGTTGTAAGGGGAAGAGAAAGAGAAGAGTCAGGCCATATTGGGATGCTTAGATGGCACTTCTTTGCCCCTTTGTTTCCTAGAGGACTGGGCCTCTTAAAAAAGAAATGAAAGACTGACTTTAGGAACAGGGCACCTGTAAGTCAACTGATTGGAATAGAGGCCTGGGAAATGAAGAACCAGCAGGCTGAGGACAGAGACAGGACTGGCATTGGTGGAAAGGAGATACCCAGAAGAGAGGTTATTTGTTGTCATCTAAATGCATTTTTCATCTCTGACACTGATCTCCCTCTTAAAAAGACAACAGGCACAACAGTAATACAAATAAAACATTAGTTGAGAAAATAATAGCTAGTCAGACAGAGAGGGAACATCTGATGAACCATGGTATCATCCTTGGCCTGCAAAGCCCCAAATATTTACTATCTGGCCCTTGACAGAGGGTTTGCCAGTCCCTTGCCCAGGCAGTAAGGAGACAGAGACAGATTAGTGCCTGTATGTGAATGTGTTACGTATGCTGCCCAGCACATTGCAGGGCAACTAAAACATTAAGATATAAGATGGAGAAAGCTGACATTGAAAGGCCACTCTTGTCCCCAGTTCACTTTTATTAACAGCCTCTGTCTGATGGGCAAAAACCCTCAACTCTACTGGTGTCACTTTGAAGTGTCTGCCCTTATTTCTAGGATAATCTCTCTGTGATGGAATGGAGACATCCATCCCACTGTTGAACCTGTCACACTGTATTTATTTTCTTCTTATGCCTATTTTTGGCCCCCTTCTTATTTCTTTTCTGTAATTTCCCCCCCTCCATTGTTCAGTCTTTGTCTTTCTCCCTTAGATACTCACCCGAGTCTGACAGCATGATTACTTAATACTTACCTGCCAAATTAACTGACTTATTTTACCAACTGGGTGGATATACAATACCTTGACACTTGCTATTTCAGTATTTTACTGTGTTTTTTGTATGTCCATGATGAATAAATAATGGTGCAAGCATTCAAATACTGGTAATTGGCCTGTTTTGTATGAAAGTATGCATGATAGTATATATTGTTTCTCTCACAGTTTGACTTTGGTTCAGTGAAGATTAATAGGGTAATATTGAAATTAATAATCTCCATTCCTCTTCATTTTCTAAACCTCCTTTTCATTTCTCCAAGTTGGGATGTCTACAACAAAAGAGGAAAAGGCATTTAGTCAAATGAGCAACGTGAATAGCAGAGTAGTTCAGTTATTTGAAAATAGAACATACTCCTATAGGTCCCAAGCATTTAGTTTTGAAATGGTCCCAAGTTTATTGTGCCAGCCAAGCATTATTGGCAACTATCTGTCTGGTGGTGCTGTTTGTTTATTCATTACGTTGGAGTGTTGAGTCCTATTCCTCAATCGAAAACATGCTATCATCATTAAAACACACAAGACTCTCCTCTCTCCCCTCTCCTCTTTCCTTCCTTCCCTTCCTTCTTTTTTTAAAAAATTTTTTATTAAGGTATTATTGAGATACACTCTTATGAAGGTTTCACATTGAAAAAACAATATGGTTACTACATTTACCCATATTATCAAGTCCACACCCATACCCCAATGCAGTCACTGTCCATCAGTGTAGTAAGATGCCACAGATTCACTGTTTGCCTTCTCTGTGCTACACTGTTTTCCCCGTGACCCCCCCCACACCATGTGCACTAAACAAAATACCCCTCAATCCCCTTCTCCCTCCCTCCCCACCTGCCTTCCCAGACCCCTCCCCTTTGGTAACCACTAGTCCCTTGGAGTCTGTGACTCTGCTACTATTTTGTTCCTTCAATTTTGCTGCGTTGTTATACTCCACAAATGAGTGAAATCATTTGGCACTTGTTTTTCTCTGCCTGGCTTATTTCACTGAGCATAATATCCTCCAGCTCCATCCATGTTGTTGCAAATGGCAGGATTTGTTTCTTTCTTATGGATGAATAGTATTCCATTGTGTATATGTACCATTTCTTTATCCATTCATCTACTGATGGACACTTAGGTTGCTTCCGTATCTTTGCTATTGTAAATAGTGCTGCGATAAACATAGGGTGCATATGTCTTTTTGAATCTGAGAAGTTATATTCTTTGGGTAAATTCCAAGGAGTGGGATTCCAAGGTCAAATGGTATTTCTATTTTTAGTTTTTTGAGGAACGTCCATATTGCTTTCCACAGTGGTTGAACTAGCTTACATTACCACCAGCAGTGTAGGAGGGTTCCCCTTTCTGCACATTCTTGCCAGCATTTGTTGTTCTTAGTCTTTTGGATGCTGGCCATCCTTACTGGTGTGAGGTGATATCTCATTGTGGTTTTAATTTGCATTTCCCTGATGATTAGTGATGTGAAGCATCTTTTCATGTGTCTGTTGGCCATCTGAATTTCTTCTTTGGAGAACTGTCTCTTCATATCCTCTGCCCTTTTTTTAATCAGGTTATTTGCTTTTTGTGTGTTGAGGCGTGTGAGTTCTTTATATATTTTGGATGTTAACCCCTTGTTGGATATGTGATTTACAAATATATTCTCCCATACTATAGGATGCCTTTTTGTTCTGTTGATGGTGTCCTTTGGCATACAGAAGCTTTTTAGTTTGATGTAGTCCCATGTGTTCATTTTTGCTTTTGTTTCCCTGGCTTGAGGAGATGCGTTCAGGAAGAAGTTGCTCATGCTTATATTCAGGAGATTTTTGCCTATGTTGTCTTCTAAGAGCTTTATTCATGACTTACATTCAGGTCTTTGATCCATTTTAAGTTTACTTTTGTGTATGGGGTTAAACAATAATCCAGTTTCATTCTCTTGGATGTGCAGCTGTCCAGTTTTGCCAACACCAGCTGTTGAAGAGGCTGTCACTTCCCCATTGTATGTCCATGGCTCCTTTATCGTATATTAATTGACCATATATGGTTGGGTTTATATCAGGGCTCTCTAGTCTGTTCCATTGGTCTATGGGTCTGTTCTTGTGCCAGTACCAAATTGTCTTGAGTACTGTGGCTTTGTAGAAGAGCTTGAAGTTGGGGAGCATAATCCCCCCAGCTTTATTCTTCCTTCTCAGGATTGCTTTGGCTTTTTGGAGTCTTTTGTGGTTCCATATGAATTTTAGAATGATTTGCTCTAGTTCATTGAAGAATGCTGTTGGTATTTTGATAGGAATTGCATTGAATCTGTAGATTGCTTTAGGCAGGATGGCCATTTTGACAAAATTAATTCTTCCTATCCATGAGCATGGGATATGTTTCCATTATTCGTATCTTCTTTAATTTCTCTCATGAGTGTCTTGTAGTTTTCAGAGTATAGGTCTTTAACTTCCTTGGTTAGGTTTATTCCTAGGTATTTTATTCTTTTTGATGCAATTGTGAATGGAATTGTTTTCATTGTTAGTATATAGGAATGCCACAGATTTCTGTGTATTAATTTTGTATCCTGCAACTTTGCTAAATTGAGATATTAGATCTAGTAGTTTTGGAGTGGATTCTTTAGGGATTTTTATGTACAATATCATGTCATCTGCAAACAGGGACAGTTTAACTTCTTCCTTGCCAATCTGGATGACATTTATATCTTTGTGTTGTCTGATTGCCGTGGCTAAGACCTCCAGTACTATCTTAAAGGAAAAGCTTTCAACTTCTCACTGTTAAGTGTAATGTTGGCAGTGGGTTTGTCATATATGCCCTTTATTATGTTGAGGTACTTGCCCTCTATACCAATTTCGGTGAGAGTTTTTATCATGAATGGATGTTGAATTTTGTCAAATGCTTTTCAGCATCTATGGAGATGATCATGTGGTTTTTGTCCTTTTTGTTGATGTGCTGGATGATGTTGATGGATTTTCGAATGTTGTAGCATCCTTGCATCCCTGGAATAAATCCTACTTGATCATGATGGATGATCTTTCTGATGTATTTTTGAATTTGGTGTGCTAATATTTTGTTGAGTAGTTTTGCATTTATGTTCATCAGGGATATTGGTCTGTAGTTTTCTTTTTTTGTTGTGTCTTTGCCTGGTTTGGTATTAGAGTGATGCTGGCCTCATAGAATGAGTTTGGAAGTATTCCCTCTTCTTCTACTCTTTGGAAAACTTTAAGGAGGATGGGTATTACATCTTCACTAAATGTTTGATAAAATTCAGTGGTAAAGGCATCTGTTCCAGGGGTTTTGTTCTTAGGTAGTTTTTTGATTACCAATTCAATTTCATTCCTGGTAATTGGTCTGTTTAGATTTTCTGTTTCTTTCTGGGTCAGCCTTGGAAGGTTGTATTTTTCTAGAAAGCCATCCATTTCTTCTAGTTTTTCCAGTTTGTTGGCATATAATTTTTCATAGTATTCTCTAATAATTCTTTGTATTTCTTTGGTGTCTGTAGTGATTTTTCCTTTCTTATTTCTGATTCTGTTTATGTGTGTAGACTCTATTTTTTTTTGAAAAGTCTGGCTAGGGGTTTATCTATTTTGTTTATTTTCTCGAAGAACCAGCTCCTGCTTTCATTGATTCTCTCTATTGTTTTATTCTTCTAGATTTTATTTATTTCTGCTCTAGTCTTTATTATGTCCCTCCTTCTACTGACTTTGGGCCTCATTTGTTCTTATTTTTCTAGTTTCATTAATTGTGAGTTTAGACTGTTCATATGGGATTGTTCTTCTTTCCTGAGGTAGGTCTGTATTGCAATATACTTTCCTCTTAGCATGGCCTTTGCTGCATCCCACAGATTTTGCAGTGTTGAATTATTGTTTTCCTTTGTCTCCATATATTGCTTGATCTCTGTTTTTATTTGGTCATTGATCCATTGATTATTTAGGAGCATGTTATTAAGCCTCCATGTGTTTGTGGGATTTTTCATTTTCTTTGTGTAATTCATTTCTAGTTTCATTCCTTTGTGGTCTGAGAAGCTGGTTGGTACAATTTCAATCTTTTTGAATTTACCAAGGCTCTTTTTGTGGCGTAGTATATGATCTATTCTTGAAAATGTTCCATGTGCACTTGAGAAGAATGTGTATTCTGCTGCTTTTGGGTGTAGAGTTTTGTAGATGTCTGTTAGGTCCATCTGTTCTTTTGTGTTGTGCAGTGCCTCTGTCTCCTTACTTGTTTTCTGTCTGGTTGATCTGTCCTTCAGAGTGGGTGGTGTGTTGAAGTCTCCTAGAATGAATGCATTGCATTCTGTTTCTCCTTTTAATTCTGTTAGTATTTGTTTCACATATGTAGGTGCTCCTGTGTTGGGTGCATATATATTTATAATGGTTATATCGTCTTGTTGGACTGCCCCCTTTATCATTATGTAATGTCCCTCTTTCTGTCTTGTGACTTTCTTTGTTTTGAAGTCTGTTTTGTCTGATACAAGTACTGCAACTCCTGCTTTTTTCTCCCTATTAGTTGCATGAAATATCTTTTTCCATCCCTTCACTTTTTGTCTGTGTATGTCTTTGGGTTTAAAGTGAGTCTTTTGTAGGCAGCATACAGATGGGTCTTGTTTTATTATCCATTCAGTGACTGTATGTCTTTTGATTGGTGCATTCATACCATTTACATTTAGGGTGATTATCGATAGGTCTGTACTTATTGGCATTGCAGGCTTTAGATTCATGGTTACCAAAGGTTCAAGGTTAACTTCCTTACTAGTTAAGAGTCTAACTTAACTCACTTAGTATGCTATTACAAACACAGTCTAAAGGTTCTTTTTTTCTCCTCCTTTTTCTTCCTCCTCCATTCTTTATATATTAGGTATCATATTCTGTACTCTTTGTCTATCCCTTGATTGACTTTGGGGATAGTTGATTTAATTTTGCATTTGCTTAGTAATTAAATGTTCTACTTTCTTTACTGCGGTTTTATTACCTCTGATGATAGCTATTAAACCTTAGGAACACTTTCATCTATAGCAGTCCCTCCAAAATACACTGTAGAGATGGTTTGTGGGAGGTAAATTCTCTTAGCTTTTGCTTATCTCGAAATTGTTTAATCCCTCCTTCAAATTTAAATGATAACCTTGCCGGATAAAGTATTCTTGGTTCGAGGCCCTTCTACTTCATTGCATTAAATACATTATGCCACTCCCTTCTGGC
>JAVSCE010012081.1:0-26239 GCA_032199065.1 Smutsia gigantea | reverse complement strand
GGAGGCCAGCAGCCCTCCCCTTAAGAAAAAAAAATTGTGAGAGAGAACGCTGAGCACCCTCGAGCGAGCGCGCCCGGACCCCGACCGCGACCGCGGCCAGGAGCCCAAGATGGCTGGGCGCTGAAGGAGGCAGCCCGGCCCGGCTGGCTCGGCCCGGCCCCACCGCCGCAGGCTGGCTCCGACCGCAGCCCCGAGACTTCCAGGCCGGAGCAGAGGCCGAGAAGAAAAGAAAGTGGGGGGGTGAGGGGGGCAGGGGTGGCGAAGGGGGAGGACTGGGGCGGGGGGGGAGGGGAGGGCCGGAGCCGAGCCTCCTGTTCATTAGCCGTTGAGAAAAATTCCTTTCTAGTTTGATCAATCCTTGTTTTCCTCGGAAGAGCCGAGGCGCCCGCCCAGCGCGGAGACGGAGAGCGGGGTCTCTCCGCGGCGGGGGCGCCGAGCGCCGGGCCTCTGGGGAGTGCAGAAGTAGCTACGAGGGGGTCAGGCCGGAGCACCGCCGGGGCTTCTCCTCCCTCCCTTTCTGGTTGGCTTTTTTTTTCCCCCCACTTCTCTCCCTCCCCCTTCCGTTTCTATTTGTGAAGGGAGGAGGAAGGCAGAGGCGGGCTGGTGTCTCTGGACGCGGACTGGAATTTCATCTGAATGACTGCCCCTGCGCGCACGCAGCGCCCCAGAGTCGGCCCGCCTGCGCCCCGCAGCCCGCACCCGCAGACAGCCGGTCAGCCGGGGGGCGTCCGCGCCACGGCCCGGGGACCGCTGGCCCGCCTCGGCTCCCCGGTGCAGATCTAGCAAACAGCGGCGCGGCCGCACTAGGTTCGCCTGCCTCACGGACCCCGGACGAGGCGCGGGTGAGCCGGGAGAAAGACACCATTGCCGCCGCCGTAGTCGCTAGAGGAAGTGTGCGGCTCCCGGGCTCTGTTCTCCGTGGGGCGCGCCCCAATGTCAGCCGCGGGGCCGAGAGCAGGCCTCAGGCCGCCACTGCCCTAGCCGCGCGGACGGGGAAGCGCCCTCTTTTATGGAATTTGGACCCCGGCGCTCCCCTCCAGGGCTGGTGCCCCGGCCGTGGCCCTGGCGCAGTCCACCGCCTCCCGCTAAGCGCTCGGGTGGAGGAGGAGACGCAACCGGCTGCGCGCGCGGCGTGGGGACCCGGGCTCCCTCCTCTGGGGGGCGGGCGCGCGGAAGGCGCTGGTGACTGAGCGACTGTCGGGGCCGCGCGGCCGGAGCTCGGGGCTTGGTGGGCCTATAGCGGCACCGGACAGACCCTCAGGGTTGCGGACTTGGGGAGACCTTCCCGGGCCCCCTACCCGCAGCCGCCATGGCGGAGAATTGGAAGAACTGCTTCGAGGAGGAGCTCATCTGCCCCATTTGCCTGCATGTCTTCGTGGAGCCGGTACAACTGCCGTGCAAACACAACTTCTGTCGGGGCTGCATTGGCGAGGCGTGGGCCAAGGACAGCGGCCTGGTGCGCTGTCCGGAGTGCAACCAGGCCTACAACCAGAAGCCGGGCCTGGAGAAGAACCTGAAGCTCACCAACATAGTGGAGAAGTTCAATGCCCTGCACGTGGAGAAGCCGGCGGCGGCGCTGCATTGCGTGTTCTGCCGCCGCGGCCCCCCGCTGCCCGCGCAGAAGGTCTGCCTGCGCTGCGAGGCACCCTGCTGCCAGTCCCACGTGCAGACGCACCTGCAGCAGCCCTCCACCGCCCGCGGGCACCTCCTGGTGGAGGCGGACGACGTGCGGGCCTGGAGCTGCCCGCAGCACAACGCCTACCGCCTGTACCACTGCGAGGCCGAGCAGGTGGCCGTGTGCCAGTACTGCTGCTACTACAGCGGTGCGCATCAGGGACACTCGGTGTGCGACGTGGAGATCCGGAGGAATGAGATCCGGGCAAGTACCCCATACACACGTACATACACACTCCCGATCGCCTGGGACCACCCATCCGGACAGGCCGACTCTTGTGACAGTCGGCCCCTAACAAACTCTTCTACTCTGAAAGTTTGGGGGCAAGGTTTTAGGAAGAAAGGTTCCCCATCGCTACTTGATATGTTGCCACACCTGTGCTCATAGGGCCCATCTTGTGGGTCATTTATAGAATTGAGGTGTGGGGCTATCAGGGGTAGAGTTTGGGTGTTGCTTCTCTGTTTTGCAAGCAGCTCCCGCTCCAGCCTTGTTTCTGTAGGCCCTACGGGAAGTCACCAAGGCAGTGACCCAGGTCCTGCTTCTCCAGCTGCTGTTTATGTAATGAGTGTCCTGGTGCCGCTGCTGTGGCTGACATGATCCATGATGCTGGCATACCAATGAGGAAGTAAACAAAAGCAGCCATGTTAGCTTCAAGCCCTATTGGAAACACGCTGGGGGGGTGACGGGGAGCTTCTGGAGGGAGAACAGAACTCCGGGTATCTATCTGGATGAGGCCTGGACAGCCAGTGGCACCATGGGACAGTGCCTCAGCCATTTGGATTATTCCCGATAGTGCACTATCCATCTGTGAGAATCACTGCCCTCTGTATGCAGGAGTGTTGCATGTGTCTGCATGAACAAACCTTAAAGTATGTGTCTTCATCACCCTGAACCCTTTTCTCCCAGCCTAGCCTGCTATCACCACCCTCCCACGTTTGGGGAGGGGAAGTAGAAGACGGAAAAAGAATCCTGTGGGTTTAAGGTTGAGCCGCCTTGCAATCTGGTTTCAGGCAGCTGGCTCCCCTGGGCTGCCCGGCCGGGTGATTACAGAACCGCATCCCCTCCCATTGTATACACCCTGCAGCAGCGGCCAATGTCAAAACCGCCTTCCCCCTCAGGCCTCTGGGCCTGGCTTTGGAACTGGACTGAGGCAATACTTCCATCCCCTTCAGTGGAGGGGGGCTCCTCCTAGGTTCCTCCCTGGTCCCCTGGCTTTTGGGGTTGAGTCATACCAGAAGGAAGGGATTGGGCTGAGACTTAGCCATCCCAGAAGCTCCAGCTTGGGGCCTGGTGTGATACCATGGGGCTGACATTGGGCTTTGGTAGGACTGGGGGTGTTTTGGGGTGGGGGCCCTGGAGGCTAGTTTAGGCCAGTGGGGAGCTTGGGTATGAGGAAGCTCTGAGCAGGGGATGGGTATACTCAGAGGCTGTTTCCTGTGGGGAGACCAGTCAGAATGAGTCACTGTTTAGCAATTAAAAAACATACACATACAACTAACAAAAGGCAGGAGAGCCAGGCCAGGGATAACAAATAAAATTTACTGTACAATTAGTTTCCAATTGGTTGGTCTAACGCTGGGTTTTTGTGCCAGCATGGGCCTCTGGCTTCTTAAAGGAAGTATGGGGGATGGAGAGAGGAGCCATTCCCCCTCCCCCAACAATAGTTGGAAAAGGCAGAGGCCTATGGGAAGGAATGAGCCCCTGGTGTCTTCACCCAATTCCACTTGGGGCAGGCGTAGCCCAGCCTTTCCCCAGTATTGGGAAGCTGCTGCTATTAATAAAGGCGGAAGGTCTGGGGGGAGACAGCTGGAAAAGTGCAGAGGCAGGAGAAAGGAGCACCGCTGTCCAGTTCTCTTTATTGGGATTGGCAGTGGAAAGTTAGAGGGGAAAGCTCAGATGCAGATGAAGGGAACAGAGGAGGGCACAGCAGCCAGGGTGATGAGTGAAAGTGTGCCTGCATCCAGTTTTGCTCTGAGTGCTAGAGGTGTCTTTCATTTGGGTGGGGGAGAAATAATTGTGCCTGACTTGGTAGTAGGAGGGTATCTTTAGATGTGCGTCTGTGTTTGCAAGTGTCTCTGAGACTGTTGCCTTTGGCCTCAAATACACCTGTATAGTTGGAGGAAGAGGGATGGGTGGCCCATGCATGCAGAGTATACCTTGGGGTTCCCACCAGTGGATCCCTGATCCCCTCAGCACAAGAAAGAAACTGGATAGAAGCAGGCGCTGAACTTTGTCAGGAGCTCCGTGTGTGTGTGTGTGTGTTCATTCCTGTTCCTGGTGTGTGTAGGCTCTGAAGTAGTGGGGATGCATCAGGGCCAGATGTGCAATTCTGTGCACTCAGCATCTGTGCCCCACAGCCTGAGTCTCATCCCCCTCCAGGTTCCCCCACCCCAGGCTCTCAGATTCTCTCTGGTGCCCTAGGGCACTGGAGTTGGAAACCGTGCAATAGCCCAGCACCACTATTGAATGTGGGGGAAGGGAGGCCCCACCCTGGGGGAAAGGGTGAACCCTAGGGACCCTGAATGGAAGAACCCATTGAGCTCTCCATCCTTTCGAGGCCAGCCAGGGGGAGGAGCATTTTCAGTGCCTCTTTTCCTTGCCCGGGGAGCCTGTCTTAAAGGACCTCTGCTAGTGCCATGGATGAGGGCAACAGAATCCTCCTGGATATAAAGTGGAAGCATGGAGACCTGGCACATGCCTGAAAATATAGCTCGGCTTTTTGTGCTTCCTCTTCTGTGTTCCCGGTGGTAGTAGGCGGGAGTGATGGGGGGATAGGTGGGCAAGCTGCTGAAATGCCCTATTGGCCAGAAATAGGAAACCCTGACCAACCTCTCCCTGATGGCCCCCACTGGCATACTCAACACAGGCAGAGAGACCTAGGTGGTCAAATCCTCTTATAGCCCCCCAGGTTTAGGGGTTCATCTGAGCAACAAGGGACTGGTATAATCTGGGAGCACCCCTATCTCATGACCTCCCTCAACATGGAAAGAAGACCCAAGATAAGGCCTGGTTATGTGTGAGGGGCTATGCAGGTGTGTGTGTTTTCTGGTCAGAGCTGCGTCTGTCATTCCTAGGACCCAGGTCAGGGCTGGAAATGTTGCAGGACCCTGTGCCTTGCACTCTTGGAGGTTTAGAGTTGAAAAGATGTTCTCTGGGGGAGAGGATCCCAATACTTGGGCCAATTTGGGGTTGGCAGTGGTGGGGGTGAGGTAATCCTGTTCACATTGCTCCTGATTGGAGGGGTTGCATTGGGACCCTGGAGGAGGTCCTTGATCTTCACTCCAAGTGTCTGTCTCCAGGTGGGCTGTGGGAGTGAAGGCTGCCGTAGCCCAGCTGTGCTGGGGCTGTAGCCCCAGCCTGACCCAGGCAGCACAGACCCCACTGCTTTGCTTCCCCTGCTGGTACTCCTGAGGTCTTAGGACTGATGAGAGCTGCGGTGAGCATGTGAGGTGTGAGGGTCATGTAGCCACCCCTTTCTGCACCATTCTTACTGAGTCTGCCCAGAGGCGGGGCTGGATGGAACTTCCTCCCCAGCCCCAGGCAGAGAGGAGCCTCAGGCAGAGGCCCAGCCCCCTACCTCTACCCTGGGATCCTGCTGACACAGCCAGATGCCTGTCATGCACACCCTATTGATTGCTCTGCCTCCTGCAGCTCTGGGTGGCTGTGCTTCCACGTCTGCAGGTGTGTGTGTGCACTTGTGTGTAACCAGCGTGTCTGGTTGTATATCTTACATGTGACTAATTTTTTTATATTTCGTGTGTATCTCCGAGAAGGTACAATATGAGAGGCTGACTTAATTTTGTAGTTGTCCCATGTGTGGCTGCAGGGTCAGGAAGACGTGTGCACTTGTGTTTGTCAGAGAGGGGAGGGTGTCTGCGTGCCCTGCTCACTGTGTACCAGCAGGTTGAAGCTAAGTGTGCATGCGTGACAGCACTAGTGTGGGACTGCCTGCCCAGGCGGCAGTTGGTGGTTTGAATCTTGCGGGACTTTCTCACCTAGTGGGGTGTTGGGAAGGGGAGGGGAAGATGGGATTCACCTTAAGGAAACGCTTTTTGCATGTGACAGGTGTTGGAGGTACAAGTTCTGATGGATCTATCCTGGAATGGTGCATTAAGGGCAGTCTGGGTGGGCATAGGAAGGGGGCCCCAGTTTGGGCCCCTGCCCTGGACTGAGCAGGCAGGCCTGGCTGGCCTCACCCCCAGCTCTGGAAAAGCCTTCCTTCCTGGTTGGCCTGGCATTCAAACCCAGACAAAGGGGGGCTTTCTCTCTCGCCTCTTTGTTCTGCTGCCCCAGAGCGCTGCTCTCTGCATGGCAAAAGCTAATTCCACTGTGCAGCTGGGAAACCCTCTCTGGGGTCGGCCGGGGCTTGCCTCCAAGGTGCCGCCTCTCTGCTTGCCCAGGCTGCTGCCCTGTAGCCTCTTCTCTTTGGGTCTGTAGTTGCCCTAGCCTGGGGGTCCACAGGGTAGCCCATGGCGGGCTGAGACATGGAAAGGGGGCTCTAGGGCAGGCAGAAGCTGCTCTGAGGCAAGGGGAGAGTGTTATGGTCCAGAGAGAGGATGCTAACATACTCCTGGGACAGGGCTTACGTGGGAGAGTAAGGGGATAGGTATGGCAGTTGGGGAGAAGATTAGGATGGGGTAGCTTTGAGCAGGGGGTGCAGCCACAGCTGGAGCTGGCATGAGAGTCATCCGGGCAGGGGCCTGAGCAGGAAGAGGCGAGCCAGCAGCCCAGCTCCCTCTTCTGCCCCCGAGCTCCCCACTGCAGAGGCTGCTGGACCCAGCCCTGGCCCTGGTTGAAAACCTCGGCCTGCTGCGTTGCCCAGCCCCTGGGGCCCTGTTCCCTCCTGACCTTGCTTCTCTCCAAGGTTGTCTTGAGGGTTTTATATTATTATTATTTATTAACTTTTATTCAGCCTAGAGTCTCCATGGCCTCACCTGTCTGCCTTGTCCAGTCTAGCATCAAAAGTGCCAGGCTTTCCCAGGGCAGGAAAGCAAGGGTCTTATGATTGCCCCCTTCTCCAGGTTGGCAGGTGAATCAGGGAGTAACTCAAGACAGTCTAGAACACTGGGCAACAGGTATGAGAATCAGGATGTTCTGGGGCCTTGGAGGGGTGGGAATGGGTGCCCCCAGGACTTCTTGATGCCTTCATAGGCCCGTAGGTGACCATGGGAGACCTTAGGTCCTAAGGGACAGGGACAAGGATAAGAGTGGGCAGGTCCCACCCAGGCCAGGGGCTGCTGAGTGGGGCTGGGCCCCACATGGCCTCTCTTCCTGCCGGAGGCCTGGGCCCTCAAGTGCTGCTAGTCTGTACTGTGCTTCCCCACTCCACTCTGCCACTCGGCTCCTATACACCTGAGGTGTGCCACAGTCCAGGTGACTCACTGTCGGTTGGGAGCAGCTTGTAAAGTGCCCCCCACGCCCCACATTGAAAGCCCTTGCTCTGAATCAAGCTGGGAAATTGGTCCAATCTCTCAGCTGCGGGTTTTTCCAAGGTGGGAAATGGGGCCTCAGTGCTCAACAATTCCCTTGGGGTTGGGATGGAAAGGAGGCTGTTGATAGTGGGGAGGGATCCAGGCCTTCCTTTCTCTGCTCTCCATCTTCAACTTCTCAGCGACCTGATTCAGTCATTTGGTAAAACTGAGATGAGGGGTAATGAAGGGACAACAAGTGGATATTTCTCTTCTCCCCAATTTCCCAGTGCCTTCCAACCGCCTGATTCCCCCAGGTGTTGTCTGTGGCAGGATTAAAATCACCTGATCCCAAGAGCAGGCCGCCACTGCAAGGGTGAGCTGGCTAGCATGGGCCCTCCTCCCAGACCTCCCTGGCTGGCAACCCCTAGGCAGTTTCCTTCCCATTCCTGCCCTTTCCCTTGCCCTGCTGCAGAGGAAGGAGCCCAGGGGCCTCTGAGCTGGGGGCAGGGAAATGAAACCCAGCCACCTGCCAGGGAGTGTGGCCCCTGCCTTTGCTAAGCCTGGACTGGGCTCCTACCCCAGAGGGCTCTGGGCAGGTAGGAGCCAGTACTTGGACTGTGAAGCTAAGGGAAGAGACCACAGAGTCCCTGGGTAGAAGTGCTGCCAGGAAAGGCTCTGGGGAAAGCCTAGAAGAGGGAAGGGGTTGAGCCTCACCCCCCAGGACAGGACGGGAGCCCTTGGCTCTTCCCTGAGAGATCAATTATGAACTCCCTGAGGGGGTTTCAGGAAGCCAGAGGGGAACCTCTCACTGGTCTGGAGAGTGGGAATGGAACAAGCCCCATTCCTAACCTTTGAGGGAAATTGGGCTGGGAATCTACCTGGAGCTGCCTCTTCCCTGCCCCTCATCTGGGCCAGCCCCAGATACACCCCTAAGCTGCTACTGATGACTTTGGTCATGAGAGGTTGGGCAGGGAGACCCTGGTGCACAGATATTTGGGAGTCAGTGGGGGGCCTGGGCTTTCGGATATCCTGGCACCAAGAAGGCCAAAGTGGCCTGGGGCCTGAGATGTATCTGGGGCAGGGTAGGGGTGGTGGTGGTGGGGACTGTCCTCCGGAGTGTGGATATGAGGAATTCAGCAAACAACAATTTGAGGGCCACTTGTTACAGGGGAGGTAAAAAAGCCTAATGTTCCTGAAGGGGTGGCCTGGCCACCTTACCTTATGACAGGCCTCCCTCAGTTGTCTGGGGCCTTCAGGAGACACAGCCTTGGCCAGGCAGAGTTGCAGTATATGAGCAGCTATGTGCAACTGGGGCAGGAGGTGGTCCCAGGACCTGGGAGGCGATGTGTATGTGTGTGGTTTTGTGCATGTGTCTGGGTGGTACTGCAGGCTGCTGCCTGCCTTCTTTGCACACCTTGGGGCAGTTTCACAGGCTGGGAGGATGCATGACTGCCTCTATGCCTGCCCTCCACCCAGCCATGTTCTTCTCAGGCTCTGACTCCCAGGCTGCAGCAGCTCCCTGTGCACATTGGGCTGGGGTGGCGGCCTGCTGGAAGGGCAAGGTGCTGGGGGCAGGGCAGGGTCTTCTGGGGCTGGTTCTTAGAAGTCCTTTCCTGGGTCATTGAAAAGCAAGTTGTTCAAGGGTGTGCCCCAGGCTTCCCCAGCTTAGAATCTGAGAGCCTGTTCCCAGAGTCCTGGGTTTTTGTTTCCAGAGCAGCCACCAACACAAAATGAGGTTGCTGAATTCTCTTGCTGGCCTTGGTTTCCCCATATGTAAAATGGACTGGGGGAGGCAAGAAGGGCAAGGCTTTAGGAAGCTAGATGGGTGTGGGTGGGAGTGGGGGTCGTGGAGTCAAACTTGAGGGTCACTCTGAGCCCTACACAGAGGAAGAAAAAGAACCACTCCTTGTAGAGTGGACAGCTACTGTAAGCTAGGCTCTGTGCAACTGCTTTGCAAACCTTATTTAATAGGTAAAACCCATGGGCTTATTCAGTAAACATGTTATGCATCAGTAGGGTGCTGGGGCCTCTGTGTGGCCTGGCTGGGAAGGGAGAAGGAAAATGACAGCAGCAAAGGCCTATTTTAAGAGGCCTTGAGTTTTGTAGGGAGATCAGATCATTTGTGAGACAGGCTACAGAGTACTGTTGTCCTATAGATCTTTCTGTGATGGTGGTAAGGTTTTGTATCTATAGTGCCCCTTCCATTAGCTACTAGCTACACATAGCTATTGAGCACTTAAACTGAAAGTGGTATAACTGAAGAAATTATATTTAACTTAGTTAATTAACTTAAACTGCCACATGTGACTAGTGGCTACTGTATTTAACTGCACAGCTATCGAGGGAGGGCAGAATATGACCACCCCACTGCAGGGCCAGGGTAGAGAAGAACCTGCACAAACTCCAAGCAGGGGTCATGGACAGTTTCTTAAAGCAGTGGGGCCTTAAACTGGGCCTTGAAGGCTAGACAAGGAGAGGGAGGGAGCACTGTGGACTGCAGGAAAACATCAACAGGGTGCAGGGAGTTCAAATGTTCATAGTGATAGGGACAGATACCAGCCCGCCTACCTGCTGGGAGAGTCAGGTCATAAGAGAGCCTTCACGTCATGCTAAAGTGTTTGGAGGAAGGGAGTCATTGAGGGTTCTTGAGCAGGGGAGAGACCCTGTTTGAAGAGGTATGTCTTGAGTTCTTCAAGAGGGTTCTTGAAGAGGAGGAGGTTGATGGGAATGGATGAAGCATCTGGGATGGATAGGGCTGGGAGGAGAGGGGTTATGGAGACAGGAAATTAAGGGCTGAGAAGAGCTGCTTGGTCCAGGACCCTCCAGCAGACTGGCCTTGGGTCTTGAGAGAGCCAGAGTTTCCTTTCCACCTGGGTCCAACTGAGGGGCTGAGGGAGCTAGGGAAGACTTCCGTGGCCTAGCTTGCAGCCTCAAGTGCAGAGAGCAGGTGGCTAGTTTGCCTTACACACACACCCAAGTATAAATAAACCAAGTGTAGAGTGAGATCTCTGGACTGGGTCAGAGGGCCTATGTGACCTTGGAAGGTTGTCTGACCCTCTATATCTTACAGTACGCATCTCTTAAGATGGGGCTCCCTAGAGAGAGGTAGCATGACTTGGATAAGAACAGACCCTACTGCCAGATCACCTGGGGTTGTATCCCAAGTCTGACACTCACTAGCTGTGTGACTTTGGATAAATTACTTAACCTCTCTGGTTTCCTCTTCTCTGAAGTGAGGGTAATAATAGAACTTGTCTCATATAGCTTTACTGGGATCATTAGATAAGTCTCTACAGGAAAAGTTCTTAGAACAGAGGCTGGCCTGACTCTGCCCTCAGAAAGCTCATGGTTTAGATATGTGTGGGAAGCTATTCCAGGCTTTTTGTTCCTGGGAAAAGGCTGGCCGGACAGCTGTCACCAGGCCCCTGGGATTGCATGGGGGCCAAAAGGTGTTGGATGGTAGAAATTTCAGGTCATCTAGGTCAAAGGATCTATAGGATGAGTCTGTTCTCTAGATGGAAGCATGGTGCCCACCCATCTTTGGTAAGAGGTGGAGCTGCAGGCCCCTCTGATGCCCCTGCCCCAACTGTCCCTGCAGAAGATGCTGATGAAGCAGCAGGACCGGCTGGAAGAGCGAGAGCAGGACATTGAGGACCAGCTGTACAAACTCGAGTCAGACAAGCGCCTGGTGGAGGTAGCCAAGCCCAAGCCCAGGGGATGGGATAGGGGTGGCTTGAGTGCAGGTCCTTGGGCTAGTTCCTTGCTGGGCTACTACCGTATGGTTGGCTCTGTGCCAGAACCCTCAGTCAGTCGTTCAATGAACTGTCAGTGGTGAGCGCCTACTGGTACCAAGGCAGCCTGAGGGGTTGGGGGCCCAGATACCATCCAGGATGAGAGACAGGCAGGAGCAGCAGTGAGAGGTCCCCAGTACTTACCTGCGTGCCCACTCTTGCCCCCTGTGCCCACAGGAGAAGGTGAGCCAACTGAAGGAAGAAGTGCGGCTACAGTATGAGAAGCTGCATCAGCTGCTGGACGAGGACCTGCGGCAGACGGTGGAGGTTCTGGACAAGGCCCAGGCCAAGTTCTGCAGCGAGAACGCAGCGCAGGCGCTGCACCTTGGGGAGCGCATGCAGGAGGCCAAGAAGCTGCTGGGCTCTCTGCAGCTGCTGTTTGACAAGACAGAGGATGTCAGCTTCATGAAGGTGGGCTGGGCCCGGGACCAGCTGGTGGGACCCAGAGGAATCTGAAATACTTTGCTCCCCAACCAATTTCCCCCATCAGCATGGCTTACAGGAGCCAGGCTTCATGGATTCAAACCCTCCTACTCTCTTTTGAGCTTTGTGACCCTGAGCAAGTATGTTCCCTGTGCCTTAGCTCTCTCACCTATAAAATGGGTGATAATAGGGATCTACTATCCTTTATCCACAATTCCAATTTTTAAAAATCTCTGAAACCTGAAAGAAAAAAGTTCTGGCAACTCATTTAACAGCAAACATTTACCTGAACAGATGTTGGCAATTTGTGGCTTTTATTTCACTTAGTATGAATATTCAGACATTTTGCTGCAGAACTCCTGATGTATTGGATTCCGGTGTCCTACTGAGGAAGATATGTAATGTATGGTACAGGCACTACATTTCCCTCTAAAACCAAAAAAAATTCTAAATTCCAAACACACCTGGCCCCAAAGGTCTTGGGTGAAGGATTGTGCACTGGCAGACCCTTCCTTGTAGGGCTGTTGTGTAGATAAAGGATGGATGTAGAGACCACACTTAGTGTTGTCTGTCACATAGCAAGTGTTCCATAAATATTAGCTATTCTTATCTTTTAAAAATGGAGACACCCACCTTGCCACACTCTGGCCAGAATGGGAAGGTCAGCCCTGCCTGGGAAGGGGAGGCAGGGCAGCTTCTGTCTTCCCTTCTCCCGTGCCGCCTTTCCCACTGACTAACCCTTTTCTCTCCCCCTAGAACACCAAGTCTGTGAAAATCCTAATGGACAGGTGAGCAGATGGCTACCTGCCCTCAGGGGAACACATCTGGGGAGCTTGGGGGGCCAAGCCCACCCGGGGAGGGAGGGCGGGCGGGCTCACTGGTGATACCTCCTCACAGCAGATGCCCCATCCACTGCCCCCAGGACCCAGACCTGCGCTGGCAGCACCCTTTCTCCCCCTAAGATCGGCCACCTGAACTCCAAGCTCTTCCTGAACGAGGTGGCCAAGAAGGAGAAGCAGCTGCGGAAGATGCTTGAAGGTGAGGGTGGTGTCCTTGGGAAGGGAGAGAGCCCTTTGGGCAGGGCTAAATGCCAGAGCCTTCCCTCTGAGAGGCAGCGTGGCCTGGTCATGTAACCCTTTCTTCATATCCTGGCTTTGCCACGCCTGGCTCCGAAACCTTGGGAAAGCCTCATGAACTCCCTGATCTTCAGTGTTTTCAGCTCTAAACTGGGAATAATAACTGTGTATGTGCTAATGGAATAGTGAGCGTGGACCAAAGTGGTGCATGATGTAATGTGCTTGGTCCTCTAGAAAGAAAAGGGGCTGGGAGGCCTGGGTTGCTTGGAATGGGAGCTTTGGCAACTTTTGCCCCAAACTCTCCACAGGCCCCTTCAGCACACCGGTGCCCTTTCTGCAGAGCGTCCCCCTGTACCCTTGTGGCGTGAGCAGCTCTGGGGCAGAAAAACGCAAGCACTCAACGGCCTTCCCAGAGGCCAGTTTCCTAGAGACGTCGTCGGGCCCTGTGGGCAGCCAGTATGGGGCAGCGGGCACCACCAGCAGCGAGGGCCAGTCAGGGCAGCCCCTGGGGCCCTGCAGCTCCACGCAGCACTTGGTAGCCCTGCCAGGAGGCGCCCAACCAGTGCACTCAAGTCCTGTGTTCCCCCCATCGCAGTATCCCAACGGCTCCGCCGCCCAGCAGCCCATGCTCCCCCAGTATGGTGGCCGCAAGATTCTCGTCTGTTCTGTGGACAACTGTTACTGTTCTTCCGTGGCCAACCATGGTGGCCACCAGCCCTACCCCCGCTCTGGCCACTTCCCCTGGACAGTGCCCTCACAGGAGTACTCACACCCACTCCCACCCACACCTTCCGTCCCTCAGTCCCTTCCTGGCCTGGCGGTCAGAGACTGGCTCGACGCCTCCCAGCAACCTGGCCACCAGGATTTCTACAGGGTGTATGGGCAGCCGTCCACCAAACACTACGTGACGAGCTAACGCCAGGCGGGCGGTGGGGCGCTGGGGAATCTTCCCCCCCCAGCCCCCAGTGGCTTGGGAATTATGCATCCAGAGACCTGCCCTTCTACCTTTTTGTCCTCCTTCCCTTTCTCCTTTATTCCCTCAAGTCTTTTCCTTTTGGGTTTTGTTTTGTGTTGGGCTTTGTTTTTGATTTTTTTTTTTTTTATGAATCTCCTGGACGTGGAAGTGACAGTGGGAGCTGGCCTGGGCTGGGCCGTGGGTGGCCCTTGAGTTGGAAAAGCGTCTACCTCAAGGCGCTGAGCTCTCTCTCTGTCTCTCCTTTTTCCTTCCACTCCTTCCCCTTCCCGCTCCGTTGCTGGAAGGAGCCTCAGCTTCCCTGAAGCCTTGGGCAGGGGGCCCAACCCTCCTCACCCAGCCCTGGGAGGAAGGACCAGTGCCCACTGGCCTGCTTCTCCTCTTGTTTTTCTTTTGGGCAGTTTGATCACTGACTGAGTAAGGAATGACCGTAGATTGTGGGCTTTGGTTTTTGTTTCTGTTTTTTTAGTTTTTTTAAAACCAAGAATGATTTCTGCTTCCTTCTCACCTTCCTCCCAGTCGGAGTTCAAAGGCCACTTCTCAAGCAGCTTTTGGCACCTTCAGCCTCAGAGTGGAATCCTAAAGACAGGAACCCCATGTCCAGGAAAGGGGAAAAGGAACTTTGCCAATGATAGTGACCACAGCAAAAGCAAATAATAATAATAATAATAATAATAAAGAGAAATAAAAGAAATAATAAAATAAAAACATAGCACAGCCCTTGTTGAGGTCAGCGGAGGAGGAGGGGCTGCCCCGATTTGGGTCCCTGTCTGGATTTTGACACAGCAACTTCCTGTAGTGAGCACTTTGTATGAATCGTGGACTTCCTGTTCTCAAGGCGCAGGTATTTATTCTGTAATCTGTCTAGAGCACACACCGAAATCCAACCTTCTAATAAACATAATGGCGCAGTCCCACTCCCTGCCTCGCCTCTTACCCCCAACTCCCCAAAGTCTGGAATCTTCGGGCGTTGGTGTGGGAGGGGCCCTCTAGGGATGGAAACCCCTACCCTCCCTGTCTTGCTTCTCCCCTGGGTCTGGCCTGTTCCAGGCCTGTGAGTGTCAATTCATCTGGCATTAACTACATCTACTCTGGGCCTTGGGTTCACTTCACAAATATTTGCTGAGGCCTTCCCAGGCCCAGCCCCCTGCTGCATGGCCCTGGCATCTCTTTGAGGTTCTGCCAACATGCTCTTAGCTAGGACAGACAAAGGAAGAAATACCTTTCTGTGAGTCTTGCACAGTTTACCTCCTTCAGTCTACAAGTATTTACTGAGCACATGCTAAGTGCTGGGCACTGCAGAGCCATGGGCATAGATGCAGAACAGACCCTGTCTTGGAATTTAGTCTGACTGGGCCTTGGCTCCATACTCCTTTGGTGACTTGGGTTCCGGCCCCCTTACCTCTAAACATGGAAGAAAAGCAGGCAGGAAAATCTTTGGCTCCGGGAGGCATGGATGTAGGACAGTAAGGTGAAAAAGACATCCTAACCCAATCCCCTTTGGTAGAGCTGCTCAAAGTCTCTAGTGTGTCTTGGAGCTTCTTCAAAGAACTGATTCCTGGGGTTCTGCTTAGACTCGTGGAAATAGCTGGAAGCCCAGGAATCTGCATTTTCAACTCGTAATTGTGATTCATCCTGGGGCTTGTAAAGTGCCACCCTGAGGGACTTATTAGGGTCCTGCTTGTCACAGGGATCCATGGGTGGAAGGAGGGGCTGGGGCATACCCATACACCATGTGATCTTTAAAAAGATCTCTGGTTTATTGCCTAACATGTGCAGATCCGTTTATGTCGTCAGGCAGCATGTGCCTCTCATCTAGTAGGAAGGAGCTTCTCTACTGGTTGCCTAGTTCTCTTTCCCCTTGCCTGGATGGAATCAGGACCTGAATGCCTCCCACTCCAGGAAGCCTACAGCAAGGCAGGGAGCCATGAATAAGTCCTGTGCCAGAGGTCCAAGCCTCCTCACCAACCTCTCAGCACCCCGTCTCTCAGAAAAATAAGGACTCACATTGGAGGACATGGCCAGGCCATGTCCCCTAGCTGGTTGGGCTGGCCAGACCAAACCAGAGTCTTGGTCCTTCCATCCTGTGGGGTAGAAAATGACTCAATGTGGGGTGAGTGGACCTTCGCTTCATTGCTCCCCTCTCCCCACTTGGGCAGGGGGCGGGAGCCAGGAGCTGGATGACGACAGTTGGCCCTCCCCTGCTCCTGTTTGGGGTCAGAGAGGGGGTAGACAGCTGGAGCTCAGTGCCCCTCCAGTCCAGGCTGGAAAGATGCCTAGGGGCAGGTGCTGGCGGGCCACATCTGCTCCTGTCTCACTGTCCCTTTCTCTCGTTGTCAGGAGCCCTGGGACATCTTCTGTGCCAGGAGATGGGAGCCAAGACAAAAAGCTGCCCAATTTCTTTCCCATTTGACCTAGTTTTGTTTTAGCTGATGGGAGGGGGCCTTTCTCCAGGTGCACCAGACTGAGATATGGAGAGAAATCTGGTGGGGGTGGATTGGCTTGAACCCCCCCAGGTCCCAGCTTTGAAAGCACACCCCAGACAATTACACATTCAGGCACACAGGCTGTAAGGGAAGTATCCAGCTGCCTGGAGTGTGGCCTGTGGGTGCCGGGCGGCCAGAGAAGCAGGGAGATGCTGACCCCACCCAGCTGTCCCTAGCCACCCAGCTGTCCCTGGCTTTGTAGAAGCAGCTGTCACACACCTCCCAAAAGGTTCAGGGGCAGAAGAGGCCCAGAACGAGCTGGAGCGGCCGCCGGAGGAGGCGTGGGGGCGGGGTCGACGAGGTGGGGGAAGCTCCCCCGCCCCGCACTGGTGTGCAACTCAGACACCTCTGCACAGCCGCAGGCGCGCCCTGTGCCTCACTCGGCCAAGGGCTCAGAGGTACCGCTCTCACCCCAGGCGGTGCCCTCCGAGAGGCGCTCTCTCCTCCCCTTTCCGGGAAGGGCTGGGTGTCGAGAGCTCGTCTCCCCCACGCCACCGACTGCGGGCGGCGGCTCCTGTGGCCCAGATGTGCGGAGCCCACGGGGAGGCGACTGCCGGGGGGGCTTCCTCCTCCCGCCACCCTTGCCGGCCTGAGCTCTTTCATGTCGCTGTCCTCGCGGGTCCCAGCCGCGGAGCCCAGCAGCTGCGGCCCGCTCCCAGCCCCCAGCCTCTCTCCCAGCTGTCTTTGTGGCGGGGCCGAGCAGCTGGGGAACAGCTGCAAGGCGGGGGCGTGGGGGGGCCTCGGGTGCCCCCTGCAACAGCCGGAAACAGTCCTGGTGCCCAGGAGGGGTGCAGAGGGCCGGCAGAGGGCGAGGCCTGCGGGGTGGTCTGGCTCCTCCCCTCCCGGGCGCATCTGGCCTGGCCCGCTGAGAGCCCGGGGATCAAAGCCCCCTCCCGGCTTCAAAGGGCATCCTGGGGCCGAGGAGGCGGGTAGGGCCGCCGGGAACACCCTGAGCGGCGACAGCCGCTGAGTCAGCGCCCTAGGCCCCTCTCTCGAAGCGAGACCCCACCTGTTAACCTCACCTCTGGGTTCTTCCAGACCCATGTTCACATCCACCCACTCAGACCCTGTCTCTGTCACTGTGCCTTCTCCTCAGACCCCTTCATTTCCTCCCGTCTGAGGGTGGGGGAGAACCGTGAGCACTTTCAGGGCCAGAGCTGGGCGGCCGGGGGACACCCTGCCCTCCCTCTTCCTCCTGTGAATTCCAGGGGTCGGGGGGTAAGGGGGTGGAGAGGGTCTAGAACGTGTCCTTGTGCCACCTAGGGCTCTAGGCCTACAAAGAAAGGGGGATGTTGACCTTACTGTAACGGGGGGGGGGGGTAAAGGGAAGTAGAAAAATGATTCATGGGTGTCCTTGGACAGACCCTACCACATTTTAGTCCCTCTTCTAAAGTGAGGGTCTCCCTGTATGGTTTTGGAGAACCCTTCCTTGGAGGTGCTTTAGAAACAGTGGTCTCTAGAACCTGTGATCCTAGAACACTCTAGAGTCCTGTTTCTTCAAATTAAAGGCGCAAGAAATGAAACTGAGGGCACTGTTGGATTGCTCCTTCCCTACGCTCTGCAAAAGCCCGGAGGCTAGGCGCTGGGATTCAGGGCTAAGATCCCAGAAACTTCACTGGAGGCTGAGGGCAATGGGAAACAACTCAGAGTGCAGGGCAGAGGCAGCCAGGGTGGGAGCGCATGGACCTGGACAGTGGATGGCCTGGCCTTAAGAACATCAGCTTCTTCCTTTCACTTGACTCTTTGTTTCCCCAACATTTTGCGCTTTCGACCTGCATCCCAAAGACTTTCTTCTCTTCCAGGGCAGGATGTATTCACTCTGCTTGAATTCTTCCAGTAACAGAAAAAACTTAACCTCAAGACACTCCTTCTACAGCGAAAACTCTTATAAAAAACAAATCAGGTGGGTAGGGCTCTGGCCTCTGTCATATTCTCCATGGCGTATGGGAATCACCCCCTGCGAGTGGGAAAGCCTTCGAGAGCCCAGGGCCTCTTCCCTCATAGTCCCTGTCCCTGGCATTTATGATGCAGGGACTTGACAATGGATTTACCCCAGAGTTCTGGGAGTCTGAATGTTTCCTCCACGGGTGACCAGTTTTCCTTAATTGCTGTGTAGCTACTTCCTCTCAACTGCAGCAAACTAGGGTATTTATGACTTCTCCTTGCACTAGATCTTCAATAATTAGGTCTTCTTGAGAGAGAACCCATCTGCTCATTTCCATAGATTATTTTTCATTATTGACGTTGAGGCAAGAGGCAAGAAGAACATGATAAAGTGGTTAGTGTGCTGCGTTTTTCCAATAGCCTGCAAAATGGGGCAGTTGGTGGTAGCACAGGGCAAATCTCAAAACTGCAGGTAAGAAATGGAATGAGGGAGCAGGTTTCCAGGAATTGAATATTTAGGGTGATGTGGCCACCCGGAAAAAGTGTCAGGGCAGTGATAGCCACTGTCCATATGGATGTCCTGGCTGCCTGGTTGTGAATTGGATGTCGTCAGATACTCTCCATGTATGTGCCTGCTGTGGGGCATGGATGCAAGTGGGCAGCTCATCGCCTAGCAGGGACTCTCCATCCACACTAAATGCCATCCCCACCAGCTGTGGCTCCCCACCACCCATCATGTGGGGTCATCTTTGATTTTTCAGAGCCTAGCACAGTGTCTCATTCATTCATTTGTTCAACAAATAATTATTGAAGTCCTAACGCTGGGCACTGTTCCAATCAGTGAACAACACAAACTCTCTGCCCTCGTGGAGCTGATAACTTAGTGGGGAAGAGACAAACGACAATGAATCAATATGAGTGATTTATTAGTAGGTAAAAAAATAATGGTAAGTAGTATGAAGGGAAGTAAAGCAGGGTGAGAGGGCCTGGCAATTTTTATGTAAGGAGGTAGTCAGGGATGGCTTTACTGAACAGGGGCCACTGAGGTCTGGGGCTCCCTGGAGCAAGAGTGCTCCAGGCAGAAGGACAAGTGCCAAGACCCCAGGCAGATGAGGCTTGTTTTAGGAGCAGCAGGAGGGAGGGTGTTGCTGGAAAGAATGAGGGCCGAGCAGTGAGGGATGAGGTCTGAGCGCGTGAGAGAACAGGGCCGCACATGAGGCCTAGGAAGTGTTTTGCCTCTGCTCAAGAGATGTTTGCTGAATGAATGAATGCCAAATGCCTAGGTTGTAGGGCTCTAGGAGTTTCACAAGGGAGCCCTGTGGGCTATAAGGTACCGGGCCATCTTCCTGTGGAGGTGGGACCTAATCATGCCCTAAAGGAGGGGTAAAAAAATCACAAAAGAGGGGGCACTCTGGGGAAGAGGTGGCTGTGAGCACAGGAAGAGAAATAAAACTGTGAGGATTCAGTTGAGGGACAGTAAGGATAGATTATCTGAAGCTCAGGGAATGTGGGAGTCCATGATTAACAGGTCTATAGAAAAGGCTGGGGTCAGATCAGAGGGGCCTTAAATGACAGGATAACCAGTTTGTATCCCATGGGGCAACTGAGCGGGGGAACTGAGTATTGGAACAATGGCTGTGAGCCCTAAGGAGGTGAGTAGCCAGGCAGCAGAGGACAAGGTGGCCAGCTAGGAGGCAGAGGAGGTCCAAGTGAAAGAGGAGGTAGAGGTGCAGGGTGCAGGTCAGCCCCAGCCCAAGGAACAGGAAGGACTGCGGCTTGGCCTCCAGGTCCCATGCTCAGGCCAAGGGATGGCAGCCCAGATCAGGTCTTCTCCTTCCCTGCCAGCCAGCCATGGACCCTGGAGTCAGCAGAAAACTCCGGCCCCAGGGAGGAGCCGGTGCAGAGCCAGAAGCTGCTGAGGGAGCATTGGCAGCAAGATGCCATTGTATGTCCGCAATCAACATACTTCAGAGGAAATCAAAAGCACCAACTGGGGAAATGATGTGCGCTCTCTCTCTTTCTCGCAAGCACACAAACTTCTGCCTCCAAAATGGGTCAAGTGAAGGCTGTGGGCGGGGGCTGGGGAGGGAAAGCTGGAAGGAGAGGAGGCCCAGGGGCCGGGGAGCCGCCTGGGTGCTCATGCCCACTCACCCTCCTGGCATAGGGGATGGCGGCAGCTGCAGAGTGGGGTGGGCCATGAGGATAAATATACACCTCCCCATGCATATGGATAATGCACACAGCTGCCCTGCCTGCTTTGCGTTCATTAGGACCAACTGTTTCAGGAGCCGGGGCAGGCGGGCGGGAGGGGGTAACGTGCCCATTCACATATCAGGGGTAGGGGGGTTGCCTGCAGCTGTGGAGACACCTCCCTCCTGCCTGGATCAGCATCCTGGTCCCTGAATGCCCCTTCCTTCCCTCCTCTTTTTCTTTCTTTCAATTCTCTGCTCTGGCAGTTCTGAGGGTCTCAGGTTGGGAAAGCGGCCTGGAGAGTGAGTCAGGGTGAAGTCCAGGCTGAGCCCCCAGAGATGATGGGGAAATTGAAGGGAGAGAGGGGCTGGATTGCATCCCCTGGCCCTAGGATAGGCTGTAGCTTACAAACCAAAGCTCCTATTCCTTTCTCTTCAAGTCATCTATAGCATCCAGAAGGGAAAAGTACTTTGGCCCTGTTGTCTGGAGGCTCCAAAGAAGCACCATTCATACTCAAAAGCCCTGGATCAGGCTTGCTGTGTGCCTCCAGACAGAATCCATGGGGCTTTGGGGTGATGGGTGTCTTGCCAATGGGTTTCAGCCCCAGGCAAGTTCACTATGGATTCAGTGAGACCAAAGAAATGACAGTAGAACATTCTTGGGGTGAAAGAGTTATACCCAACTTTATTCCCATGGTGGCAGGTCAGTCACTAGAATCCCATCCACTCAGAGCGAGCCTGCATGCAGCAAGCCGGTCTCTGCCTCTGGGCCTCTCTGCCCCAGCAGCCTTCTCAGTCTCTGTCCTCAGGGCTGCCGCCACTCCAGTCTCTGCTCTGCTCTCCTGCAGCCTTGCAGCTGTGCCACTGTGTTGCCCAGAGCACTGGGTAGGGCTCTTTATATAGAGTCAATAACAACGTATTGCCCACACATGTGTAGTGAGCCAGTCGACCCGGGCCAGGTGAGAATTCTGGCCACAGGAACCTTCATTTATCCACAGTGGGCCAGCACGATTGTGCATGATTCTGACCTCTTGGCAGGAAGGAAGGCTAAGGAAGAGAGGCTGCTGGCTCCAGCTCCCCAGAACAGGTGGATGGACGAGGTGAGAACTAGGCCCAGGGAGGGGTCTGGCTGGTGTAAAGGTAGGGCTACCAAGTATGCCTGGGCAGTTTGTGACCCACACAAGGGCCCCTGCTGAGGGGCGCTCTAGTGCCAGGCCTTCACCCTGGAGTGGGACCTCGTCTCCCACATGGGTCAGCGGTGGCCCAGGTGACAGGCCTATGTAGTTTCAGGCGTGTGCATTCTGTTAACAAGGCAAAGGAAGATTGTGGGCGGGTGGGGTGGGCATGCATCTGTTTGCAGCCAGCCTTTCTCCTTCCCCTCTAGCTGTGTCAGTGAGCTCGTGGAGCCGCTGGCCCTTCTGCTTCAGTACCCCTCTCCTCCGTTTTGGGCCTGGGCACTGGCGGGGTGCTGCCGAGCCCTGGGTGAGAGTGGCGGCAGCTGATGGCAGTCCAGGGCCGGAAGGGCACTATCCTCCCGGGCTTCTTTCCTTTGTTGTCAGGGCTAGAATCCCCTGCCCCCTCTGCTGGTGGCCTCCAGAGCAGCAGCCACCTCTGGGACTCTGGGAAGGGTCTTGGGGATCCCGAACATGGAGGCGATAAAGATGGAGGCAGGCCTCTCACTCACCTCCCTGGTTCCTGGAGTGCCTACTCCCAGCAGTTCCCAGCCCTGTGTTTAGACAAGATGGTGTCCTGGAGAAAAATAGGCTCTCCTGCTGGCGGGAATCCCAGCCAAGCCATTTCCTAACTGTGCGATTTTAGGTAAGTGACTTAATTTTTGAAAGGCTTGGTTTCCTTACCTGGGAAGTGTGGACAGGAGTAGGTATCTTGTAGGGCTACTGGAAGGATCAAGTCCAGAAAGGACCACGGAGCAGCAGTTTGCTCAGTTAAACAGCAGTCCCCCCCCCACACCCCCGTGGCCTTCAGCACCAGGTGTCCACGCAAGTTCTCCCACAAACCCTGGCCCTCTTAGACTCAGCTTGAGCGCTGCAATTCTGTCATTAATAGCTCATTTCTTCAGCAACAGCTTTTTGTCCCTGGGACACTGCTATTCACTCTGAGAAAGGAAACCTCTCCATGTTCCTTGGTGCAGGAGCATTCCTTAGCTCCTTTTTGGGGCTTAGAAGCCAAAAGGGAAAAAAGTACAGGCTTCCCCAACCCGCATTTGAAAGTAGAGTGTTCTTGTGGAAACTTTCCTACGCTGAAGTGGCATAAAGCAGTCTACCCCTTTTTCTGAAAGTTTGTTTTAGGCCAGCCTGCTTTTATGAAAGCCCTACATTAGTACAGTAACAGCTTTTTTGGTAAAAGTGAAAATCCTCTTCACATTTCTTTTGGTGAGTGAAAACGCGTACCAATGCAGGTCTCTTGTGAAAGCAGCGGCAAGAAGGAACTTCTGGAAAGCAGGGAATACTTGTGTCACAATGCACACTTGGGCCCCAGCAAACAGGCCTAGTTACAAATTCCCGTTTTGCCCTGCTCTTCAGGGGGATCTTTAGTAAGTGATTCCAAATCTGTGAGCCCTACCCCAAAACTGTAACAATACCTACAGGGAATAATGTTGCAAGAATTAAATAAAATAGTACCTGTAAGGTGGTACTGGTGGGTGCCCCCTTAACAATTTGCCTGGTCTGACTCTGTAGGGGCTAGGCTGTTGGCCATATCTCTACAGGCCATGTGTGTAGCTGGTTCTGGACACACACACACACACACACACACACACACACACACGCAGTAGTGCTGGACCAGCAGATTCACTGCAGGGAGCAGGAGTTCTCTCTCCCTCCTCCCATCCGGCTCCTGGTGCTGAAGCTTCTCTCTGTTCTGCAGTATTGGAAAAGGAAATTACTGAACAGATTGCAATTAAGTGGGTAAGGGGGGAGAGAGAGACAGCAGCCCTAAAATGCAGCTTGACTGAGCGCTAAACTGTGTTTTTGCCTGGAGCCAATCAGGAGCCTCTGACAAGAGCCTGTTACCACTTACAAATCTAATTGCAGAAGGTGTGGCTGGGGTGGCCCTGGGAGCCCTAGGAGAGGAGGGGGCTGCCAGCACTTCTGGGAAGACTGCTGGCCTCCTGCTTGTTGCCTTGGAAGTTATAGAGCCACGTTGGTGGAGAGGTCAGGGGCAGAAGGCTTGGTTGCTGATGAAGGCCCGGACTTGTGAATTTCTGCAGTTATTATAATAGTTTCCAATGATTTAGTACCTACTATGCACGAGGCATCCACAATCTAATTATCTGTTAGATTATCCAATCCTGGAGAACTCCACAAGGTAGATAACTATTACCTCATTTTACGAAGGAGGAACTGAGGCACAGAGTGGCCCTACTATGTCCTAGCCATTGCTCTAGTCTAGGGACTTTATTTACATGACATCTCTTTTCAATCTCCCTACCACTTTGGTCCCATTTCACAGGTGAAGGGGCAGGACTTCAAAGGAGTAAGTAACTTGCCCAAGATCACTGAGCTGAGTTACGGATAGGCAAGAATTGAACTTGGGTCTCTGACTCTAGGGAACATACTTTTTAACTATAACACTCTGTCCCTTTATTGAGCAAGGTGTTCTTGATAGAGTTGCCAGATTTAGCAAAACAACAACAAAAACTCAGGATGGCCTGTTAAATCTGAACTTCAGATGAACAATGACTTTTTTTTTTGAGTATTGTAAGTAGATTCCCAAGAACTACATGGGGTATACTTGCATTAAGAACAATTTATTTATTTATTTTAAAATTTAAACTCAAGTTTAACTGAATGTCCTGTTCTTTATCTGGCAACCCTAGACCTTTTTTCTTCTCCTGCCTCAAGCTCTCCTCTATTCTGCCAACAGCGTGCCTTTAAGGGCGGCCCTTGGGCCCCACCATGCTGGTGTGTCTCTAGGCTGCTGAAGGGGAAATCAAGCTCTTCTGCTCCAGAGTTTGGAGCCGTGGACATATCCCTGCTGTGCTACCTACTGTGTGACTTTGGGCAAGTCTGTTCCTCTCTCTGAACCTTCTCTAAAAGGCAGACCCAGTAGGAGGTACTAGGTAATTGGTATATTTGCCAGCCCTAACTTGCCTAATGTCTTCTCCCTTTTTCCTGTCTGTGGGAAAGATGGTACAAAATCTCTGATTGTGCTGCCATAAGGGCAAGGAACCCCAGGGGAGCAGTGCGGGGTGGTGTGGGCTGGGAAGGCAAGGGCCTGAGGCTGCTGGGAAGGGGCTCTTACTGTCTTTGTCCTATAGAGGTGGCAGCTTGCTGCAGCATTCAGACGCAGGTCCCAGGCCTCTCCCGCACTAATGGCTCTGTGATCTTGGGCAAATTTCTTAGCTGGGGACTGTGCCTCAGTTTCCTCAACTGTAAGTGGGACTAATGCTGCCCTGTGGTGTACGTACAGTGCTGGTATGCAGGAGGGGTCAAATAAAGGGTTCTTTTTACCGTTATTATTGGTGGTGGTGGTGGTATAAATATCACATCCTTCTGAAAGCATCTTGAGGGATGCTAACCTCTGAAAGGACACACACATTTCAGGCCCTCTCTGAGTGTCAGCAAAGAATGCAACACACTCCAGGCTGCCTTCATTTCAGCTAGATTTTATTTGTCAGATTTCTGACAGATGTCTAAATTATACATTGAATTTTTCACATGACCGAATACCACGTCCCTTCCTTTGATTATCATTTTCAAAAGGGACTATATAAAAAGAGGCTTTCAATGGCTCAGACCAAACCCTGAGACCACACGGAGTGCAGAGCTAAAAATAAAGGGAAGTTAAGAACTGGCCCCTGAGAAGGAAAGAGAAATCAAAGCAAACTCTGATGGGAATCAAGGGACGAGTCCTGGCGAGGGTGACATGGTGTCACCCTCCAGGCCAGGCCGGATAAGGAGCGGCTGACAGTGAGGGTGGGGCACAGAGTGGCACAAAAATAACCACCGCTTTAGCCCAGAGGGGAATAAAGAAATTTGTCCAAAGCCATGAGGGAGAGAAGTGGAGATGGAGTGGGGCAGGACTGTGTCCTTCCAGCAGTTTCGGCTCTGCGGACTTCTGTAACCCTGGCACATTTCTCCCCGCCGGCATAATCACTGACTTTCAGCTGTGAGCCGACATGTTTCCCAGCTCAGCCCACATCAATGACACCCTTGTTTCCATAGTAACCAAGGGAGAGTGAAGGGGAAAGGGTGTGCTGCGCTGGGCGCGGGGAAGCAGCCAGAAGGAGCCACTGCCCTCGCCCCGCACTCAGAGGCAGCCTTGTGCAGAGCACGTCTCACTCAGACTCACTGGGGGTGGGAGGAAGGGAAGACCGTATCCATCTTTCTAGCTTCAAATTCTATCTTCTGGTGGCCACAGGGAGCAGGGGTGGGGCTGGGAAGAGGAAAGGGGCTTGTAGAGCATTCTGTTTTTACAAATGGGAGCTTCAAACTCAGCATTTTTCGGTTTCTCTCATCTACTCCATGATCCCCGGGAGGGTTCCGTAGGGCTCTCAAAGGGAAGATGAAAGCTTGTGACATCCACAATGTATGTCTTATGCTGAAAAGTAAATCTGAACATTCAGAGGGTGTTACCACAGAGAGGGCAAGTGGCTTTTGCCTCTTGGCCGAGGCCTTCGGAAGGCTCCTTCAGTTCCCTAAGTTGGCGGTAAAAGAACGCAAATATTTTGCAGACCATCCACGGCCAGGGTCAAAGCTCCATATCACAGTGTTCCAAAATTAAAGACCTCATTTTGCCCCCCAGAGAACATCCCTCGTGCACTATTTGGAAGGAAAAACATTTTCAAGTGCTAGAGCCACTTTCCAGCCTGACAGAAGGGGGACTTTCTGGTTTCTTATCACTCTGTTTTGCCTCTGTTGAGAGCAAGAAAAAGAGCCTGAGAGAGAGAATGGCACCCAAGGAAGTGGCTGCAGGGGGACAAGTGGCCCAGCGGTTTAGAAAACCTCACCTTCTTTTGTTTTGCAAGTCCTTACAGATCCGTCTGCACAACCCCAGGGCACCTTTTCATGTCTGGCGCTGTTAATGACTTTCACCCCAGACCGCCTTTGAAGCTGGCCATGCTTCAGCCTCACCTGCACAACTTAGTCCAGAAAAAGCCAGTACTGAGGGCCAGGGGCTGGAGGGGCCCCTTTGGCTCACATGCCTCAGTGAGTTTGGGAAGGGAAGGCAGCTGGCCTCATGAGACCCACCAGCCTCTGGAGAGTCTCTTACTCATTCTCTGAAAACCTCTGCACTCCGGCACCAGAACAGAGTTCAGTTCAGCAGCTGGGTGATGTGCTGGCCTGCTTCCCCATGCTTGAAGACAGGGATT
>JAVSCE010012080.1:0-46185 GCA_032199065.1 Smutsia gigantea | reverse complement strand
CTCCGGCCGGAGCTGAGGAGCCGGAAGGGCCTAGCCGGGACGGAAGCAGGCCTGTGAGCACCTGGCCCCTTCCTCCTCTCATGCTCTGTCCCACTCTCTCATTCTTCCTTCCCATTTAGACATGGCCCAAGAGCCCAAGCCCAGCCCTGCCCGGCCAGGCCAGAGGAGGCAGCAGGGCACAGCCACCCGCTGGTGAGTCTGTCTGGTGCTGCCTGCCGGGGAGGGAGGCCGGTTGCTGGCTTGTACGGGGCTCTGGGTTCCCTGGGGTGGAACAAGGACCCCAGGAGGCCGGCTCAGACGGCCGGTCCTACCCACTGGCCCCCTGAGGAGGCCCCTCTCCCTCGACCCCAGCTTCCGTCTGTAGCCTGAGAGGAGTCCGCCCAGCTCATGCCACAGCCCCTTCTCACTGGTGTGGTCCAGCACCGTCCCGCCGGTGGAGGCGGGGGGCACCCGTGGGGCGCTTAGCGGCTTCCTCCAGGTACAGATGTTTGGAAAGTAGCGAATGGGAACTTCTCTGGATGAAATCTTGCCCCTATCTTGGGAAGCGTAAAGAAACCTTTAAACATTCCAAAAGCGCTCACCAACCTCTGCTAACCAGAGCACCATTTCACAGGCATAGGGAGGGTGTATGGGAACAGGGTGGCTCCTTTGTCCCCTCAGCTGTACAACTGTGATGGCCACACTCTGCTCCTGACCCTGTTGTGGGCATTTGGGTGGTTTCTATCCTGCCACAGAGGAGGCAGGGAGGCTCTTGCGCTGTGTCGTTCTGGGCTGAAGAGTGGGTGTGCTCTCCCGGGCTCCGCCCAGTTGGCTCCCCGAGGGGTGCGTGTGGAGGAACAATGGGAAGTAATGGCAGCTGTCCCATGGGGGCTCAGACTCGATTCACAGGGCCCCTATCACTGGGGCAGGGGTGGGCCCTTCAGACCCACATGCCCCCAGAGGACCCCAGTGGGGAGAGTGAAGGCCCCCGGGGAGCTGAGGCAGCCATGGGTCTGCAGCAGCAGTGGGTGAGCAGTTGTTGCTGTAGCTCTGGACCCTGAGACGGTGCCAGAGGAAGGACAGGTGGCGGGGGGGGGGGGGTTCTGGTGGCCCCTGACCTGCTGGGTGACCTCTCCATGAGAACTGGCCTAGTCCAGGCTATGTGACTGTGACTTGGACCTCAAAATGGAACTTGTCAACCTGGAGGGGAAAGTTTGTGGCAGGTCCCCACCTGCCAACCCCTGGTCCTGAGGACACTTCAGGGGGCTTGACCTGGGCCCACAGCACCATTCTAACAGTGCGTTTTATTTCTCTTTTTGTGGGAGACTTGCAGACTGTAACCATTAGCCCAGACCAGGGCACAGCTGAGGCTGTGGACCCCGTGCCACCGGGCCACTGCCCCCTGGGGACAAAGGGACAAGGCCACACGCCCAGGGCATAGGCCTCCACCCTGGCTGATGACTGAGTGGTGGGGAGCAAGACAGAGCTGCTGCAGCGGCTCATGTGGACTAACTCCAAACCCACCCAGCCTCTTTTTCAACTTGGCAGCTCCCGAGTGTGTGCTCAGCAGTCAGTGAAAGACCATTCTTTCACCATTTTTGGCTATTTTAAAAAGTCATTTTAGGGGAAATATATAAGAGAAAAAAAAAGCCTACTTGTGCATTGGCCGGGAATCGAACCCGGGCCTCCCGCGTGGCAGGCGAGAATTCTACCACTGAACCACCAATGCTACAGCTGGCAGGGAGGTCACCATGGAGGCTCAGGTGCTTACACAGACTCTGATGCAGTACCTCGCTTCCGCGGAGGTCCTGGCCCAGTGGGGGAAGGGTCCCGGCGACCCCAAAGGCGTCCGGACAAGCGAGAACTTTCCCCGAGCGGTGGTGCCCAGTTGGGACTCGTTTCCTTGGACTCTATCTATCCCGGGCCCCAGCCCTTCCGGCTCTGTAGTTGCCGGCCCTCAGCAGGGGGCTGCCTGTTCTCTGCACTGCACCCGGACCGACCCCACCCCACCCCGCAGCGCCGGGGGTGGGTACGCGCTCTCCCCGCTCCCTCCCCGCGCTCTGCTAGCTCGCCTTTCTTCCTCCAAAGATGGGCCTCCCACCACCGGAATCGGCTTCTATGTGGTTCCTAGGCCGCCCACCCAGAAAGCGGTGACGGGGGTGGCCGGAAATCTCAGGCGCAGGACTGGGGATCCCTCTGGATGAAGGGGAAGGGAGCCCCCGCATGTCCTCCATTCCACCCCAGTGGCCCGCACAGGCTCCAAAACTTGCGGCTGGGCCTGGGCTGGGGGTGTGGGCGCACAGTACCAAAAAGTTGTTTCAGAAACTTTACTGCCTCCAGTATGCAACCTCCCCTCCCCCTCAATTCATCACCTGCCCCAGCACCGGCGCAGATGGCGCCCGTAGCTCCTGCAGCTGCGTGCTCACTGGGCTTCCCAGGCCGGGACCCAGTTATCCCTCTGCACAGATCTTCCCGTTGCCCTTGGGCACATGGAGGTACACGGCGCAGGAAAGAAGGGGGAAAAGCTGGGCAGTGAGTGCCTGGAACCTTCCGGGCTCTTCCTTTCTTTGGGGTCCTGGAGCAAAGGGGAAGGGGGACTGGCCACGGTCCTAACCCCTCCTGGCTGGCCGTGCCAGTGCTGGGCCCTGCATCCTGGCCATTCCCACACAAGGATTAAAGGCCCTCACACCCCCACCGTGGCTCTGGGCTCTGACTTAAGTCTTTCCTTTCATCCTTTGCCAGACAGGGATCCAGAGCATCAGCAGTGCCTGGGTCAGGAAGCAGTCTTGGAAGGCCCTGCTCTGGCTGGCCAGAAGCCTGTGGGTTATTGTCCCCCTCCTGCCACCTGGAAGGTGCTCCTTATCAGAGGCCAGCCATGCGGAAGCTAGTTTGCTGATGTCCCCCAAAGTGACCTTGGTCAAGTCCCTAGGGCTCTTCTGGTGGAAAACCCAGAATTCTAAGGAAAAACTGCATACTCCAAGTTAAACTGAGGTGTCGGCAAGGACTCCTGGCCCTATACAGTGACCCTTTCCCCATTTTCTTCTGTCCCAACATCAGTAACTATGACCTGGAGTATGAGCTGTACAGAGATGTCCCTACAGATGAGTGAGCCCTGCCTCCTCAGCCCCCTGGGCAAGCAGGTGGAGCTGGCTGGCCTCACTCCCTCTCCGCCCTGTCCCCAAAGGGTGGATGAATACCAGAGGATCCCTCCACTCATCAGCCGCGTACCTGTCAAGATCCGGAGGACCCACATGGACATAGGGGTCAAGAGCAGCTTTGGTCGCCACAAGGACCCCAGGAATAGCCACCTGCCGCCCCCTGAGCAGATAAAGCGTGAGTGAGGGAGCCCAGCCCTTACCTGCAGGGCTAGGACAGGGCTGGGTGGCCCTTAGCAGTGAGGGCAGATCCTGGAGCCCAGGCAGCACTGCCTTCTGACTCCTGGACCTGGTGGGGCACCAACTCTGGTCCCTCTCTCAACAGTGCAGACTGAGGAGCTGCACGCCATCAGGGCGGAGCTGAGCCAGATCAAAGCCCAGGTGGACCACCTATTGGACAGTCTGGAGCTCCTGGACCAGCAGGACCAGCTTCCAGGTCTGGCCCTGGCCACACTCTCAGCAGTCTTGTTTTTCCCACTGCTGAAGGTGCCAAGGGCCCCTGAGGTCCTGCCTGGGGCTTCCCTTGTCTGCAGGGCTCCTCCCCGCCCTCCCCAGAGTGCACATTCCCCCACTCCCTCTGCCTGTTCCTGTGGCTTTAAGGACCCTCGCAGCTTTTAGGTTGTCCTGTGACCCCAACCCCCTCAGCAGCTATCTGGAGCCAGAGCAGTGTCCCAGCCCGTCCCCATCTTGTCCCCTTGAGCCCTTGACATCCTAGGTCAGTGCTGGGCATCAGGTGGTCTCTCGAGTCAGCTGGGGCCTCCGAACCTAGCCATTTTCTGTTGTCTCTCCCTGACAGGGGCAGAGGACATCGAAGAGAACAGGCGTCCTGGGAGTAAGGATTCCTCATGCAGAACCACTGAACCCCAGCAGAAGCCCAGGGGCCAGAGGGAGGTGGACAGCTCCAAGGAGAGTGCAGATCCAGAGGAGGCAGTGAGTGGCCTGGCGCCTCCATCCTCACCCTCATGTTTGGGTCCTGTGGCCTCCGTGAGCAAGGGAGGGACTCGGGTTTGTGTGGGAGCCCACAGTGGTGGCTGGGGGAGGTAGGTATATAACTTTCCACCATAGGCAATGCCCAGATGCTTTTTATCCCCTCAACTTGGGCTTCGCCAGCTCAGCTGGGCCAGGGACTACTGCTGGGCAGCTGGGCCAATTCTGGGCTGAAATATCATCTCCTCCTGGAAAGTGGGGACAGGGACCTTTGGGCATTGTAGAGGGAATGTCTCAGGTATGCCTCATTGCCCCTAAACCCTTGCCTAAGAAACAGCTGGTAAGACTTTAAATCTTGTTAAAATACCGATCTCTGCCCTTTTCCTGCCCCATCTGCACCTGCTGCCCTAGGCTCTGTGGGATGTCTTGTACTGTCCCATGCTCCCCAGGAGAGCTTCCTGGGTGGAAATATCCAAACCTGGATCTAACAGCCCTTTGTGCAGCGTTAAAGGGCCTGAATGTCCCCCACCCCTACTCCCCACCCTGCATCTGTGGTCCCCGAGGTGGACCAAGCCCCACTGCGGGTTGGACCATCTCAACAAGGCTGCTGAGGGCTTGGCACGGATGAGCTTCCCTTCTTCTGCCTGCCTAGCTCTGCCCCTTGGCCTGCTGGGTTCCAGAGGGCCCTTATTGCTACCCAGGCTTCCCAGGCCCTGAGTCACATCGGGGAAAAGGATGGGCTAGGCGGAGAGAATGCTTTCTTCTGTCTCGTGGTTGTGGGTCCCAGGTCTCAGGAAGAATCTAGAGTAGCACTAAACTGCCAAGGTTGCCAAGAAAGGGAGGTGAGGGTGGGGGGAAAATGGGAGATGTTTGCAGATGGCCCTCCGTTTCCTAGCCACCATACCCATCAGCCTCCCAGCAGGACTCCTGCTTCTGCTCTTCCTACAGGTGAAGAACCATGCGTCAGGCCAAGAGGGCGGTCAGTAGAAGGTTGGAACCCCCCCAGCACAACACCTCCAGGCACCTTCCCAGGTGGCTCCCTTCCTTGCCTCGTGTGGTTTTTCAAAGCCCCTCGCAGGCACCTGTTCTGGAGCGAGGGCAATGGAAGTAGAGGCACAGCTCAACCAGACTAGCTGGGAAGCCTCCCCAATGGCAGCTTTAGCTTTGGAGTTAGTGTTCCCAGCTCATAGTCCAGGGGCAGGAGGGAGGCAGCCGGCAGCTGCCCCACTCCAGCTGACCCTCCTCATGAAGCTGAGATGCAGCCTCACTAGGGGCCACTGGGACAGGGCCTTCCTGGGAGCACATTGGTGCTCGTACTGCCGGTACTGCTTCAGCTGCTCTTCTCCCCTAAGTGAGGCCCTGCCAGTCCTCTGGATGTGGAGCATACTGCAGCTGCCCTGTCTAGTATTCTCCAGCCAAAGTGGTGCATAGGAAATATACTTGTGTTCCTACAACTCTCCTTAAGGTGTGAAACTGAGCTCTAAGGCCCTCGGCATGTGCCCCACAGAACCTTTCTTAGCTCTAGACCCCCTATCCACCCTACAAGGCAAACTTCAGAATCAGGGCTTCATTCTTAATGTTGTTTCTGTGATGCTATGTATTTCAGATCTGCTCTGGAAAGATGTATGTCAGAGGGGAAAAATAAAATTTGTATTCCTTTTCCCTGGCCAGGGTTCTTGGTATGGTCTCCCAGCCTCACTCTGGTCCTTGGGCTGCCCTAAGCCAGCTGGTCCTAGAGAAGCTGAGCAGGTCCCTGAGACACACAAGTTCTGAAGCTTGTATGAAGCTGCAGCAGAGAGGGGACCAGGCTGCTCAGCCTTCCTCCAGTCTAGACCTGAGCACAAAGCTGTGGGACTCAGAAGCCACACAGGGAAGATCCCACCCTCGTGGTTCGTCGGCCAGGCCAGTTCTGCCCTCTGGCACTGCCAGGCTGCTCTGGTTTCCCAACAACCAGAAGCTCTCACTCCCGGCAGTTCAGTTCATCTGCCCTCTCTCCGGGGCCAAGACTGGACAATGGGCACCAGATAATGAAGCCGGCCTGGTCCCTCAGTTAGCAGCAGTGGAGATTGCCTCTGGCTGTACTGCTACGCACATGGTCAAGGAAGGGTGGGATCTGCCTTCCACCCACCCAACCCGGAGCTGTGGTCTTGCCCAGCACCAAACCAGAGACTAGAGGGCGCACCCAGTGCTCCTGGGGCCATACAACTCTCCCCATTCTCGTCACACCTCAGCAGCCATCCTGAGTAGCAGCCCCTCCTCTTGCAAAGCACATTTCCCTGCATCAGCCCCTGCAGCAAATTCGGATTCAGCCTGTCTTTTCTGCTCATCTTAGATACTTTTTGGACAATGCTGCCCCAAGCAAGCCCTTGACACCAGGGGTCCAAGAAGACACTGGCCAGCTCAAGGAGCCTTGCTCTTTAAATTCCGTAAGAAGCACAATAAAACACATTTTCAGATATAAAAGGGTTTTTGTTTTGTTTCAGCTCAGATATGTGAGAAGGCACAGTTCCCTCATCCTTTCTCTCAAAAGCAGCACAATTACATAGGAAGAGGTCACTGGTTGGCCTGCATAGGGTCCATCCTTTACAATAGAGCCAGGTCCCGTTTTCTTTTGCTAAGTCCAGCTGAAGTCTTTTCCAACTTGGAAGTAACACTGCATTCGCAGGTTTCTTCCACTGGCTCATAGCTGGGAGGCAGCTCAACTAGGAAAAGTTTCTTTAATGAAGCAGTTTGTAAAAAAAATCGTTTCAACAGAGCTGTACATCAGCTCTACGCGCGCCTCTCCAGATCCTCTCCCGTGCTCCGCGTTCTCAGCTCGGCGCAGTGTGGAAGCCTACCGCAGGGTCCTTTCCGATCGGCGGCAGCTCGGTTCTCGGCGTCCGTCGTGGTTCAGGACGACGCGGTGGCGCCCCTGCAGCGTGCGGCTCTTATCAAACACTGCTGCAGTACAGGGTAGAGGCGCTGGCAGCCCTCGAGGCCCAGGCGCACGGCTTCCGCCCAGCTCTCGGTGGGGCCGCCCTCCCCGCTGCCCAGCAGCCCAGCCACCTGGTTGAGCACGGGCATAAGCGCCACGGTGAGGCCGGCGGTGGCGCGCTCCTCCTCCAGCCGCGTGGAGTCCAGCAGCCAGGTAGGCGCGGGCCCCGGCGCACGGCTCAGGCCGCAGCCCACCACTAGGTCGTACATCTCGACGCCCGCATCGGCCAAGGCGAGTGCGGCGGCTGTGAGCGCTGCAGCCAAAGCCGAGCCGCCATCCTCGAGCAGCAGCGCGGACACCTCGAGCTGCGCGCGTGGGTAGCGGCCCAGACGCACGGCCGGCTCGAGTGCCTCCTGCAGGGCCAGCGCCAGCTCGCGCTCCTCACCGCCTCCGGGCGGCGCTCGGCGCCGGCGGCCCGCGAAGGGCGCGCGGCGGAAGTCGCAGAGCAGGCGGCCGCGCAGCGCAGCCGGGGCCTCGCCACCCCCACCCACGGGGCCGCCGCCGCGGTCGCCGCCCTCGACCTGACGCGGGCCAGACACGGCGCACAGCACCTTGGTGCCTCCCGCTTCCAGGTAGGCGGAGCCCTTGGCCTGGCTCAGCAGCCCGGCGCGCGCGTACACGGGCCGCAGTCGCGTCGGGTCGCGGGCGGAGGGTGCCTCGTCCTCGTCGGCCGCGTACAGCTGCGGTGGCTGAGACTCCTCCGGCCCGCGGATGCGGCGGTGATCCCCCGGCATGGCGGCGCCTGGAGCGCAAGCCACTTCCGCCCGTCTGCACAACCTCTCGTGCGGGCTCTTCCGCCAGCTTAAAGCCGCGCACCCGCGAGAGCTGTCGGGATAGCGGCGGGCGCCGCCGCACCGCCCACTGCGGTCCTGGAGGGAGAACGGCCAGCTCAGCCGAGCCCGGGGCTGGACGCCCAAGGATAAACCACGCAGGCCTGAGGAAGTGGACCTGGGTCGGCCTGGCTGACCTGTATCCTTCCCGACCAGGGCATAATCTACCTCCTTTCATTTGTGAAGGTTGTAATTATCTTAATTTTGCACTTATTTGTGTAACTATTTTATACGTATTTCCCCACTACCTTGCCGAAGAGGGCAAGGACCGTTTTGTCTTGGTCACTCTTGTACCCTCGGTGCCCTGGATGCTGTGAACGCTTGCTGAATGAATGAATGTAACTGTCCCGGTCCCGCACTAGATAGTGCGAGCTCTTTGTATTCCTAACACTCCTCTCTTGGCACCTTCGTCAAAGCCAGGTCCTCAGCGCCCTCTGCCTGTTCCTCTCACACCCCAAGTAAGGACAGCCCCACATCCCCAGGCCTGTGACAACTGGCCTCTGCTGCTGCTTCCAGCATAGACCTGCTTTCCTCCTCTGCCCCTGTCAGCAGAGCTGAGAGTGACCCTGGGCCCCAGGGCCACCCTCTTGTACCCAGGAGACATGCAACCAGCCTGAGCCATAACAGGCAAGCGGTAGCTTTTACTCTTGTTGCACACTACTGTTTCCAAACCCGGCTGTCCTCAGACTTGGGTAAATGGACTCAGGACTAGGGCAGGGTCTCCCTCCTCACTGTCCATGTTAAAGGAACCAGGAATGATGGGGCAAAGGAGTGGGGGTTGGCAAGTGATGCACCTTAAACACCTGTACCAGAGAATGCCTGTGACCTCCTCACACTTGAAATCAACATCAAAAGGGAGGGGAAGAGACAGGGACTAAGAAATGGAGAGGCTCTCCTGTGCTTAATGCCTCTCTCCATCTCACCTTCTCCCTCCATCCTGTGGGCCACCTCCACAAATATCTTGAGGCAATCCCAGGGGCCATGCCTGAAGTTCATGGGTCTGGGTGAGGACTCAAACCAGAATCCAGGTGAAGCCACATTTATTCTACAGACAGCTAGGCTGTCACACAGGGCTGAGTGTGACCCCAGGCCCCAGGGCCAGCCTGTTGTACAGGGGGGCACCTATTTGGCGGTGGGGGAAGCTAAGAGATCACATGGCATCATCAAGTATTGCACATGGTCCTTTTATTCTGTGCAGCAAAAATGATCCCTCCATGCAGACCCAGTCCTCAGGTCTGCAGAGAACTCTATCTAGACAAGAACATGACGATGATAAATAGCAATCCTGGGGTAGTGGTTCTAGACAGATGGTGCTGATATGGTAGGGCTCAGGGCAGAAATGTAAGTCACAGGCTGGCTCCCAGGTGAGTGTTACTTCCAGGTTAGAAGGACAGATGGGGCTGTTTAAGGTCCCAGCGCTCAAATGTCCTAGTGGCAGATGGAGCACTCCTGGCTGGACGGATGCACCGGGCAAGGGGGAGATGCCGCCCCTCTGTCAGTTCTCCACAGCCCCCAGGTGGAGCTGGGCAAAGGACGTGGCCAGCTGCAGTGCTTCCTGCAGGCAGCCCACATTCTTGCCCGTGGCCTGAGCAGACACGTCTTTGCCGCCACCTTTGCCGTCCATCAGGCCTGACACCTGCTGTACCCACTCACTGGCTTTCAGGCCCCGGCTGGCTGCATTCTGGAAGTCAGAACAGGGCAACGGAAGTCAGATGATAGGACTGAGGGAGACACTGAGAGGGGAGGGAAAGAAAAGGATGGGGGAGCCACAGATACAGGCTCCTGCCCTGGGATGCTGCTGTGCTGCAGACAGACCTATAGCTGGTGCTGTACCAGAAGGCATACCAAGGAGCAACACCAGGTGTCAGCAGCACAGACACAGCCACCAAGGAGAAGGCCTGACAGTAAGGGTGCTGGAGGTGACAAACAGGTCGGCAGGAGAATGGCTGTTTCCAATGGGTTATGTGCACACACGCGCACACACATAATGTTTGTCCAACCGTAAGAAGAAACAAACTTCCTCAGAAAAACTAGACACCACTTCCTGCTGGCACAGAGTTGCAGTGTTTGGAGCAAGGATGCAGGGTGTCTGACCTGGGGTACTTGACACAAGCATGTGATCTTGCCGGCCTCATTATCCACTGTGAAGAGCATGGCAGACGTCTGAGGGGAATGCATCTTAAAGAGCTTCAAGGCTTCATTCAGAGCCTGTGGGGAGAACCTAGTGTCAGGCTATGGCATAGTGATGGGGACCATGCTCTTCACAAGTGTGGTGAGCTTGTGGAGCTCAGCTCTCAGAGCAACCCCCTGCCCTGCTCCCATCCCCATCCTTTTTAAAAGCAGGTGCTGGTCCCAGGTGCCTGTAGTCTGGCTCTGAGGTTTGCCTTCCACCTCCAGAAGCCATACTTCCAACCACCAGACCTCTCTATGGCTCAGCTGAACCTCAATCCCAAAGAGTGGGCCCTCAGGCAGCCACTCCACTCAAAGCCACAAAGCTCACACTTCAGCCACCAGAGGGCTGATGAGACCCCGAGAGAAGGAGACAAGCAGTGGGCAGGCAGAGAGCAGCGCCTGGAGCCCCAGCCCCTGGGTTGCCTTGGCTGAGGCGCCGCTCTCCATCTCCAGGATGACAAGGGGCTGGTTGGGGTTGCTGTCAATGAGTTGCTTTGTCTTCTCCAACACCTGCAAGGAAGGAAGTCCAGAAGCGAGGCCTCAGGTCCAAGGCCCGACACCGACACCCAGACAGCAGTCTGCACAGCCTTTGCTGGAAAATCCTCTTGGCTCCTGTCCAGCCACCAGCACCACCAGGACTCACCCGCTTCTGAACATCAGCTTTGCTAGCCCGGTCTAGGTCGTCCATGACCTTCTTCAGAGATTTGAGATTCTCCCGGAATTCGTCCTTCTGCCACTGGGGAATGACTGCAGTGGCCAAGGCCTGAAACCAGAACCGGAATACCACTGGGATCTGGACCATGAGGAGCTCAGATGTGAGGCTCCAGCCCACCCACCATTCTGGCTTTGGATACCAAAGTCCTTCCCAACTAGTATCTGGGATGAGAGAAAACAAAAAACAAAAGGTATCCACTGGGCTTGACACCAGTCATGTTACAATCAACTGCAGCACCATTACTGAGTAAGGCTGGAGAGAAAAAGGCAGAACAAAGAGGGATCCCCTGTAATACCTGGTCTCTACCAGGCAGTGACCACAACCTGTGGTGGGCTTGTAGGAAGCCCCCTGAGTACTAACACACAGGAGGCCTGCAAACAGTGGGCACCCATGGCACCTCTCCCAACTCCAGTGCCCATGCGTGCTTGAAATGGGCTCTCCTGCCACAGGCAATGGGGGCAGCAGGTAGGCTCCAGGGGTCTGTAGGCCAGATCCATTGAGTCTTCTTTGCAAGTCTGTCCAATAACACAAATCAGTCCAAAGACCCCTGCCTTGAGAACCAGGGCCTGAGAGTTCTTCAAGAACAGGGAGTCTGATTCACTGGGCCTAGGACCTGGCACTCAGCAGCCCTGAGGGAGGCTGTCCCTACCTCACCGAGGTCAGCAATCTCTCTCTGCACATCCTTGTTTGGTGCAGCCTGGGCCTTCACTTTGGCCTCCACAACAGAGAGAGATTTCGTCAAGCTCTCTGCTTTCCTGAGGGCCTGTCAGGGGGAAAGAGTCATAAATTCAGGGTCAGATAACTTTCAGCTTCACTGTTCTGTCTGTAAACAGCCATGGAAAGCACTGATGGCAGGCTGTGGAACAACATCCACCCTCACCCTCACCACAAGGACACCAGTTTCTCTCCCCTGAGGGAGCAAGTATTTGCAGCCTCACACCCCAGAAAGGAGCACGCTGCACCAACTCAGGTTCAGGGATGAGCAAGAACTCATGAATCAGGAGCCCCTTTTCACCCCATGAAATGATCACTCCTCAAGCTTCCTCAGGCACAGGCTGTAGTCTCCACCCCCAGGGCAACTGTCCCCATCCTCCATATATCTCAAACTAGGCATGTACCCCTAGGGAGATGTGGGTAAGTGCTGCAGGCACCGAAGCCATAGCAAAACTATGGCTTACCCTCCTAGACACAGATATATTATCAGGGAGATGGCAGAATTGTATCCTTCAAGATTAAACATAAGATAGCTAGGAAGTCTTATTCGGTAATGGCCTTCTCCTGCAGGTCAGGGTAACTGGAGGACCTTCTTGGGGGTATAGCACTGTAATTCCGATTCTGCCTGCAGCAGCCATTGTCTGCACATTGGAGTCACAGGTTGGGCTCCTCTTTGTTCAAATAAGCCACAAACCAGACTTCTTTGCTTACCTTCTGGGCTTCGGCACCTGTGACAGCAACAATCCTCCGGATGCCCTTGGCAATGGCTTCTTCACTCACAATCACAAAAGCTCCTGCATGACCTGAATTCTGCAGGTGCCTGAATTGCAGAATACAAAGTCTGTGATGAGGAAGCAGGTTCTCCCTAGAAGCCCTCAGCCAGGGATGTGAGCTCTGTGAGATAGTCGCTCCCAAGGAAGCTCCCTCAAGGGACAGTGGGCAAAGGCCCTTCCTGTTCATCTTGGCACATAGCTCTGGCCAGGAAGAGGCAGAAAGTCAGAGAAGGCCTGGCTGGGGCAGGGAGCATCATGACACTAAGCAAGACACCACCTCTCTGAGCCTCAGTTTTCTCATGTATAAAGTGGGGATAATTTCCCCTCACAGCATTGTTGTAAAAATCAAATGAGAGCAAATAAATGTGCTTTGTAATTCCTAATGCCCAACATCAATATTACTGTCAGTGGGCTCTACATTCATTCGCATTTTTGGTCCTTTTTGGTGGAACATTATGCTACTCTCTTCTATTCCTGCTCCCTAGCTGAGAATATTGGAAGACACCCTTTAAAATCTTAGCACAACTCCTTATTGCAAATAGGCTTATTCCCCAGTGTCATGTAAAGAGGTTTTAAGGCAGAAGCGGGGCTTATTTGAAGGGCCAGTTCAGTTGGGCAAAGGGAGCCCTGGATGTGACCTCCTGGATCTCAATCCATCCTCTGCAGGCTCACCTGCTCCCTGCCTTTCTGAGGCTCAGGAGGCCCTGGATGGGCTCTACCATGGCCTTAAGAATGTTCTTTTCACTAAGATTCCTTTGGAAGCAGGAACTTCCCAGGCCATCAGATCATTCCAGAAAGACCAAAAGTGCTATGGTGGGCGCCAAGTTGGCAGAAACAGGTGGCTCTCCCCAAACACCCTGAGCCAAGTCTACTGGGGGGCCTGACGGTGGACTTGGTTCAGGGGTTCTGAGACAAAGGGCTTAGTTCCCCAGATGCTGCTCAAGCTGGCCCAGGGACTAAGAGAGGCCCCAGGAACGAAAAGGGGCTAGGACCAGATCAGGAGCTTGATGAGCACTCCGTGGCCTTGCTGAGCCCTCGACTCACAGGCCTCCTTGCTGGGATGAGCCCAGGGAACAAGAGCAAGCTTCTGTGAGGTAAGTGTTAAGATTAATATTTCACCTTCCCCTCCTAAGAACAACATTCCTTCATAATCCCAGGACACATGGCATCAGACACTAAGGGGTCTGTCTACAGCACTAGGATACCGAGATTCTTGGGAATGCTGGTTGGCAAGTACATTTCTAAGAACTTCATTTCAACCACAGAAAAACAGAATTGGTCTAGCCTCCGAGGGTAATGCCCGAGTCATAAAAGGCAGGCCCACGTAGTACTCCCCCTGAGGTACTCACGTTCCCCCACAGAACTCAACAGAAGTGAGCGAGCCAGCAGGACCAGAGGGGTCAGCCAACAGCTCGGACACTGGGACCCCAATGGAGACGACTCGCACGGGATCAGGGTAGGTTTCATCAAACACAGCCCGCAGGCCCTGGATGGCTTTAGCTGCTGCCAGTGGACAATCCTGGGTGTAGACAGGCTACCAGGGGAAGAAGACAAAAAAAAAGCTGGGAAAACATCTTCTCTGGAGGTGCAGTAGGAAGCAGAAGGGGAAGTGTGGTCTTGCAGACAGGACTCTGGGTTTTTAATCCTGGCCCCACCTATTATGTGCCCTGAGTCTCCTGGAATAAGGCACCATGTGTAAAGTCGAGGGGATCCAAAGAGGAATTTCCAACAGTTTTGTTAACTGTGAACCAAATCTTATGTGGATTACTACATGTAAAAGAGACACAGCCAGAAGAGCTCTGGTTGTCCTAAGGAAGGAATGGAGGAAGACCTTCCTCTGCACCCTCCCCAGAGGCCCCAAGGTCCCTCCACCAAACACCACCCATGCCACCTCCCCAGTACAGCTAAGAATCACTGCTTTAAGATGTCCCAATCTGTGTATGGGACAGAATACGGTAGGACAGAGTGAAGCATCTGGGCTGCTGCAGCCCATGAATACAAAAGGGCAGTGCAGGAGGAAGGGAGGCTCATGACCTAAGAGCCTGCCCACAACCCAACCTACCCTGGCAGCCTCAATCATCTCGTTCACAATCTCCTCAGCCTTCTTGATCTGTTGCGTGGACATGGCTCCTTTGGCAGTGAAGTCAAACCGAAGGCGGTCAGGGGCAACCAGGGAGCCTCTCTGGTCGGCTTCCCCAAGCACAGAGTGCAAGGCAAAGTTCAGGATGTGAGTAGCTGTGTGGTTGCTCATGACAGGTCTTCGTCGGGGCTGTAAAGGACAGAGCCAGCTGGTAGAGAGGCTAGTCACCCTCCAATACCTGCTCTCCCCTTCTTTCCAAGTATTAGGATTTTTAGTTAGACACATGGCTTCCCGGCATCCCTTGCAGCTAATTATAGCCATGTGACTAAATTCTGGTCAGTGAGCTGTGAGCAGAGGTGATACAAACCCTTAAAGGAAAGGAACATTCCCTCCCCTTCCTCTTTCCTACTGCCTAGAACAGAAGTCGGCAAACTACAGCCTATGGGCCAAATCCGACCTGTTGTCCATTTCTGTAAGTAGGTTTATCAGAACACCTGCACACCCATGTTCTTACACATTGGCTATGGCACTTTAATGCTACAACAGCAGAGTTGAGTAGTTGTGATTATAGGCCGTATGGCTAGCAAAGCCAAAAGAAGTTACTATTTGGCGCTTACAAAAAAAGCTGGCCAACTCCTGGCCTAGAAAATGGATCTGAGAGCTACCTTCTCGGACCATGAAACCAAGAGCAACACCCCAGGAATGATGGTAGAGCAACAAGAAAGGAGAAGCTGGGCCCTATGACTTTGGGGGGCAGAGGCCCTGGATCAGCTTGGCCTTTCAGGCAATAAACACATTTCTATGTTGTTTTAAGCTACTTTTATTTTGGAGCACGGTCACATGCAATTGAACCTATTTCCCAAGTAATACAGGATCCTTGGCTCCAGAAGAAGTATTTGAGGTTAACCTGGAGAAAGGCAATCCATGAAAACAAGTCAAGAGGATCTCAACTGAAATCACTGTGGTGATTTAACTTTCAATTACATCCCTCATAAAATTTCCTCCTGCACTCTACTTATAATAATCTATTTTTAAGTTCACTTAGGGGTGACAATAATGAGACAGTTTAAAGCCAAAGGAGGATTTTTTTCAAAATTTAGAAGTATTATCAAATCATCATGACATACACTTTAAATATCTTACAATTTTGTATGTCAATTATACCTCAAAAAGGCTGAAATTAAAAAAAATTTTTAAAATAAGATTATTCATCAGATCCCATGCTGACCAGCATAATACAACTCACCTCATCGATGAACAACCGGACCTGGTCCCCCACTTTCAGGCTGCCATAGATGGTTCCTATGTGCAGCACATACCCTCCTCGCACCTGAGTATTCTTCACTGTAAACTCGGTTTTCTGAGTCAAGGAGAAGACAAAAAATAAATGAATCACACATATACATACAGGTATATACACACAAGTGTATATGCATATACATAAAAATATAGATGCGTGCACACATTTATAAGTTCTCTTTACATATACAAATTATATACACACACTCTCTCCCTAAGACCCACCTTACTGGTGTGTATGTACGTACAAACCATTAAAACCATTATGCTTATAATACATATACACATTGGGTATACACACTTTATGTATATGCACATATACAGATGTACACACACACCATTAAGGAGCATCTTCGAGAATTTAAAGCCATTGTAAGAACCTAAGCCTACAAGGCTATGAAACTCATCCAAGCCCACAGCATGAGCAGTGGAGGAGAGCTGCCTCTCCTCATTTGTGAGGAAAGCCTCATAGGAGGAATCGAGGATCAGCCTACAAGCCTGGCTGCAAGGATCCTGCTGAGGGGACCTAAGGGCAGTGAAAGCAATACAGCAAGAGCAGCAGCTCCCTCCGCTCCAGAAACAATGGGTCATGAGTCCCCGCAAGGCAGGAGTGCCAAGGAGCCAAAGCTACCCCAGTCCAGGCCCAACCCTTTAATGGACCCTCTCCTTGGCTGACAAGGATGGACGCTGGCTCACATCTTCGCTGCTGTCGTCAACCTTCACCAGGTAGCCTTCATCGTAGATCTGCCCTCCTTGCTCGGCATAGAAACAGGTCTTATCTAGCACCACTCCACACTCCTGGCCCGTGGACACTTCCTCCACAAACATCTTATCCCTGCGCAGAGCCATCACCGTAGCCACTGCACTCTCAAACGCTGCGCAGAAGAGGGAAAACAGGGTCAATGATTTGGTTCACACATTCTTAGCCGGCTTTTGCTGCATTCTATCTCTCAAACTCTCCTTAGGTCCTAATTGTCTAACTTTGCTTGGGAAGCAAGTCTATTAGACCCCACAAAAGGGCTTACCATGGTGATTTTCCACCAGACAACGTAACACTCAGTAGGGTAACCAACTGCCCCAGTTTATTTGGGGCCAAGGGGTTTCCCAGGATGTAAGGTTTTCAGCATTAACACTGGGACAGTTCTGAGAAAACAGGCAGTTAATTATTCTACATTTGAGCTACTGAGCAGAAACCTGGTAGATCTGATTATATTGGACCCTTGAAAATCATGGGTTTGAAATGCAAGAGGGTCCACTTATATATGGATTTTTTTCAATACGTATACTAGAAAAATTTTTGGAAATTTGCAACTATTTGAAAAAAACTATTTTCCTTACCTTACTTTATTTTAAGAATATAGCATATAATAGATATAAAAGAAAATATTTGTTAACCAACTACTTATGTTATTGGTAAGGCTTCTGGTCAACAGCAGGCTATTAGCAGTTTTTAGGGAGTCAAAAGTTATACACAGATTTTCAACTGCACCTGGGGTTGGTGCCCCACTCCTTGCATTGTTCAAGGGTCAAGTGTAGTAGGTATTTAAGAGTAATAATAAATTCCCTACTCCAAGGTCAATTCACAAAGAGTATATTCATTTTGTGGGCTCATGTAGATAGATTTAGGTATCTCTTCTACAGCATAAAAGCAAAAACATGTATTGCCTATTTATTTATTTTTATTCTTTAGAATGCTACTATCCTGATGTAAAATTCAACAGCCACTGTAGATTGTATCAATGTCAATTTCCTGGCTTCCTATAAGATGTTACAATTGGGGGAAACTAGGTGAAGAGTACAAGGGCTTTTCCTGTAAAATTTTTTTTACAATTTCTTGTAAATCTATAATACTTGAAAATAGAGTGAGAAATTAAGTCTCCAAGGGTCTCTATAGGTATAAAATTACATAGCACTACAGGAGATAAGATATCCTGGGTTCCTAATCTTGAGACTTAACTCTCAAAAACCTCCCCAGATGAACACAGTAACATACCATAGCTCCCGCTGGCGTCTGAATGGTAATTATACTTTGGGGAATCATCTGTTGCCTCCAGACCCTTTTCTCGGAGTTCTTCAATAGCATAAATGTCCAGCATAATGAGGTCTTCTCCACCAGCTCCCCTGCCCTGTGATTTAAGCTGTTAGTAAAAGAAATAAGCATAAGTTACCCTAATGTAGGAGAAAGAATCTGAAGGACTCAAAAAATTGTTAACCTATGCTCAATGTAAAGCTCTACAACAGCAGTTTTCAATCTCAGCAGTCCTGATATTTGGGGTCTGGTAATTCTTTGTTCCGGAGCCTTGTCCCCGGTAGGATGCAGATCAGCACCCTGGCCTCACCTGATGCCAGTAGCGTCCCACCCACAGCTGTGAAAAACAAAGAATGTCTTCATACATCACTGCCAAATATCCCCTGGGAGGCCAAACTGCCCCCTACTTCAGACTCATTGGTCTTGGGAAAAAAAAATTTCACAGACTTTAATGAGATGAACCTCTTGCTTCTTTTGCACCCAAGTCCTGCCTTGCTTGGTGTCAGGTGTCCTGCTCACTCCCCAAATTCTTTACCTGGGCCAGTTTCCTTTCCTCTTCAAAGCCATCCATATCTACAACCAGGCCCTTCTCTTCAGCAATCAGTCCAGTGAGATCCACTGGAAACCCATAGGTGTCATAGAGGAGCCAAGCAGTGTCCCCTATACGGCACAAAGGAATTATGTAAGAATGACATGGACCGCCCCTTTCTTTTCCATCCTAAGCCTTTCCCAGAAAGATGCTAGCCGTGACAAAAGGGATTGAAGAGACAAGGCAAATTAGTACTGGTTTTGTGCACTTGTTAGAAAAATCCATCAAATCTTTTGGAATTGACCTAGAGAAAGCACAGGTGGTCTACTGGTAAAATTCTGTTTCTTAATCTGAATACAGGTGTGTTCAGTGTATGGAAACTCATCAGGCTTTTCTCTTGTACATTTTATTATACTTGAACAAAAAGTAAGAAGAAAAGAAAAAAACACTTTTAGAATTAATTTTCCTGTCTGCTAAGAAAAATAAAGCTTGTTGCAAAACAGCATATACATATGTTCCCATTTTTGCTTACACACACACACATACACACATGCTTACATACATTTGTATGCAAATAGAGGAAAGTCTTGACTAGTCATACACCAAACTCAAGAGTTATTACCTCTGGGAAATGAGTTTGGGAAAGAGGATTTTCACTTTTTACTTCTGCATTATTTAAGTTCTTTGCCTCAGTAGTGTATTACTTTTGTAATTTTACTATAAAGCCCCAGTTCACACCACAAGCAGTTTAAGCAAGCTATGCTCAGCCTCTGGAGACATGGGAGTCCACTGTCAGTTTGTGAAAAAGGGCTGTCTCTTCTGGAAAGACAAGCCAGCCTGGATGCAGGAAGGGACAAACCAGTTCTTACCGGGAATGGTCCTGCTGTCTCCCAGGCTCTGAATTTTCCTGTCCAGGATGCGACGCCCTCTGCTGAGAGTCTTGAGAAACTGCACTTCTTCTTCATTAATGATGTCCTTCACCAAATCTGGGTCCTTCTTTAACTCAGGAAATGCATCTCCCTGGAAAAGGGGAAATGGAGATGTGACTCCAGTGAAGCCAGGGACTATTCTATGACCCTCTAAAAATTCTCATTAACAGTATGCTCTCTCCCCACCTATCCCTCTTCAGGCATGTGCTTTACTACACAAGAGATAAGCAGGGAAATATACCTACCAGGGACTGGACGACAACATCTACTAATGTAGCAAAGAAACCCCTGCTGGCGTTGAGCTTCTCATGGGAGTATCGAACAGCCCGGCGGAGAATCCGTCTCAACACATACCTGGTAAGAGGAAGAACCAGGTCTCTTCTAGACAAAGTTCCCAGCAGAGCATTTTGTCACGGGTCTTTGGAATTCTACCCAAAGCAACATGACCAACTTTTTGTCTTTCTCTTTCAGATACTTTTTAAAATCCTAGGCCTGCTTCTTTTTGCATTCCCGCAGGTCATTAACATTAACTCCAGCATAAAACTCAGGACCATACGCACAAATACCCATTTAGGTTGACTTGGGGTAACCTGGTTTGTTTCCCTATCATGTTCTGCTGACCCAGAGATGGAGGCAAGAGGTACAAACACAGATGGCTGATTTGATGCCCCAAATCCAAGTCCTGCCTATCAGTAATGAGGCTGTCTGAGACTAATTAATACCTACTCCCACCCCACCCCACCAATATCCTATCAGACAATCTTAAATACAATCCTTATCTCATACCTAGCAGCAAAGATTTAATATAGTGGCTCTTTAAAGTGAGCCCAAACTCCTTTCATCCTTAAAAATAAAGGGATTCCCTCCAATTATCTAGAAGACAAAGAAAATAATAATAAAGTATGGCTTTAAGTTCCACAGAAAGTCAGTCCTGACCCTGCCCTGTGTGTAACATACTTACCCCCTCCCTGTGTTGTCAGGTCGGCCACCATCAGCCAGTGCCACGGTGATGGTCCGAGCGTGGTCAGCCAGCACCCGATAGGCCATGTCAATCCCATCAGCATCTTCAGCACCAACTTTCCCCATGTATGGCCGGGCCCCTGTGCCCTACAGATAAAAACCAGAAGGCAGCTCCTCAGGAAGCAGCCCTCCTGGTGCCACCTTGCCCAGAGGCTCCAAGGATTGAGGGGCATTAGGAGAAAGGATGACCCTCTGGCCAGACCCTGTAACCCCAAGAAAGGTGAGAGCGGCAGGAATAAAGAGCCTCCAGCCAGGCCCCTGCACTCAACAAATTACAGTGCCTTGTGCTTAGAGCCTATGTTCTCAACAACAAAGTTGGTAGATGGTCACAGGTGCCCTTAGCTGGCAAAGCATAGGGTTATTTTAGCTCTGACACTACTACTAAGAGTCAGGCCTGGAAACCTCCACAGAAATTTGCAGTAAGACCAATACCTTCTGAATGGCTTCAAAGTAAGGGACAAAAAGGTCAGTGTCATAGTTGGACATCTTATTCTGCAGCACAGACACCAGTCGCTCCAGGCCCATTCCTGTGTCAATGCTTTTCTTGGGAAGAGGTTTCAGAATGCCATCAGTTTCCCTGCAAGACCCAGAGAAAGCGGAAGCTGAAGCTAGGACTCAAGCTGCCACCTCACCCTACTCGTTAAAACTCTTTTACTCAGCACAGTTTGCAGGCTGTGACTATTTGCCATTCACCTCTGCCTGATTTGGTGGGAGGAGGGAAACAGTCAGAGAAGGGGAAAGAAAAGTACTCTGCTGGGTGTCCACTAAGGAGTGAGGCAAGCTTCAAGGAAATGAGCTTTGAAACAGTAGTCCAAATTACAGCAAAAATGACATTTCAGGAATAGCCCTAAGGCAGGAATTCTGAGGAATAAAACTAGTTTACAAAAGAACAGGCCCAGCCCTGTCCCAGAAATCAGAAGGAAAACCTGAGAAATAAAATTTAAAGAATGTCCACAAGATCCCATGATGCCTTTAGTGCCTGCTTTAGAACTGCTCCACTGTCCCCAAAGACGAGGATGAGATGGTAGCCATGCGCCCTGAATTCCTCTTTCTCTACTCTACTTGAGGAAAGGTGCTGCTCTTAGCAGGAACAGTTCAGGACCCCAAGGCCACCTGTTATACTGGATGAACACAAGGTTCCAGATCTCCAGCACATTGGGGTCATCCTGGTTGACGAGGTGTGCAGCATCCCTACCACCAATCCGGTCATAATGGATCTCACTGCAGGGACCACAGGGACCGGTGTCACCCATCTCCCAGAAGTTATCCTTCATGTTGCCAGGGAGGATTTTGGTGTCATCCAACCTGCAGAGTGGAGACAATAAGCCTAGTTACAGCCACTCACAAGGATTCTGCCCAGACTTGCATCCACTACAAAGGGTGATCCTTATGCATTTCTAGGAAGAAGGCCCACTCTTTGGCAATTATGAATGCTGAGTGTGTTTTTTCATAGACATTCACAGCAATAGTATCACAGCAGTATAACTCCTTTTGGTTTCCTGGACCTGATTCCAGTGTGTGGAGGGACAGGGGTGAGGGGTCTTCCCACACACAACACCAACCAATTCTTAACCACCAAAGGGTGCCCCAGATTCAATTCTGATGCTCTGCCCAGAGACAGCACCACATTCCCCAGGTTAAGGGCTCTGTCCTACAAGACTGCCCTGCACCCTTAACTCCAGATGCTGGTCACAAGCCCCAGGCAGTTAGTTACCTATGCTTGTGACCTACCGGCTACAGACTAGAAGTCCCACGATCTCCCCTTTAGGTTCAATTAGTTTGCTACAGTGGTTCACAGAACTTAGGAAAACACTTACGTTTACCAGTTAAATAAGAGATACAAGTTAACAGCCAGTTGAAGAGACACATAGGGGAAGGTCCCAAATAAAGGAGATTCTATCCTCATGGAGCTTGGAGCTTGGCTCTGTGGCATGTGGAAGCGTTCTGGTTCCCCGAACAGGGAAGCTCTCTCCCACAGAGAAGCAGGATCCAAGACAGAGATATGCTCTTCTCAGGGGTTTTTGTGAAGGCTTTATTGCCTAGTTGTGATTGACTAAATTATTGGTCATTGGCGATTCAACCTCCAGCCCCTGCCCTTTGGTGGGGGTCCAAAAGTCTCTTGGTAAGGCTTTAAGTGTTTTCAGGAACTGTGGATGAAGACCAAATATACCTGGGAAATTTGTATTTGGTCATCTGAATGACTGACTATGTCTCTTATGACTCATTATATTGTACTGAGTTTGCATACAAATCCTGCTAAAGAAGCAGAACATGATTCTTCTTAAGCATGACAATAATAGAATACAGAACTAGAATATATATGCTTCAATCATAAATAAAGAAAAATATGGATAAAGCCTAGAAAGGCACACAAAAAATAAACACATCTACGCTGAATATGACCAGAATTTAAGCATATTTTCTTTGCAAATGTTCCCTGGTTTCTGGTTTTTAAAAATGAAAATGATTATGTAGTATGATGGTATACATGTTAAAAAAAGCTGATTATTTAGTCACCTCTGTATGCCCGTTTAGTCATCTTTTACCTTAAAATGATACCAAAAAAAATTTAGTAAAATTAAAACATTTCCAAAATATTTGACTAGATATTTAGAGTTGCTAGGTAACACAAAACTCATAAAAGACTGTATTTGCTTAGCAAAATACAGATATATGTCACAGAAAACAGGATTCAAAAAAGCAAGATTAGCATTTAAGTTTCACACGACTACCCAAAATGTCCAAGTACATTTAGACTCTAGAGTCTAACCAAGTAGGGGTTTTAGACCAAGTACAAAGGGAAGCTAAATTGGACTACTACATCAGGAGTAAAAGTAATGGGAAAAAAAAAAACAGAAACAGCACTGCTTAAGTGTACTAAAAAGCTATGCACTAGAGGACAAAAGAGTTAAGTAAGAAAAAATACAAGGAAAGAAGACCAAGACATGGGCATCCCGGCTATCTACAGCGGCACATCACCCCACACTCATACCTCTTGACGCAGCACTTCATCCATTCCACTAGGTTCAAAGCAAAGAATACATACAAAGATCTATCATGTTACCTTTTATACTATATGACTTTACTTTAGATTTATATTTTTTAAAAAGCCCAAAACTTCTCTCATCCTAGACCTATTTGGCATCATTACATCTCCTTAAGAAATAAACTGTTTCACAAAGCAAAACAGAAGGAACAAAACTGCAATAGATTCACAGACACTGAGAAGTGACTGGTGGTTACCATAGGGAACGGGTTGGGGTGGTCGGTGGGAAGGGTGAGGGGAATAAAGGGGCACAAAAATTCTTAATCATAATAAAGTTGGTAGTTTAATCATGGGGTTAGTACAGCATGGAGAATATAGTCAATGGCTCTGTAACATCTTTCTATGTTAACAGATGGTAACCACACCAGTTGGGGTGAGGATTTAATAATATAGGTAACTGCTGAACCACTGTGTTGTATATCTGAAACCAATGTAAGATTGTACATCAAAGATACTTCAAAAAAAAAAAAAAGAAAAGGAATAAACTATTTCACATGAAGAATACCATGCTGTTGCAAAAGACACAGAAACAAAGCTACAGAAATATGAAAAAGGCCTGGAAGACTAATCTTAAGGATTTTCCATTTCCTATTTTTCACATTTCTATATAATTTGAATTTTTACTATAGGTGCATATGCACTATATGCACAATTTCTAAAAGTACATAAAAAGCAAAAAAATTTGAGACTACCTTGGCATTAAGCAACAGAATGATCAACTAAACCTCCTAAGAAGCAATGAATGTACCAAAGAATAATTATGCCAAGTCACCCCCACCTCCATTTCAAAATGCACACCCCAAAATACACACTCCAAGTCATAAGACCCCCACTTGGCACTGAGTTTAGGAACTATTTTATTAATCTACACATTCAACATGTGAGTGGAATTCTTACCCCAAATTCTGCCATATCTGTTTGCACTCCAGATCTGGTTCTAAGCCAGCTGCTTCATCCCCACCAAAGTAAGTCACATAAAGTCTTTCAACTGAAATACCAAATTCTTGGGTGAGAAGTTCTAGAGCCATTTTACATGCCAGTTCCTAAAAAGAGAACAAAAAGAAAGATGTGGAACATGGCCAAACCAAAATCTATTTAGTATGCATAGAAAAAGTCCAGTAAGGACTATGATATTTTCACTACAAACTCAGCTAAGTTCCGGACCAATATATACAAGAAATCCAAATGTAAACTGAAATTATCCAATTACGGGTACTGTTGTACAATAGCCAAGATATGAAAGCAACCTAGGTATCCATGGATAAAGAAGATGTGATACACACACACATACACGGACTATTACTCAGCCATTAAAAAATGAAAGCTTGCCATTCATGACAATGTGGATGAACCTAGAGGATAGCTAAGAGAAATAAGTTGGACAGAAAAAGACAAATATGATATGATTTCACCTACATGTGGAATCTAAAAAACAAAACAAACAGAAATAGACTTATAAATACAGAAAACAAACTGGTGGTTGCCAAAGGGAGGAGATGGGCAAAATAGGTAAAGGGAATAAAGAGGTACAAACTTTCAGTTATAAGTATGTCACAGGGATGAAAACTATGGCACAGGAAATATAGTCAGTGCTATGGTTAATATCTTTGTATGACAGATGGTAACTATACTTATCATGGTGAGCATTTTATAATGTTTGTAATTGTCACATCACTATGTTGTACATGTGAAATTAATATAACATTGTATGTCAACTACACTTCAATTTTTTAAAAAAGTTATAGGTCTGCTTCCAGGAAGTCTTAGAATGAATAAATGTCTTTCACTCCTAGATAAATAAGTCTTCTAGATGATATGTCAGATTTTGAAAAAAGCAAAGTTAGAACCCATTTCCCTCAGTGGAAATGACCATTTTGCTCAAAATCCCAACGAGTCTCCTCTTTGCACTTACCTTGAAGTAATCTCCAAAAGACCAGGAGCCTAACATCTCAAAGAAGGTGTGATGATAGACATCCTTGCCCACGTCGTCCAGGTCATTGTGTTTGCCCCCAGCCCGGATACATTTCTGAGTATTGGCAGCTCTGCTCAGCTTTGCCATTGGATGAGATGGGTCAATAGTGTTCAGAAAAATGGGTTTGAACTAAAAAACAGAGAGAACATTTCACCTTTTTTAAAGAGGTGCAGCTATATATCAGGTGGTCACATGCTGGCAGGAAGAGATCACACATAAAATGTTCAACTGGTGATTTAATTAGTCTGGACTATGGAAATTTATCAGAGGCAGGCAGCCTTATGGGGTTGTAGCAGAGGCACCTATCTTGGAGCAGCTTCTCCCTGGTCCTTGCTCCCTGAAGGGCCCACCACTGCCATATACCACCCCCGCAGGGGAAAGGCCTGCTGCACCTGAGATAACAGCCAAAGGTTGACGGGTGCCACCCGTGCTTAGAACCTATTCTAAAAGTGATGTGCTGGCTTGACAGTAAAGGTAATAAGGAAGAAAAAAACTTGAGACCTAGTAAGTGAGTAAAATCGGCACAAGTCAGCGAATGACTAGATGTGAAGGGAGACAGCATTACCTTGCTCTGAGGATTTACCAAATTACACTTTGATGTATCACTATTATTTATGTAAGTTTGCTTTATTTGCCCTACTAGACCTGACCAGTTTGGTAACCACTAGCTACCTGTGACTATGTAAGATTAAATTAAAATGATTAATAACCAATTAAAAAATTTTTAAGTGAAAACTTCCACTCCTCAGTAACACACATGCTGTAAGTGTGAATATGGCAGCACAAAAAGAACATTACCATCATTGCAAAAAGTTCCACTGGACAGTCTTGCTCTAGGTCATGAACTACTTAAAAACAAAAACTATCTTACTTATTTTTGTACATCCAGCACCTAGCTTAGTACCTGAAAAAGAGCAAAGCCCTAATAAATACTCTATCAAAATAAATTTTAAAAAAGGGAAACAAAAAAGTCAAGGTATTTCAGACTAACAGGTCGCATAGTACAAGTGTTAAGCAAATGACTGCCTGGGTTCAAATCCATGTTTCTGCATTTACCAGCTGTGAGAGCTTGGGCAAGTTACCGGCACTTTCAGTGGCACTTTCAGATGGTACAGTGGGGATGAAATGAGTTAATGTATGCAAAAGACACATAACAGAGCCTGGCCATAGTAAGTGCTACATGCTAGCTAATGGTTCCTATTATTCAGAGAATGTTTATTAACACTGGAATCCCATGGATTTTCTATCAAGTATAGTCAGCACACGTGGGAGAAGACAAAGCCAGTGCCTGAATAGAATGGAACCTTCCCAGTGTTCAAAAAACTCCGTCACCTTGAAAAAGTCCATCTAAAATGAGTGTCCCCAAGTCCAGGTGTATGCATAGGACTCACACATGTAACTGAAAACATTTTTATAATTTCATAGTTAATGTTACATAAGGTAGTTTTCCTTGCCAGAAAAGAAACCTGAGAGAAAAAAAAATGCCAATTTATCCCAGAGTGAGGCACATCTGACGGGCTGGTGGGCCCCCTGGGCTAAGCAGGGCTCCTCGAGAACCAGCATAGGAAACCTGGGGGGTATCAGCCAAGCCAAATCCACTTCCAACTGAGGATCTGCCTGATATATAGTGATCACCATCACTGGTACACTGAAAAGCTCCTTTCAGCTCCTTTATAAACTTGTGATGCTCCCATTATTTTAAGAGAAAAACCTTTTCTCTAACAATAAAACTTTCAAATATCTTTTATGGTTCAACCTCCCCAAACACAAACTCTTGCCTATCAAAGTTTCTTCAGCCATGGATCCAAACTGGCATTGGTGGCAGTAGCTTCAAGAAAAAGGCTAAAAAAAATCGAAGAAACTGTGTATGGCCTAGAATGAGAATGAAAGTCAAGCTTTCATTTGAATAATCTTGAAGAACTGACTTACTTTATAAAGAAAAAAACAAGGATAATAAAGAGATGAAGGAGAATCACAATAGCTGAGTTAATAAGTCTCTTCAGGGCTCAGCAAGATTAACCCAGACTAATAAAACATAGCTTTTTCCTTACGAGAAAAAAAAGGCAAAACTTTCCAGACTAGATGCAGGCAGTTTTTTTTTCTTGAGAAGCATACCAGTTTTATCTATGGGTATCAAGGTCTGTCATCATAATTTAACATAATAGCTAAGGTTTGAGTACCTATTCAAATACTCTGCTAAACATTTTTAAAGCATTATTTGCTCCTCACTGCAACCTAAAGGTAGGCACTATCATTATTTCCAACTTCTCAAAGAAACAGAGGCTCAACAACATAAAGTCCCAAAAGCTCACACAGTGAGTTTCAGAACAGGGATTCTGTCTTGACTCCAGGGGCTATACTTTTATTACTGCTCTGCTGCCTCCTATGTGGACAAATAGCCAAACTCTTACCTGGTTCATGCCTGCATTGGCAAAGAGCAAAGTGGGATCATCCAATGGGATGGTAGCAGATGAATGAACATAGGTGTGTTCATTTCTCTTGAAGAAATCTATGAATCGCTGCCGGATTTCACTTGCTGCTAGGGTTGAGTCCATCTTGAAAATAACCCTAAAGAACTAACCAAATAAAAAATGAATGGAAATTAGGGGAATTGAAACTAAGAAAAAAGTAAGCATTACACAAGACTCCTAGCTTCTCAGGCCAAGTCAAAGCAGAACACGGGTAAGCTGTTTGATCCTAAAACTTCTGTGTTGTCACGTCCAAGGCTAAAGTCATCATCAAAGGAAAACTTGCTGCACCAGCAGACAGCAGACCCACGTGTTCCTCCTCCCCACGTCAACCTCCATAGGTTCAATACAGCACATATCAAGGAGAACAGGAAGTGATTTCATGTATTCATTCATTCCAAAATATGTATGGAGCATCTCTGTGCCAAGCTCTAGGCCAGGAATTAAGAAATGGGAATAAAAACTTCACAGTTTCAAGTCCGGCAGAGAAGCCCACTGGAGATGGGGGGGAGGCTCAGGAGACCTGGGTTCCAATCCTAGCTCCAAGTCCTAAAGGGAGTTACGTCAACAACAAAAGCAGGGGCCATAAGAGATGAACTCTGGAGACTCTTCCAGCTCTGTGTTAATCTACATGCCTAGAACTGTGCAAAGTTTCATTATCCCCAAGCAGGTTCTAGATTTGGTCTGACCATCTCAGGGAGGCTGCAGCAGTGGACCTGGGGATGAGCCGATTTGTCAAGGGATCACCTGCACGTAGCAGGAATATACCCACCTCCATCTAAGCATCCCCAGATCCACAGCTGGTAAACCACTACCTTCCCAGCTGTTAGATTACTAGGGAGTGAGGATGCTGTAACCACACTAAGGACGGAGAGCTGCTCAGAGTCAGTGAAAGAGAAAGGGAGTCAGAAGAGGAAACAGGGAAATAAAACAACTTTACAATCTCACAGCTCTCACAAATACTACGATTTTTCTGAGGCAGGCTGGGGAGAAGGGACAGGCCTTGGTGGAGGATACCAATCACTGGCATGGTGCTGCAGAGCTATGCAGCACGGGTGTCTAGAAAAAGGTAAAAAATCTCATTCAGAACATTATCTAAGAGTCTTTGAAATTTTATACCCAACTCCAACAGTAAATAAGTCACTTTGTCCAAGTTCATTTCCTTTTTCGTAAAAAAAAAAAAAAAAGTAGTATTTCCTCTGCCTACTCCACCTGGGAGTTGTGAGACTCAAAAGTCATCCTGTATTTAGGAGCAGTTTGTAAACTGGCAAGCCCAAAGGAACAGAATGAATAGTATTACTTTAAGTCACTTATCATAGTCTTCTTCCTTCTTGTGAGAAAGAAACAATAAAGAAAGATGTACACAGTAAACATGAGACTCCGACTCTCAGATTTATGTTTAAACACAATTTCAATTTGTTTTTTCACAACTCAATCAACTCAGTCAAATAAAAGCCCTTTGGGCAAAAAGATGGTGAAACACTGGCTGACAGCCAAGAGCTGACTACAATTTCCACAGATGAGAACTTTATGTCCATGCTAGAGTCACAGCTAGGGTTTTTAGAAACGTCATACCACATTCTTCCTCATCCCTTCTCATCATGGCTTCTCACTAAGTCTTAATAATGGTGGCAAAAAATGAACATACAGTGCTAATTTTGAGCAGCAGCATCATAGCTGCTTCAGAATGTTCACTGCTCCTCCTCTAAATGTAACCTGAGGTAACCAAGCAGGTCAATTCCAAAGATGTGTGACTTTCCCATTTTTGCTTATTCATTCAACATACTGAATCCATACTCTGTGCTGGGAACCAAGATGAATGAGAGTCTATGCCCTTAATGGGAAGAGAGCCGTATACACAAATAACTGCAGTATCTTGTAAAAGGATCTACTATATCAACCATAAGCTCTAAGGAGGCTGACACTACCAAAAGCTGTGTCACCAACATCACTCATTCGTTTATATAAATATACTGGAAGAATGTACACAATATAGAGGTAGTACAAAGGAGGGACCTCAGTTTCCACTTCCCAGCAGAAGCTGTCAGTCTTGAGAACCTTAAATCACACTGGTCTCTGGGTTTAAGGCTCCAGCTACAGAATCTTTCAACATGCTCTTCATTTGCCAGGTAAGCTGTCTACCCTATTCCCATTATTTCCCTTTTCCTAGTTAATTTCTCATTCTTGACACCTCAATTCCAAAGAGATTTCTATCTAAGGACGGCTTCTTTATCAGATGGAGTCTCCCTGTTTTATCCTCATAGACCCAGGCTCTTCCTTCATAATTTCCACATGCATTTGACAGCTTGTTTAATGTCCATCTCCCCATCAGGCTGTAAATTCCATCCCTGTAGGAATCATGACTGTTTCTGCTAACCGTTAAGGTATATCTTCAGCATCTAGTAAGTGGTTGTTAAGTATTTCATAATTAGGCATAATCCTTTAAGAGTAAACTGTGAATGAAATTAAACCGGGAAATGCAGACTGTCTGAAAAGGTAGTATCTGAAATCTGAACACGAAGGGTACGGAAAGTGCTTCCAGGTGGGCCTGAACCAGCTACAGTAATTTGCTAATTTTAAGCATTTAAAGAATGACTCACAGCAGGATTACAACCATCAAGACCACCACCTCCCCTCCTCCGCCCGCCCCAGATTTAAAACCAGGGGACATTAAAACCTCAGCTTTAGGCTGGTATTCAGTGGCAACCGTGATCCTCCCAGGGTCCTGGTCCTCAGCAAGGCCACCCGAGGCCACTCCTCCCCACCGCTCCCGGGGTCTGACGAAAGGCCACTTTCCAGAGGTGGTGTTGCCAGGCGGTAGACCGGCCTCGATTCCAGCCCAAGCTGAGGGTCCAGAGGCCTCGCGCGGCCTGGCCTTAGGGACTCGCCAGCAGCCGCGTCTTCAGGCCATAGGCCCTGCCGCTCTCGCCGCACAACAAAATTCTCCCGAGCCCGCCTGCTTCTCCCGAGGGTCTCCGCCCCTAACTCCTCCCTCAGAGCCCACCGCCAGGAGGCCGCTGTTACCTGTTCCCGCAGACTCGCAGCGGCGCGGGCCCCACGCCACGACGGGATCCGCGCTGTCCCACCCAATCAGAGCGCGCCGATGAAAGTGCCCCGCCGCGCCTTACCTTCCTGAGACATTACTGGCCAACTCATATGCCAATCAACTCGAGCACGAATCAGTTTACTAACCGGTTTCTGGGGAAACGGCCGTAAATAGGCTGATGCAATGGCCGGGAAAGAAGGGAAGGGGTACATCACGTGACATGGTAGGAATTGGACTTCAGGAGGCCGACATTTTGGTATCCAAATGCTAAGTCCTAATAGTTGACACGGTTAGTAAGGGCAAACGGGGACATGTGTTTCGTAGAGGTCACAATTCATATGATTATGTTCATTTTAGTTGCAGAATTAGGTGTGCAGACCGCCAAGATTCTGATGTGTTGTGCCCATGGATACACTTGTCCTTGCCAGATCTTGGATTTGGTGTAGTAGAAATAACTTACTCGTTGAGGGACAACTGAACTGGTATCTCGTCCTTGGTTTGCCTTGAAAAATAATAGTTAATACTTATGAGAGTCATTGTAGTAAACATTTCACATTGATGATTTCATTTAATTTTTAGACTGCATACTAGGCAGGTCAACTGGCACCCCTTTTTCCAGATGAGTTAATTGCCTCGCCCAAATTCACATTGTAGAGTTGTACAGCCAAGATCCAAACTCACTTCTGTTTAATTCCAAAGTGCATACTCTTAACTACTCCACTGTTACCTACATCATCTCCAATATCCAAATATATGGGTAAAAAATTATGCTGGTGGTCACAAATGGGTTAAAGATATTTCAGGAATAAAATTTTTAATGTAAAAGAACATCCTATCCAAATAGTCAAGGTTAAAAGCAAAAAATGAATTAATTCCTCAGTTCACAGCAACTCATTCAAAATAATCATCACACCTAACATTTGTTGAGCCTTGGTATGTAGCAGGCACCGATTTAAGCTTTTGATCCTAACAACCTTATGAAGAGTTACTATTACCTGCTTTAACAGCTCTAAGTCACTTAGAGGTTAAAACACCTATGGGTAAAACCAAGACCGACAAGTGTTTGTTCCAAATTGGCACAAAATAGCATTATTCCACCTAAACAAACAAGAAATGGGTCGGACTTCTGTGCCACCACAATTAAAATAAAAAGCCAAAGTTGCACAAATTGTACTTTTAGAATAAAGTAATATGGGTTGTAGTCTCAATAACTTGGCTATGTTGCCAGAGTTGTTGCTGTTAGGATAGCACTTTCATGAATGAATCATGGACAGGTTTTTAAAAGAGTGTTTTTTTCATTCACCCAATATGGGCCAATACACCTGAAGAGAAATTGTCACTGAAGCCCAAAATTCACAGTCTTCTAAACATAAATTTTTTACATGTATTATTCAATTCTCTATGTTATTTTTCTCTTGTAGATAACATCAACTATATAATACAAGGAAAACTATCTTAATGCAACGTGTAAATTACGTATTTTAGGAATCTTCTAGCATTCTGGTCTAAGCAAATAGGCCTCTAGGAAAGAGTGAGTGCTATTATGTACAGCTCACAATGCAGTGGAACACTGATGGAACCTCACCTTGGGGCATGAGGAAAATAACGGGTTCAAGGTAGCGACTAACATACTTAGTTTTAGGAGGATGTAGTTGTAGCTCCAGGAGGAGGCGGTTTCCCACCCAGCAAAAGTTCTCCATAAATTCGTTGACAACAAAGAAAGGCAAGGGCAAAAAGTTGGGGGTGAAGGGGGTTACCACGTTTATTCTCACAGCAGTCACAGGCAGCTCAGTACACACAGCCGGCTCAAATGTGCTCCCCAGGCCGGCTATAGGTTCTGTGCCCTAGCACGAGCTTAATCCTCTAGGCAGTAGGTCTCAGTCTCTCCTTGCTCCTCACCTTCCAAGCTCCCTGCTCCCATGCTCAGGCTTAATTCTCCAGGAGCACTGGGGATCCACAGTTTTCTCGCTCTCCCCATGGCAGCCAGCCCTCTGCTCCCACGCTCCTGGAGCAACTCTGTGGGCAGGTCCCTGGTGACTGGAGGATCCCTGACCAATTACCATGAACACAGGCAAAGGAGAGAATGGGTGTTTCCTCTCTACCTCTCCCCTAGGCGGCTGCTCGTAGTGAATTACCAGCAGCTTTATCGCCTGTAAACATCCCATAAATGTGCAAACATGCTCTTGTTATTTACACAATGGGCGCTATTAAAGCCAAGAGAGAATTCTGGCCAGAAAGTTCCATTTTCCCCACAGCAGCCCTAGATTCTAATTCTTCCATGGCACCAAAACTATTTTTCTCGTCTATAAAAAGGGCTTGGAATGTTCATTTATTTGCTATCAAATAGAATGGGCATAACTGAACAGTTGTTTTCAGACCCTAAAGTGCTATAGGCATCATCTGGGATCTTAAAATGTTGATCCTGATTTAGTAGGTTAAGAGTGAGGTCTGAGATTGTGCATTTCTAATAGGCTCACATACTATCCATGTTTCTGAGGGGGAGGGCCAGTGGTGGTGCCGGGAAGGCAGTTGGAGTAGCAAGGCCTCAATTAGAGGATGAGCTTCACCTATTTGTTAGAGGGAAAGATGAAAAAGTTGAATCTATCCCAGAGGAAAGTTGAATCTATCCCTTAATGAAAGGACACTGCTCTGCCTTCCTAGAGCTCCCGGTTTAGCTGGGAGCCAGACCTTATGCAAAATGTAACAAAGCTAAGTACACCAACCTACACGCCTTCTCGAGCCTCAACGCCGCTTCTTACCCCAGTATCTGTGCGCGCATGCCTGAGGTTGTGCCGACCCCTCCACTGATTGGCTGACGGGACCAGCTTCCAGGCCCCAGTCAACTAGGCTCTGGGGGTGAGCGGCCGTTGGCGGAGGTAACAGCCATGCTGAGTGGCGATGGCCGGTCAGGTGGCCGCACCCAGGGCCGTGTCCTGCGGAGCTTTTCGCTAGTTCTGCCCGTGGGCGACGTGAGTATCTCTAAGGGTAGAAACGAGACGCTTTTTTCTACCTTTAGGCCGTCTTCCTCACCCCATTCCGGGTTGGGGGTGGGGGTGTGCAGGGAGGGCAGGAATAATAATAGTAGCTGGTATTTATCAAGCATTTGCCATAGACCAGGCGCTAGCTGATGGCCTTAACCTTGTGATCTGTTGAATCTTCGAGCTGTGTAAAGGGTACTTAACCATTTCAGAGGAGATGTAGGTTGAAGTGCAAGTAAATGCAGGAGGCGCAATTCAGATCCAGGAACTTTTATTACCCGGTTCCTCCCACCACACACCATATTGGAAACCAGATTCCTTCTTAGCAGGAGTCTCAACATTGTGCACGTGTCAGGCGGGTCCCGGGGTGGTGGTGCGGTTAACATTGGAGAGTTTAGAATCCTGATGCTTATTTTTAGTTTTTAAATAGAAAAATCCATCCCAAGAAGCTTGTATGGGAAAGATAAGCACAAATTCGAGAGAGCTGCTGTCTGTTGGGATGACGATGCAGGGGACTTCAGTTGAATCTTGTTTTATTTCTTAAACCCTGAGGTGGGAACCTAGATGCTTGTTATGTTAGTCCCTCTCTTGCTTGTCTGAAATACTCAAAATTTAAAAGGAAAACATGCACATGAAAAATAAATTTCAGAGGATGGAGTATACACAATGAAAAGGAAGTCTTCTCCCACCCCAGGCTTCTAGAGCCCCTCACTAGAAGCACCTACTGTTACCAGTTTTGTGTGTACTTTATACATTTCCTATAGTATGTACACACATGTATGTGGGTTTGTATTTTTTTTTCTGCACAAGTGGGTCCTATTATATGCAGGCCTGCACCTTGGATTATTTATTTTTTGACCTCATTAAACTTTTTAAAGAATATTCTTTAACCTCTTTGAGCTCTGTGATCAACAAAATTTCTCTGGCAAAATATTCCAAGGGTTGCTTCTTACATGATGAGATGTAGGTCCTGGCTTCCTGGGCTGTGAGTTTGCCTTTTTCTTTTTGCACATTCTTGTAGGACCCAAAAGTATCTTCACCAAATTAACCCCCTAATGAGTGCAGGAAAAAAAAATCATGGCCCAGAACTTTGCCCAGAACTGTTCTACCCTTTTCCATTTTTACTCATACTCTACAGGTAAAACTCTATGTAGAGCTACTGCTGCTTGAAATTATTTATTGTAGTGGAACATTGGCAAAGTGAGAAAAGTGGGAATTCATTTTATCAGGCTGCAGGAAAATGCCCAGCTTCTTTCTAGAGTAACAAGGGAGAAGTTTGTTTGATTCCAGTTAAGGGAAAGCAAGTGTCACATTTAATCCTTATTTTACCCCTTCTAAAATCCCAAGATATTTTTTCCTATTTAAAAATTCTCCCAATCACACAACCCTTACATGGATGAGCTGGGATTGTAACCCAGGTATAGCTAACTCCAAAAGTAAAGCCAAGTGGGGAGGGGTTCCCAGGGGTGGACTCATTTGCTCCTTAAGCTGCTCTGCATGGCCCTTTTCATCGACCTCCTACCAGCCTCTTCATTCCTGGCTTTTGTCAGTCTCTATGTGGAGTTCAGCTATACAAACCTTTTTACTTTTGTAGAATTCTGATCCTCTACTTAGAACATATTTCTCTAGCACCTTCCTTGAATGTTTTTCAAGGTGAAATTCCTGTAAGTGGTGTTGCCACATAGTCTATGGCCCGAGAAGGCTGATTTCTAACACCCTGGCCAACATCTGGACATTTGAAATTACCAACTTGAAAAGTGAGGGAAAAAAAGATAATACTTGTTCCGATATGCATTTTGGTGACTACCGTATCTTTAATACAGGTTTTGTGTTTTGATATACTCATTCTATATGAGCTGTGCCACTGTGCGAGCGGAATGTGGTTTTCCTCTTTGGTTGGAGAGCCAGCTGACAGAAGCTTAGGCAAGTTAAGATAACTACCTAAGTTTGCAGTTCTGGACGTCAGATAAGAAAGCGTGAGCTAAACAGCGGTTAGGGTGAGGGTCCGGGGGCAACAAGCCTCAGCCAAAATTGAGGGAGGTTCTGCCGATCTGGCGCGGCCTTAACGTCACCGGCGCGCCGCTTCCGGTCCCCAGCGCTGGTGCGAATGACTTGCCCCCCTTGGTAGAACCGTAGCCGGTCTCGCCGCGACCCCCGGGAGCCCACGATCGCGCGGCGCAGCCGGCGAGTCCATCAGCATCGGCGTCCCAACTGCGCCGGGACCATGGCCACAGACTCGTGGGCCCTGGCGGTGGACGAGCAGGAAGCGGCGGCCGAGTCGGTGAGTTGGCTTCAGCCGTAAAAAGGTCAGGGGGTCGGTACTGGCCGGGAATCAGATCCCTGGGAAAGGACACAACCTACCTTGGCCGTGTCGCAGAGGGGTGCGGGTCGGGATGGAGCCTGGACCCTGACCTAGCTTTGTTTACTTTCCCGCCTCCCGGGTTACGTAAGCGCAGGTGAGCGTTGAAGGAGCCCAGCCTCCTGCTTGTTCCCGGAATCGGGATTGCTTGTAAATTGCATCCTTGGTAATCATCTTTGTGTCGTTCTCTACACCTCTCGATTCTGATCTTGGGCTCAGGCATACTCATATTTGTGTGCTTCCTCAGCTTGCTTAGTGATCATGAATGACTGACTCGGTAGGCTCGACCAGTCAGTAAATCCTCTCCTGATCCACTTAACTTTGTTCTGGGCCTGACACATAGTAACCAAGATGAGTTAAATGTTTCTATGTAGAATTAATTTCTCCCACCTTAAATACGCTAAGTTCTGACAATTGCTTTGAACGTACTTTGTTAGTACTTACTTCAGTGAATTTCTCGAGAACAAGGACTTTGTCTTATTTTTTTTTTTTAGAGACAGTTAAGTAGTTTTAAAAACTGGTACCCACCACCACCAATTTTTTCCTCCCCAGAGACTATTTCTCTTGAAACTGATTTACAGCACGGACCCCCTCATTCCCTAAATAACATGCTTTTTTGCTACTTCTTGAATTTTCAGTTTTAGGTATTTAGTGATTTTTACTTTACTCCAACCTCCTTTTTCTACCACATATACACACCCTCCCATTCCCTATCTTTTCATTATATCATAATTGTAATTTCATATATTTTATTAGGTTGTATAATATAATATACATTATATTGTAATTTTAGTTTGATCAGTATTTCATGTTTATATTATTAATAACTTGTGAATACTTTTACTTTTTTTATATAATTTATTTTGGTATCATTAATCTACAATTACATGTGCAATATTATGGTTATTAAACTACCCCTTCATCAGGTCCCCCCCACCAACCCCATTACAGTCACTGTCCATCAGCATAGTGAGATGCTATAGAATCACTACTTGTCTTCTCTGAGTTGTACAGCCCTCCCTGTGCCCCCCCCCAATACTTTTACTTTCTTATGAAACTTTTTTCTCTGTGGAATTTATAAATTGCCTTGTGTTTTTGCTTTGTGTTCTTTGACCTTATCACCAATCAAACCCAAGCCCTTTGCAATTGTCTAAGGTTATCTCAGGATGTTCTGACACATCAAGTATTCTATTAATCCTCTTTTCCCCAGGTCTTTCGGCCTGCTTCATACAGAACTAGTTTCCCCTATGTTAAGAGTGCAACTCACTTTTGGGGCTGGAGTGGAGGGCAGATTTCCCTTTCCCTTCATCCTGGGGATTCCCTCTTTTGTATCGGATCCCCTCCTTGCTGTATTCTCTCTCTTCATCTTTCCTGATTTGGTGGAGCCATCCATTAGCTTTCTGGAGAAGTATGGGAAGTAAATTTTTTCTGAATTTATCTTATTTTTGTCTTATCATTTGGATAATAGTATGGCTGGGAGTAGAATTAAAGGTTGGAAATTATTTTCCTGCTGATTTTTAAAGGCATTGTTCCGCTGCCTTTTAGATTTCTTATTTGTTGTTGAGATGTCTTGAGAATGATCTTCTGGTGTAAACCTGTTTTTCCCTTTGAAAGACTGGAGAATCTTCTGTTTGTCTCTAGCATTCAGGAAATCCATGATTTTCTGTATCTTGGTATGGGTCTATTTTCATCCATTCTACGGCACATTGGGCACTGGGTGGGCACTGTCAATCTGGAAAACTTGTCCTTTAGTTATGGGAAATTTTCTTGATAAATTTTATTATCGATTTCTCCTTCTTTGCATTTTCTTCATTCCCTCTTTCAGTTCTTATTACTTGAATGTTGGAGCTCTTGGACTGGCCCTCTAATTTTTTTAAGTCAGTTCTTTAATTGAGCTATAATTTACATGCAGTTAAATTCACCCTTGTTCTGTGAATTTTGACAAAGGCATACAGTTGTTTAACCACCACCACAACCAAGATATGAAACATTGCCACCACTCCTCAAAACTTTTTTCAGTAATTCCCTTCTCCCTGTCCTTCTCTGGCAACTGCTGATTTGTTTCCTATCACTATAGTTTTACCCCTCCCAAAATATCATATAAGTGGAATCATACAATATGTAACCTTTTGAAAAATCTAGCTTCTTTACTTAGCATAATGCATTTGGGATTCAACCATGTTATTACACATACCAGTAGTCCTTTTTAATTGATAAGTAGCATGGCATTATGTGGGTGCACTACAAGTTTGCTTATTCTTCTGTTGATGCACATTTTCCAGTTTTTGGTAATTATGAATAAAGCATATAGATTTTCATGTGGCCTTACATTTGCATTTCTTTTGGGTAAATACCTAATAGTGAGATTTGCTGGGCTATATGTTAAGTGTATGTTTAACTTCTCTATTCCCACCAGCAATGTAAGAGAGCTCTTTTTGTTCCACATTCTCACCAGCACAGCATGGCCAGTTTTCTCCACTCTAATAGCTGTATAGTGGTGTCTTTTTTAATTCACATTTCTCCATGACTAATGATGTTGAGCATCTTTTCATGTGCTTATTTGCCATCGGTATAACTTCATTATATGGATGAAGTGGCTTTTCATTATTCAGGCTTCCACCTAATGCTCCCATTTTCATCATGGCACCTCCTCCCTCTACTGTGGCCCTTAGTTCATGCATCTTAATATTTCTCATGCCTACCCTAGCAGGCATTGTTAATTGAGTAAATGGCTATAGTGTCTTTTTCCATTACATGACTTTGTGGGAAAGAGATTTTTGGACATGCCATTTATATATATATACATAGGTATTTAGAAATGGCATATTGTACTATTTTGCTAAATGTATTATGTACATTATTAAATAAACATACACAAAAGTAATAAAAGCTGAGATAAAAATGAAATAAACAGAGTTTTAAAATTCCTCTGCTTCCTTGTGCTGGCTTCATACTTTCATTAACTAATATCTCAAGGCACAATATATACTTAGGAAAAAAACCTTATCATTAGCCATTGAATATGTGATTATATATTTCAGATAGTTTTGATAGTTTTTAACTTTTTAACTGACTTCTTGTTGGTTACATTAGATTGTCATTCTCTTAACCTATTAATATGTCTAAGAGAGTTTGTTAGGAATAAGTAGCTTGTTACTTTTTTCCTTGCATTTGTATTGTTAGAATTATCTTTTTAAAGATAGAACAGAAACTCAGTAATACACCCCCAATAATGAAAATTCAGCTATGATTAACTCATGTCATTTCCAGCACGTCTGTACTAGCCATTTTATTTGCCTCAGATTAACAAAATCCTGCATTTTATGAAATTGAATCTTGGGACCCCATTTTTAGAGCATCATAGTGGGATTTTACCCTATTACCTTTTTTAAAATAAAAGCTTTATTGAGGTACTTACATACCATACAACTTCCCCATTCAAAACATAGAGTTTACTGGTTTTTATTCACTAAGTTGTGCAGCCATCACCACAATTTTAGAATGTTTTATCAGCCCAGAAAGAGACTCTATACACCTTGGCTGTCATTCTCCATTTTCCTCCACCCTCCCAACCACAGACAACCATTAATCTACTTTTCCTTAGATTTGCCTATTCTGGGCATTTCCTATAAATGCAGTCATACAATATGTGGTGTTTTGTGTCTGGCTTCCCTCACTTAGCATAACATCCCCAAGATTCATCCATATTGCAGCAGGTATCTGTATTTCCTTTTTATTGCCAAATATTCCACTGCAGTGACATGCTACATTTTATTTATCCATTCTTCAGTATCTGTAGACAAGCATTTGGGCTGTTTGTACTTTTTGGCTATGATTGTTCATGTGTTAAGTTTTTTTGTGGACATGTATCGTCAGTTTTGGGGGGTACATATCCAGAAGTGGCTTTGCTGAATTATATAGTAACTCTGTTTAACTTTTGAGGAACTGCCAAACTATTTTCCAAAGTGGCTGCACTTTTGTGTTATCCTTAAGATGATTATGTTCTTTGAGATTAGTATTATCTATGAGAGGCAGTATTGTGTAGAGGTTAAAAACTCAAGAGTTTATGACGAGAAAGACTTGGATTTGTATTCTGGGTCCATCACTTACTGTTATATGACCTTGAACAAATTGCTTAACTTTTCTATGCCTTAATTTCCACATCTGTACAGTGGGGATGTAGCGCCTACCTCGCTCGCTGAGTTATGGACAGGTCTGGTATAAATACTGTTATAAGTGGTGGATATTCTTGTTGTTATTTTCTATAATTTGCAGTTTCTTAGCAGGAATCTTTTAAATTATTTGTCCAAATTGTATAGATTAGATAGTTGAACCTAGGTAAGATTTGTGAATCTGCTTAACCATGCACAGGTAAGTTAGATCACAATATTATAAAACTGGGCAAATGAGCAAAGATGCCTCTGTTACCCTCTGCCTTATGGAACTCCCACTGAGGGTGCTGCCCCCGCCCCTGCCATTGCATGACATAGGTGACTATGACATGTACAGTGCAAGATAACTGCACTTTAAATATCCATTACTCTTTATTTCTTACTCGTTTTAGGTGAAACACTAGATTCTATTTATATTTATTTTCCCGTTCCCCAGTGGCTCCTCTTTGTTCCATTGGAGGTTTCTTTTCAATTTAGAGATGGGCAAAAGGATTAGAAAACTCTAATGAGTTACACTCTAAATCTCCTACTTCACCCTACTGCCTAAGGCAATCCCTAATTCATAGAGCTCACTTGCTGTTAAATCTGATGTCTCAAGAATGCTCTCTCAAGTAACTTTTGAATAAAATGCAAAGGTATTGAAAAAATTTGGATATTATAAGGTGGGGGTGTTTTTGCTATATGCCTTTTGTTTTTCTGAATTTCAAAATGGTTTCCAATGAAGTTGCAAGAGAAATTGATTAATCTTTTTTATCTAAATAAATCAATTAAAAGAAGATGTCAGAACTAACTGTGCTTTCAATCTAAGTTTCAGCATTCAGTTCACTGACACTGACACACAAACTTTACTGCCCTGCTTCTTTTGCCTTGAAGGCTTTGAGATCCTTACAGCCAAGTGAGGGCTGAGGATGTTTTTAGATTTTGTTGGGATGCTCCAGAATTCTGATACATTGTAATCCAAATGATACATACTGGCTTCATTTACTTTGTTGCTACCAACTCCAGAATTCTGATACATTGTAATCAAAATGATATATATTAGCTTCATTGACTTTGTTGCTATCCTACCCTCTGCATTTCATTTATTTTAGCTATTACTTCACTGGGATCACTTCAGTATGAACAACTTATCAATAAAAGAATAGATTGTCCTTGTGTCATTGAATATTAAAATGCTTTACAGTAATTATTTATAATCATTTATACCTCACCTCATTTTTACCTCAGCCGTATCATTTGTTTTAGGTATCAGTTATCACCCTAGAATGAGTCCTCTTAGCCTTACTCCTGTAAATATTGCCAATAAGTAAGTCTGTCTGTCTCTCGTTTTACAGACAGCCCTGAATACCAAATTCACACTAGGTTCACTGGCAGGCTATGGAGGAGGGGTGCTTTAGTGAAGACTAAAATGTTTGGAACACCTACTATAATAACAGGTTTATGCCGGTTGCTTCATATTCATTATCTGTTAGTGTGTTCGCTGTCCTTCAAAATTAATGAAGGATTTTTACTGCTTTATGATTATTTCCTTTTTTGCCAATTTCCTTTCTTGGCCAGTCCCTACAGTGTGTTCCCCCTTGCATTCCCCCAGTCCCCCAACACCAAAGCATACAGATAGAACCAGAAGTTCTCTTTTCAGTTTTCACCAATAAAAGTGAGGTTGGTTCCTCCACCCCACTAACCACCCATTAAAACAAACATTTTTTTCATGCCACACTCACTCCCCACTTCTCCATTCTTGGACTTAGAGGAAAGACAGAAATGAACGTCCAGACATAAAGAACCTGTGTAGTTGGTGCTTTGAGAAATAGCCATTTGACAGCACAGCACAGAGAAGACAAGTAGTGACTATAGCATCTTACTACACTGATGGACAATGACTGCAATGGGGGGAGGGGGGTGAGAACTTGATAATATGGGTGAATGTTGAAACTGCAATGTTATTCATGTAAAACCTTCATAAAACTGTTTATCAATAATACTTAAAAAAAAGAAATAGCCATTTGTGGTGACTTCCATTCCTTTATTCCTCACTAGATGATGTCTTAGCGTCTACTTAACATTTATGATTAGAGCACCTGCTTTGTGCTAGATCCAGGATCAATTAAAAATAAAAACTCCTATCTTTAAGGTCTCTTTCTTTCTTTTTTCCAGCTTTACTGAGGTATAATTGACAAATGAAAGCGTTTTCATTTTAATAAGGGAGATTAAGTCATGCTAGGATATGCCTAGTTTGCAATGTTTGATCTAAAAGTCCTAATAAATCTTTCTTTGAAATGTCTCTGCTCTGTCCCTTTCTGTTCTCACTTCAGCCTACTGGGTATGTGATTCCACAGTGCGCCATGGGGCTCCAGGCTGTTCCCAGTTGACTGCATCAGACATCCACAAGCCAACCTGCACGCGAGGCAGTGTATTGGTGTGCTTGGTCCTGTGGCTCGAACACAGCCAAAACATTACTGATTCCTACCCACAAATGCTTTTCATTGTAGTCCTCCCACCTCAGTGTTCTCTGTCTGAAGTATGACTGCATTTTCCAATATCTCTTTACATTTCCTCATTTGGAATAGGAGAGAATGACAACTCAAATGATAGTCTACCAAGAGAGTCTTTGTGATCAGGGCATTAAGCAAACTCACCAATTATAATTCTCTCTAAGGATTGTAATTAGGAAGAGTTGATCTTGAGCTGCTGTTTTTATGTGGTTTTCCTACTGCTGTATTTATGGGAAATTTTATTCTCAGTCAAAACATTTAGTAAACAAAAGGAGCAAGCAGAGCGACCTAATAAATAGGCCTTGAGAGTGTCTCATTTCTCACCAGCTCCATTGGGAAAGCTCTGTTGATTCAAAATCTTCTAAGTGATTTTCCTGACACTTTCCTCCCCTTCCCCCCATATTCTCCATTTAGTTGAGCAACTTGCATCTTAAGGAAGAGAAAATCAAACCAGATGCCAATGGTGAGTAACTAAAGCTAGTTTGCAAACATATGTGATTTCCCATAGTATTTCTGATTTGACATTACAGCTGTCTGGAAAAAAATGAGACAGAGCTGTTAGATACTGGCAGTCATTTGATTTGGGAATCAACACTGGAGTGTTCTCTTTTATATTGAGCTTAGTATAAGCATGAGGATGCCTAATTGGCTTATAAATTATCAAATTTCTTACCAACCATGAGAATATAGTGCTAAAGATTGTTTTTTAAACTATCCTTCAATTTGAGATGACAGACAAAATATAAGCAACCTGAGAGTTAACCTGTTGATTCTGGAATCATATCTACCAAAAACCTAAGATTTCCATTAAGTTTTTGGTGATGTACTTAATATTATAGTGGGGAAACTGTAACACTTACCTCACTGCAAAGACTATCTTTTTCTGTATATTTTTACATAACTACAACATTGTTTGAATGTTTTCCATTAATTATTTATATGCATAGAATCTTAATGGTATTGTGTTTATATATTGATGAAATATGATTTGCATAGGTATTTCTCTGTTGAGCATCAAGGTGGTATCTGATCACTGACTGCTACAGTCACCTTCTATAACATTTCAGAAACATTGATGCTTATGAGGGAAATTAACATTAGTTTTTGAGGGATAGTGAGAGGACTGGGAATAGAAATGAATTAAAATATAAGCAACAGTGTTTCATACCGTTGTTTATTTAGGAGCAATAAAATGTGTTTTTTCTTTAATCTGTGGCTTGGTTTCCTCATTTATTTTTTTGTTCCCCAGACCTTTACATTTCTAGTGTCTCATAGAATTTGAATTGTTTTAGCTGTTGGGTATGGTATGGGATTTTGAGTGACGGCCACTTTGTGTCTGATAAAGGTGCTGTTGTCAAGACCAGTGCTAATGCCGAGAAGACAGATGAAGAAGAGAAAGGTAACTCAGCCCTAGAGCTTCATACATGAGGTCCTACAGTCTTAAGAGAATGGATTTTTAGGTGGCCTCACTGTTACATCCAACTTACCTTGACTTTAATGGGAGTCACAGTGCTAATAAAAGTTCAACATAGTTGTTGGTGAAAGAATTCTAATTGTTTACATCTTAGAGATATTTTATTTTGAACAAGTAATGAACTTCAGCAGCAGCATTGAGTAATTGTCTCATCCAGGGGATTGTAAAAGAATTTTAACTTGCATGCCCAGTGTCTATTAACATCAAATGTAGCGACATTTTGTAGTACCGATTTAATGTTGGTGACAAGATGTGACAGCTGATATAACAAGATACAGACTTTAATTTCTGGTTTGCTTTTTTTCCCCTAATTATTATGTGTTTGTTAAGCTAATAATTTTAGGTTTTATATTGAGTACAAATTGGGAAGTAAATATTTGGGTCGAGGTAGGAGGAATAGATAATCTCAGGAAGGGAGGATTGCTGGGAGTACAGTTCTGGAGAGGAATATGAGGCCCAAATGCATGATATGGTATCAAAACCTTTCTCTTTAATAAAACAAACTATTTTAATTATATTTATAAATCAAAACTATGATACAACCTGAATTAGAAGTCCCGTGTAAATATGTGTCATTGCTTAAAATGCCAGTGGCAACTGAATTCAGATGAACTTGTGGTGGACTTCATGGACCTTTTAAAATTGTTTGCTGTCGGAGTTCCGGGAAGATGGCGGCGTGAGCAGGGCGGCGGAAATCTCCCAAAACTATATAAATCTATGAAAATACAGCAAATACAACTACTCCTAAAAGACAGACCAGAATTTACAGCACAGCGCACAGCCTGCATCTGCGCCTGAGAGGACTCGGCACCCCGCAAGGCAGTCTTAAAGAGCCCAGCTGACATACGCAGAACCTACCAGCGACCACTTCTATCGCCATGAAAAGACAGAGGACTATGGTACAGACAAAAATCACCCAGACCCAGACAACAACTGAGAGGGAACCTGAAGGGATGGAAATGCACAATCTTCCTGAAAAAGAATTCAGAATAAAAGTCATAACCATGCTGATGAATCTACAGAGAAATATGCAAGAGCTGAGGGAGGAAGTGAGGGAAGTCAGGAAAGACAATGCAGAAATGAGACAAGCCATCGACGGGCTTAGCAGCAGATTGGACGACATGCAAGAGACTGTTAATGCAATAGAAATCAGAGAACAGGAATACAGAGCAGCTGAGGCAGAGAGAGATAAAAGGATCTCTAGGAATGAAAGAATATTAAGAGAACTGTGTGACCAATCCAAACGGAACAATATTCGCATTATAGGAATACCAGAGGAAGAAGAGAGAGAAAAAGGGATAGAAGGTGTCTTTGAAGAAATAATTGCTGAAAACTTCCCCATGCTGGGCAAGGAAATAGTTTCGCAGTCCATGGAAGCCCACAGGTCTCCCAACACAAGGGACCCAAGGAAGACAACACCAAGACACATAATAATTAAAATGGCAAAGATCAAAGATAAGGACAGAGTATTAAAGGCAGTTGGAGAAAGAAAAAAGATCACCTACAAAGGAAAACCCATCAGACTATCATCAGACTTCTCAACAGAAACAGTAAAGGCCAGAAGAGAATGGGATGATATATTTAACGTAATGAAACAGAAGGGCCTCGAACCAAGAATATTGTATCCAGCACGATTATCATTTAAATATGACGGAGGGATTAAACAATTTCGAGACAAGCGAAGCTGAGAGAATTTGCCTCCCATAAACTACCTCTACAGGACATCTTAAAGGAACTGCTCTAGAGGGAAGCACTCCTAAGGCTAAAAAGATGTCACCAGAGAAAATAAAATCATAGCAAAGAAAGCAGACCATACAAATACTAACTAAAGGAAAAGAATAAAACACCTAGTATATAAAGAATGGAGGAGGAAGAATAAGAAGGGAGAGAAATAAAGAAACATCAGACTGTGTTTACAATAAGTTAACAAGAAAGTTAAGTTAGATTGTTAGATAGTTAAGAAGCAACCCCTGAACCTTTGGTAACCACGAATCTAAAGCCAGCAATGGCAATAAGTACCTATCTATTGATATTCACCCTAAATGTAAATGGA
>JAVSCE010012079.1:0-36498 GCA_032199065.1 Smutsia gigantea | reverse complement strand
AGGATGAAACGAAAGCACCTTGCTCTCCTATTCCCTTCCTACTGCCTTGTCCACGTGGGCTGTTCCTCCATCAGAACAGTGCGGACTCAGCCCCGAGTGCCCGCCTCCCTTTTCCTTGTCAGCCAGCACTGCATGGATGCTAAGCGCTGCGGGAACAGAGGCGCCTGCCCAAGCTCACATGGCCACTGAATGCACTCTTGCCTGGGCAAGTGCTGGGAGTCAGGGCTTTGGGCAGTATTTGAACCCAGAAGCTTGGCTTCAGACTGAAGTCTCTGTGGCTTCACTATACATCCAGAGCGCAGCTGGGACTCGCTCAGGCCTGGCTGCCGGGGGATGCACTGCTGATGCACTTTCCTCATTTGGGTTGTAAAGATTTTAACCAATTTCCCCATTCATTCGATTTCTATAACTGGCCCTTAGAAAGGGAGATCTTTTGTTCAGGAAATGGAACCAGATCGCTAAGCAGACAGAAAATACAAGCGGAGCCAGCAGGCCCACCTGTTTGTGGTTCGGTCTCCCAGCCAAGCAGACTTTTGAGGCTGCCGATAGCTTCGTGCATGCCATTGTCTGGGCTTTCGGAAGCTTGTGGTACTAACTGCCCCAGCTGAAGGACCTGTCTGACCACGGGCAGGAAACTGCACAGATGGCGACTCCCCTTCCCTAACCAGGAATGGAACTTTACAAGCCTGGGATGTAAAAGACCACTCCCCTCTGCTGGATGAAAATAAATTTGCTTTCAGTGGAGAAAATTTGTGTGAGCACTTCGCTCTCTAGTGGCCAGCTGGTAAAAGAGGTAACATTCGACTTCATTTTACAAATTGAGGTATGTTAATACCAGTTGAGTTTCAGAAACTTTTATTGAGCGCCTATTAGGTGCTGGCACGATGCTAAATACAGGGTTATGAAAGTGAATAAGATATTACTGCAAATCAAATTCTTAAAATGAATCAAGTCATAAATGTATTAGGATCCCAGAATTTTAGAGTTTGAAGGGAAAGTTAGATATGATCTAGTTTGTGTCCCTTTTTTAAATAGTTGAAAAACTGGAACCCAGAGAGATGAAATGATGTGCTTAAGATCCCATGGCTACTTAGTGACAGGGAAAAAAGAAAAGAATGCTAAGGAAACTCAGTAGGAAGTCATCCTTTTAATATTTGTAACTTTTTATTTTGAAATAATTTACTTACAAGAGTTGCAAAAATGGTAGAGTTTTCACCTAGCTTCTGGTGTTAACATATTACACAACCATGGGTTTATCAAAACAGATGAATTAACTAAGCTAGAGGCTTCAGATTTCTCCAGTTTTCCCACCAAGGCCCTTTTTCTGCTCCAGGACTCAGCCAGGATACCACATGGCATTTGGACTCATAGTTTTAACTTTGGATTTTCATATACATGAGGTTCTTTAAACAGTAATGAATTGGTGACATTGGGCTGTTGTACTGAAAGTGTATCACAAGCCTCTTTCATCTTTCGGAGTATGCTTTGTGTGTTTGCAGAGCCAGCTGTCTGCCCTGGTAATCTTGATGAAATGCCACCTGCAGTGTTTTGGGTGTGCCCAAGTTCTGGATAATTCCAGCCTATCAGATCTGGATACAAAAAGCTATCTTCCAGGCAAGCAGTGGCACACTGAACCATCTGCCACCGTTCCCTCTTGGACCTTGAGTCTCATTTCTATTTATTATTGTGCATGGGGCATTCTTCCTCTCAGGTGCCTAGTTTCTCGAATGAAGGGCCTTGGAGCCAGAGACATAAATTCAGCTCCCAGCTTCCCCACCTCGTTGTGGGGCCTTGAGCAAGTTGCTCAATTGCTCTAAAATTCAGATTCCTCCTCTGCAAGATGGGGACAATAGCCATAGTGCAGACTTACTGAGAGGGTTAAATAGAAGAATGTGCATAGTGATTAGCATAGTGCGTGGTGCACAGATGAAGGGTGGACGGCAGGAAGGGGACGCAAGCCTGGGTGGGTACAATGGCAGATCTTGAATGCCTGGCAAGAGCCCTAAATCCCCTGGTGGGCAGGGCAGACACGGAAGGGTTTGAGAAGGGACTGGTGGGATCAGAGCTGTACACTGGAAGTGTGCTGGATGAAGGAGAGCAGTGGGAGATGGGAGCGCCACAGCGAAGTACGGAGGCTGTTATGTTGTTCTGAGGAGCGAGGAATGGTGGCCTGGACTGGGGGGCTGGTGATGGGAAGATGAGACTTGAGAGACAGTGGGGAGGTGCCATCAGCTGAGGGAAAATAAACAGGATGCTGGCTGGAGCCAAGACAGGGCTTCAAGATGACTAAATTCTAGGTCCAGGTGAAAAGGAGACTGTGATGTTACCAGTAGATAGAAAAATCAGGATAAAGAGGGACTTTATGGGAAAAATGCATTTGGGTTTATTCATGTTACATCTGAGATACCAACAGAACACCCAAGTAGAAATACACAAAAATGCTGACTGTGGTGCTAAAGCCGGGGAGGACCCAGAATCATGGCCACGGAAGCTGACAGGGCACATGGAAACCCCCAGGAAGAGAATGTAGGGGAGGCCAGACTGGGGGACAAAGACTCACTCAAGCGAAATGGTTCAAAGGGAGGTCAGAGAGACAGAAGGGGTTACTGAGAACTAGGATGTTCTAGAACTAACCTAGAACTAGGATTAGTTTGCCTGGGCTGCCATGACCAGGTACCACTGACTGGGTAGCTTAAACAATAGAAATTTGTCCTCTAAGCCTGGAGGCTCGAAGTTCAAGGTCCCAGTGCCAGCAGGGTGGGTTCCTCTGCGGCCTTCCTCCTGGCTGGCAGCTGGTGTTTTCTACCTTTCTCCTCACATGGTCTTTCCTTTGTGCCCACCTGCGTCCTGATCTAAGGACACCAGTCACACTGGATTAGGGACCGCCCATATGACTTCAGTTTACCTTAATCAACGTCTCCCAATACAGCCACATTCTGAGGCACTGGAGGTGAGGATTCCAATTTTAGAATTTTGGGATGGACACAGGTTAGCCCATAACATGGGAACAGACACACATAATGAGTTTTGAAAGAACTCAAGGGGAAGAGTTTCAGAAAGGATGCGGGCAGGCTACTGGCCTGTTTTCTCTCAGATCCACAAGAAGGAGGCTCTTTGATGCTCCTCTTGTTTGGCTTCCAGTGAGTACAGCCAAGGGGGCAGGAGAAGGCCAGGGGAAAGCAGAAGCCGGGAAATGGCCCTTCTCTCTAGCTCTGCTGGGGTCTCCAGCAGCAGCAGCTGTTTCTCTGTGGCTCCATCTCCCACACGGCAGATCTGTTAGGTTCTGGCTGCTGCCAGGTGACCCTGGTCCTAGCCTGAGGTCACTTCACCTCCTTGGGGGTGGGTAGCAGCTTTCTGCTATTTCTGTTGCCTCAATGTCACATGTTTGGTGGTGTAGGCACTGTGGGGAAGTTGGGGTTCCTATGGCCAGAATCTTAACTTAAACCACTGAACTTAAACCACTTGATGATGTAATTGGCCTATTGCTAGGCTACTGCTTCCACACCCATAGGCAATGAGCTATTACTGTGCTATATAGAGAGATCGGCCCAGTGCTCTGGGCAGAGGCAGAGATGCTAGTGCTCGACCTACCGCCAGAGAACAAGCTGGGTAATAAAACCTTTCACCCCAAGAACGTTCTACTGTCATTTCTTTGGTCACACTGAATCCATAGCGAACTTGCCCGAGGCTGAAACCCATTGGCAAAACAGGCACCTTCATTGTGTCTCTAGTCAGCTCTCTGTATTAAATCCCCTGTTTGACTATTCAAAGTGCCTTCTTTCTGTGTCTGGTAGACACCAAGGGTGGAAAAGTAGATTCTGCAGAAACACAGAAGGGATGAAAACAGAAAATGATGAGGTCTTTGAGCAAGGTGGGAAGAAGCTACAATCCTAGAGACTAGGAAAAGGGAACCTTTGTCAGTCTGATAGGTTTAAATAAAATCTTTTTATTTTTTAATTTTGGTATTATTAATGTACAATTACATTAAAAACATTATGGTTACTAGACTCCCCCTATTATCAAGACTCCGCCACATACCCCATTAGTCACTATCCATCAGTGTAGTAAGATGCTATAGAATCACTTTATCTTCTCTCTGTTATACTGCCTGCCCCGTATCCCCCCCCCCCACATTATGTGTGCTAATTGTAATACCCCTATTTCCCCCTTATCCCTCTCCCCTTCCCACCCATCTTCCCCAGTCCCTTTTCCTTTGGTAACTGTTAGTCCATTCTTGGGTTCTGTGAGTCTGCTGCTGTTTTGTTCCTTCAGTTTTTGCTTTGTTCTTATACTCCACATATGAGTGAAATCATTTGATACTTGTCTTCCTCCACCTGGCTTATTTCACTGAGCATAATACCCTCTAGCTCCATCCATGTTGTTGCAAATGGTAGGATTTGTTTTCTTCTTATGGCCGAATAATATTCCATTGTGTGTATGTACCACCTCTTCTTTATCCATTCATCTACTGATGGAAACTTAGGTTGCTTCCATTTCTTGGCTATTGTAAATAGTGCTGCGATAAACATAGGGGTGCATATGTCTTTTTGAAACTGGGCTGCTGCATTCTTAGGGTAAATTCCTAGGAGTGGAATTCCTGGGTCAAATGGTATTTCTATTTTGAGTTTTCAGAGGAACCTCCATGCTGCTTTCCACAATGGTTGAACTAAATTACATTCCCGCAAGCCGTGTAGGAGGGTTCCTCTTTCTCCACATCCTCGCCAACATTTGTTGTTGTTTTTCTTTTGGATGTTGGCCATCCTCACTGGTGTGAGGTGATATCTTATTGTAGTTTTAATTTGCATTTCTCTGATGATTAGCGATGTGGAGCATCTTTTCATGTGCCTCTTAGCCATCTGAATATCTTCTTTGGAGAAGTGTCTGTTCAGTTCCTCTGCCCATTTTTTAATTGGCCTATTTGCTTTTTGTTTGTTCAAGTGCGTGAGCTCTTTATATAATTTGGAGGTCAACTCCTTATCGGATATGTCATTTATGAATATAGTCTCCCATACTGTAGGATGTCTTTTTGTTCTACTGATGGTCCTTTGCTGTACAGAAGTATTTTAGTTTGATATAGTCCCACTTGATCATTTTTGCTTTTGTTTCCCTTGCTCAGGGAGATATGTTCATGAAGATGTTGCTCATGTTTATGTCCAAGAGATTTTTGCCTATGTTTTTTTCTAAGAGTTTTATGGTTTCATAACTAACATTGAGGTCTTTGATCCATTTTGAGTTTACTTTTGTGTATGGGGTTAGACAATAATCCATTTTCATTCTCTTACATGTAGCTGTCCAGTTTTGCCAACACCAGCTGTTGAAGAGGCTGTCATTTCCCCATTGTATATCCATGGCTCCTTTATAGTATATTAATTGACCATACATGCTTGGGTTTATATCTGGGCTCTCTAGTCTGTTCCATTGGTCTATGGGTCTGTTCTTGTGCCAGTACCAAATTGTCTTGATTACTGTGGCTTTGTAGTAGGGAGCATAATTCCCCTGCTTTATTCTTCCTTCTCAGGATTGCTTTGGCTCTTTGGTGTCTTTTGTGGTTCCATATGAATTTTAGAACTATTTGCTCTAGTTGATTGAAGAATTCTGTTGGTATTTTGATAGGGATTGCATTGAATCTGTAGACTGCTTTAGGCAGGATGGCCATTTTGACAATATTAATTCTTTCTATCCATGAGCATGGGATGTTTCCATTTATTGGTATTTTCTTTAATTTCTCTCATGAGTGTCTTATAGTTTTCAGAGTATAGGTCTTTCACTTTCTTGTTTAGGTTTATTCCTAGGTATTTTATTCTTTTGGATGCAATTGTGAATGGAATTGTTTTCCTGATTTCTCTTTCTACTAGTTCACTGTTACTGTATAGGAATGCAACAGATTTCTGTGTATTAATTTTGTATCCCGCAACTTTACTGAATTCAGATGTTAGATCTAGTAGTTTTGGAGTGGATTCTTTAGGGTTTTTTATGTACAATATCATGTCATCTGCAAACAGGGACAGTTTGGCTTCTTCCTTACCAATCTGGATGCCTTTTATTTCTTTGTGTTGTCTGATTGCTATGGCTAGGACCTCTAGAACTATGTTGAATAAAAGTGGGGAGTGGGCATCTTTGTCTTGTTCCCAATCTTAAATGAAAAGCTTTCAGCTTCTCGCTGTTAAGTAGAATATTGGCTGTGGGTTTGTCATATATGGCCTTTATTATGTTGAGGTACTTGCCCTCTATACCCATTTGTGGAGAGTTTTTACATGAATGGATGTTGAATTTTGTCGAATGCCTTTTCAGCATCTATGGAGATGATCATGTGGTTTTGTCCTTCTTTTTTGTTGATGTGGTGGATGATGTTGATGGATTTTCGAATGTTGTGCCACCCTTGCATCCCTGGGATGAATCCCACTTGATCATGATGGATGATCTCTTTTATGTATTTTTGAATTGTTTGCTAATATTTTGTTGAGTAATTTTGCACCTGTGTTCTTGAGGGATATTGGTCTGTAGTTTTCTTTTTTTGTGGTTTTGCGTGGTTTTGGTATTAGAGTGATGCTGGCCTCGTAGAATGTGTTTGGGAGTATTTCCTCCTCTTCTGCTTTTTGGAAAACGCTAAGGAGGATGGGTATTAGGTTTTCATTAAATGTTTGATAAAATTCAGCAGTGAAACCATCATCAGGTCCAGGAGTTTTGTTCTTAGCTAGGTTTTTGATTATCAATTCAATTTCTTTGCTGGTTATTGGTCTATTCAGATTTTCTGTTTCTTCCTGGGTCAGCCTTGGTAGGTTGTATTTTTCTAGAAAGTTGTCCATTTCTTCTAGGTTATCCAGTTTGTTAGCATATAATTTTTCATAGTATTCTCTCATAATTTTTTGTATTTCTGTGGTGTCCGTAGTGACTTTTTCTTTCTCATTTCTGATTCTGTTTATGTATGTAGACTCTCTTTTTCTTGAAAAGTCTGGCTAAGGGTTTATCTATTTTGTTTATTTTCTCAAAGAACCAGCTCCTGCTTTCATTGATTTTTTCTATTGTTTTATTCTTTTCAATTTTATTTATTTCTGCTTTAATCTTTATTATGTCCCTCCTTCTACTGACTTTGGGCCTCATTTGTTCTTCCTTTCCTAGTTTCATTTATTGTGAGTTTAGACTGCTCATTTGGGATTGTTCTTCTTTCCTGAGGTAGGCCTGTATTGCAATATATTTCCCTCTTAGCACAGCCTTCTCTGCGTCCCACAGATTTTGCGGTGTTGAATTATTGTTGTCATTTGTCTCCATATATTGCTTAATCTCTGTTTTTATTTGGCCATTGATCCATTGATTATTTCGGAGCATGGTATTTAGCCTCCATGTGTTTGTGGGTTTTTTCATTTTCTTTGAGTAACTTATATCTAGTTTCATACCTTTGTGATCTGAGAAGCTGGTTGGTACAGTGTCAGTCTTTTTGAATTTACTGAGGCTCTTTTTGTGGCCTAGTATATGATCTATTCTTGAAAATGTTCGTTGTGCACTTGAGAAGAATGTGTATCCTGTTGCTTTTGGATGGAGTGTTCTGTAGATGTCCGTTAGGTCCATCTGTTCTAATACGTTGTTCAGTGCCTCTGTCTCTTTATTTATTTTCTGTCTGGTTGATTTGTCCTTTGGAGTGAGTGGTGTGTTGAAGTCTCCCAAAATGAATGCATTGCAGTCTATATTCCCCTTTAATTTTGTTAGTAGTTGTTTCACATATGTAGGTGATCCTGTGTTGGGTGCATAGATATTTATAATAGTTATATCCTCTTGTTGGACTGACCTCTTTATTATTATGTAATATCCTTCTTTGTCTCTTATGACTTTGTTTTGAAGTCTACTTTGTCTGATACAAGTACTGCAACTCCTGCTTTTTTCTCCCTATTAGTTGCTTGAAATATCTTATTCTATTCTTTTACTTTCAGTCTGTGTATGTCTTTGGGTTTGAAGTGAGTCTCTTGTAGGCAGCATATAGATGGGTCTTGTTTTTTTATCCATTCAGTGACTCTACGTCTTTTGATTGGTGCATTCAGACCATTTACATTTAGGGTGGTTATTGATAGGTATGTACTTATTGCCATTGCAGGCTTTAGATTCGTGGTTACCAAAGGCTCAAGGGTAATTGCCTTACTATCTAACAGTCTAATTTAACTCACTTTGTATGCTATTACAAACACAACCTAAAGCTTCTTTTTTTTTTTCTCCTTTTTCTTCCTCCTCCATTTTTTGTATGTTATGAATCATATTCTATACTCTTTGTCTATCCCTTAGGTAACATCTATTTAGTCATAGGAATACTTCCATCTATAGGAGTCCCTCCAAAATGCACTGTAGAAGTGGTTTGTGGGAGGTAAATTCTCTCAGCTTTTGCTTATCTGATTATTGTTTAATCCCTCCTTCAAATTTAAATGATAACTTTGGGTATTCTTGGTTCAAGGCCCTTCTGATTCACTGCATTAAATATATCATGCCACTCCCTTATGCCCTGTCAGGTTTCTGTTGAGAAATCTGATGATAGCCTGATGGGTTTTCCTTTGTATGTGATCTTTTTTCTCTCTCTAGCTGCTTTTAAAAGTCTGTCTTTATCCTTGATATTTGCCATTTTAATTATTATATGTCTTGATGTTGTCTTCCTTGAGTCCCTTGTGTTGGGAGATCTATACGTCTCCATGGCTTGAGAGACTATCTCCTTCCCCAGATTTGGGAAGTTTTCAGCAATTACCGCCTTAATGACACTTTCTATCCCTTTTCTCTCTTTTTTTTCTTCTGGTACCCCTATTATGTGCATATTGTTCCGTTTGGATTGGTCACACAGTTCTCTCAATATTCTTTCATTTTAGAGATTCTTTTTTCTCTCTGTGCCTTAGCTTCTTTGTATTCCTCTTCTTTAATTTCTATTCCCTTGACCATCTCTTCTACTACATCTAATCTGCTTTTAAATCCCTCCATTGTACATTTCATTTCAGATATGGAATTTCTTAATAATTGAATCTCCGTCTTAAATTCGTTCCTGAGTTCTTGAATATTTTTCTGTACCTCCATAAGCATGATTATGTTTTTTTATTTTGAACTCTCTTTCAGGAAGATTTGTGAGTTCAGTTTCATTTGGCCCTTTTTCTGGGGTTTGTGAGATTTTAGTCCCAACCATGTTCTTTTGACATTTCATATTTCTGTGTGGCACCCTCTAGTGCCTAGAAGCTCCAGTCTGTGGAGCTGCTCAGCCCCTAGAGTGAGGTTGGGGGTGGTAGGGGAGCAGAGCTGTTTCCTGAATCCTGCCGGCAGTGCCTGTCTCCCATATGAGAGCCAGTAGGCCGAGCACACAGGTGTAAGCCTCTGTGTTGTGTCTCTAGCTGTTGTAGGCGGGGCCTCCCTCTGACTGGCCTGACGCCTGTGCAGTGACCGCTGGTTTGCGAGCAGGTAGCTGCAGGCCAGTAGGAAGGTTCGGCAGGCTGCGTGTCACAGTGGGGGGCCTCGGAGCTGAGTAGCCAGCCAGGGGTATGGAGTGCCTGAAGCTCCTCAAAGTTCCCAATCTCTGCTGGGCAGAGCGCTCCCAGCAACCTTGTTCCCCTATCCTTTCTCCTGCACAGCAAGCTCCGTGCAAACCCTGCCCCTTCAGCAGCCCTCTCGCTGCTAGGGAGCCTGTTAGATGGCCCACCTTTCCTAAGTCCCAGCGTGGCTGGGTGTGGATCCGGTCCTCCACAAACGGCCGGAATCTGTCTCTCAAGCACACCACCTGTCCCAGTTCCCCATCCTCCACAGCACCACACAGTGTAGGTTTCTGCTCGCAAAGCAGACCTCCAGGGCTGGGTGTTCAACAGTTCTAGGCTTTCACCCCCTCCCTGCTCCATTTCTCTTCCTCCGCCAGTGAGCTGGGGTGGGGGAAGGACTTGGGTCCCGCCAGATCAAGGCTTTCATATGTTACCCTGTTTTGTGAGGTCTGCTCTGTTCGTGAGGTCTGTATGCAGTCTGGTGCCGCCTTCTTTCCTGTTGCTATTTTAGGGTTAGTTTATTAACTATATTTTCTCACTATCTGTGGTTTTGGAAGGGGTTCTCTGTCTCACCTCTCACGCCACCATCTTGAATCTCTAAACCAATTCTTACCAAGCTTTTAATCTGTACACATTTCTGAAATCAAGCATCTCTTCATGTTTATCTGCAAATGGGTGCACTGCTTTCTGAAGTGCTATTCCAGTCTTTTGCTCCCCTCATCCCATTTTTTCTGACTTTTTCTTATTGATCTGGAGTTCTTTTTCCTAGCTGTGACCCTCTTATCAATTGTGCTGTACAAATAGTTTTCAATATAGTTTGTCTTTCTTTTATAGTGTCTCTTAATAAAAGTCCTTAATTTTAACGTATCAGTCTTTCCCTTTGCAATTAGTGTTCTTGCTAGGTTGACAACTAGTCTTACTTAACATATTTTGAGGCCACAAAGATATGCCATAGTCCCAAAACTTTATAGCTTGGCCTTCCACATATAGACTAAAAAAAAAAAATCCACAAGTGTTTTTTTTTAAGTAAAGGGAATACATTCAATTTACCATTAAAAGACAAAGCAAAAGTGATTTCCAGATTTTTTTGGCTCCTGTGTGCCACATATTCCCCATCCATTCACTTAAAAAAAAAAATTTTCCTAGAGTGAGGGGCTGTATGTAGGAAATTCTGTGAAGTCATTATATTTCTGAAAACATCTTTTTTGGACCTTTATTTGAAGGACAGTTTGGGCAGGTACACAGGTCTAGGCTGAGTTATTTTCTCTCAATATTTTGAAACTAGTATTCCACTGTCTCTCATCCAAGTGTTCCGACGTTGGAAGTAACCTGCTTTCTCAGGGAGCTTTGGAGAGCAACTCTTCCTTAGTATCTCTAGTTCCACTCTGCTGAACCTAGGTTATGAACTTTTATTTATTATGTTTGGTATTTTGGGTCATTGTGGAAACTAAGCTGCACATCTGATTTAAAAGCAAGAACTACTTGGTAGGAGGGAGGAAGGAGTGCCCAGCACACACCAGATCTTGAACGTATCAGCCCAGAGGTGTTCTTTGCAGTCTCCCCCTCATTCCAGGAGGTGCCTCATGCCCAGCAGGGAGGGGGCCTGTGACACAGGTAAGGGAGAGGAGACCCCAGGATGCCCAGGAGGGGAGGAAGGGAAGACCTTGTGGGCTGGAGACTTCAGAAGGCTATCTGAGAGGGGTGAGGTAGGCCCAGCATCTATTAGTCTGTGTGGAGCATCTTCCTTTCTCCAACTACTGATACATGGTATAGCTTACATGGAGGGACTCATTTCTTCCTCTTCCTCTGTGGACATACCAGCCACACATTTACATCTGTATATTTATAGATAAGCTTTGCCAGAGATTATAACCACTCTCCTTCACTGGAAGTAGGAGACAAGCATGGTGAGAGGTGGGAGGGGCCCGCCTGCAGTGGGTGTTTAGCATTTGGTCCAAACTGCAAACCCTTCTTAAATTACATTTCCTTTTTATGTACCTCAGTGGCCCATCAAAACAATTCACATATAAATCTATCAGATTAAACTTATCAGTATGGCAAACCCGACATTTTCTTAGATGTTTCAATACTGTTCATAAACTTTGCAAGATTTCAACATAAATATAAGAACTTGTTTCAAATCGGAGTTTTAAGGTTGTCCCTAAAACAGCCATATTCTCTAACACATTTCAGGTATATAAATACCAAATACACACAGATTTCTTACTAATCCAGAAATATAAATGTGGCTTGATTTTTCTTAGCCTTTCTATATTTAACTCGAAATTTTACTGGATTAGGAGATGGATGCTCTTTAAAACACTGTCTTAGTTACTAAGATCATTTAACACCTGAGATCTTTGTGTTTTTTATCCTGAGTCCTTAATGAGACACAGAATCCATCAATGATTCTATAATCTCAAGGAGTATGATCACGTAGCCCCTCTCTTGATGGCAAGTGAAAGCATCACTTCTTTCTGCCTGCTCAGAGAAGCCTGCAGCTCCCACACAGGCTGATCACTTTTCAAGATACATCTTGTACTGTCATATTTTTAGAACAATCCAACTTTTCAAGAGCCGTAAGACGAGCTCTGTCTGACTTCTGGTTTTTTTGTGTGGCTCTCCATTTTGCAACACAGCTGTGGGCCTTTGTACTGCTGATGCTCTACTGGGTCAGAAACAGTTTTCTATGGGAAGAATGTACCATTTACTGTCTTCATCAATATTATAAATGAATTGGTAATACAAAGGTAACCAAATAACGAGACTCAGCAATGATCTATTCCACATTCTTTTAGAATGCTTCAATTTTCATGGACTCATAGCTCTTCATAAATTTGATGCATTTCAATTTGATACTCAAATTGTGCTAATTTGGCTAGGTGGAGCCCCTTTGGGTTGGCTCCTGTATCCTTCTGACACGAACTTACTTTTCTTTGAGGCTTACTTGCTTGCAGGTACAAGTAGGCTGCTGCATCAGGTACTTCCCTATGACCTCAATCAGCCATTTCTCCTAGGAGAAAATATGCATGCATACTAGATCTCAGCACTAGGATGCATTTGGGGGTAAAGTTATTCTGAGGCTATCTCAGTGAACAAAGCTAGAAAAGGTATTTCTTACTCTCTTAAAGATATGAGCTCATAAAAATTATTTTCAATAGTTTAAGGTGTTATAATTGAAAATTCTTTTGATCCTCTAATTCTATCTCCTCTTTATTTTAATAAAGTTACTTTTTGCTTGACTTGACAATATGATTGTTTTAAAAGCAATGAGTTATTATGAGCATTAAAGTTACTTTATAGAGATCAAGATTTTCTGTCTAGTTCCCTTCATTGTTAGTACCTCAGTAACGATGTGTAGTAATTCATAATCTCTCATTCGGTGTGGCTCTGTGAATATTCATCTGATGGAGAGTTTGGTTCCATTGTTTTCATTTTGCTTTCAATTTGAAGATACTGACATTCTATTAACTAATAGTTTTAAGTTCTTAGAAGGTGGTAGAATTTAGCAAGCAGCTCCCAGCCCCCTTCAGACATTGAATTACCGGAGGAGGATCCATCCTGCCATTTCATTTTGAAGTCAGCTCAGCCTACAACATTCTGCATATGTTTCATTTCATCACTGCCTTGTCCACAAGCAATCCCTTAAAATAACATCTATAAGGTACATATGTGTGTGGTCTCTAGCCAAACTAACTGGTTCTGCCTATTATTTAATTTCTAATATTAGAATCTACACATTTACACAGTTGATAAATACATTTCAACTATACTCAATCCTATCTTAAAAGATCTTCTTTTATGATATATGTAACATTCTCTTACCAATTTCACGTTACGTATTGTTACACCCTTGGTCAAAGAATTCACTTTCCATAAGTTATTTAGGGAATAAATGATTCAAATGATTCTACTTAACATTATCTTGACCTACTACCAGTTAATATGTTTATTGTTACTGTTGGGAAATCAGGGAGCTAGCTATTATTTTGCCATTCCATATAATTAAGAAATAATGCTGCATTAAATGTAGGCTCTTAAGGTTTTATGTGAAAGCATCTTTTAATTCTTGGATCAAAATTCACATCTTGCCTTTGCTATTATCAATATTTTTAATACAGATAACTCTGGTGTAGAACTTAAAGAGTCCTTTCAGTAAATATAAAACTTCCAAAAACAATAATACAATTGACCCTTGAACAATGAGGGGATCAAGGCATTGACCACAATGAAGTGTGAAGTAAAATGTTCACATATAACTTGGCTCCCTCAAACTCAACTACTAATAGCCTTCTTTGATTTTATGGTAGTAAGTGGTAACATAGGTAGTAAATGATAAAATATATGTAGATAAGATAGTATCTACATATATTTTATACAATCATGATATACCTTTTCCTCAATTTTTCAGTATTTTTAGGCTACGCAGTTCATCTGTGAAGTTTTTGAAATTGTAACCAATTTCCAAAAAACTTTCCAATATACTTACTAAAAAAAATTCTGTGTACAAGTGGACTTGTGCAGTTCAAACCTATGTTATTCAAGGATAAGCTGTTATTAGAATAACCAGAGTTTATCAAAATAAAATGCAATTAAAATAATAAATTTAGCTTCCTGACATAATTAGAAAGCACAACTTATGGAAATGTACAAGGCATTTAATATAAAATTTACCTATTGGAGTAAATGTTTTAAAAAACTGGAATTCCAAATAATCTTTGACTGAAGGGAGTGGTAGTGGTTCGTTTGATCCCTGCCTTTACAGGGGCTGGGAACTTGCTAGTCAGCAGTAATTAGAAGGACAATTTTTTCTCCCAGTTTGAGGCCCCGATCACAGCCCAAGCCTCAAATTAATTCTTTCCCTGGTATCTTGTTTCTATCAGTCTAAAATGGAATTTTTCTTTTTGAGTTTACACCAGTATTAAAGAGGACTACTGGTTTAAGATACTTTAATTCACTTAATGTTTGACTGCATATGGAGATAATACACTGATACTTTCTGGCTAATCTCACAGACAATCAAATATTCAAAGAAAAGCTCTCCACCAACAAAAACCTCATGATTTCAATTAAATACTGTATTTAAATCATTTTTTCAAAGGACATCTTTCCAAACATGATCATTCTGGAGACCCTGGGATCTCTGAGTATCATTTATTTTTAGCATTCTAACACTGTTGTGGGAAAATAGATTCTTTTATTTATACAACAGAGACTATGTACTTTAATTACTAAATGTGAACTGTTCCAGTTAACAGCTGTGTAAATTCCAGCATCTACTTAATGCTTCCTACTAGACTGGGATTCTTTATTTGAAAAACAAACTATCAATTCTCAGCTCTGGCCATTTGATGAGAATTTGGAATGCTTTCCAAGTTCAGACAGAACTAATGTCAATATGACAGGCTCCCTGGGGAGCAGCGATCACCTATTTAATGGGGGGCAGGACAGCTCTTCTAGGTGAGTGTTCTTTTAGCCAACCTCAGCCCTGTCCCCAAACCATCATTTCCAGGCATGCCTCCTAGAGATTTTGAGTCTGGGAAGGCCTTTCCCACAGGAGCCGGTCATTTTGATGGGTTACTGAGGTGGTGCTCAGTTACTGGCTAGTGTGAACGCCTGATGTTCTTATAAATGGCAATGTCTTGCTTTTAAATTCCTAGTCTTGGTCTTATTCTCTTATTGCAAGAGTCTTGTTAAAGAGTCTAGAGCAACCCAAAGCCAGGGAGTAAAGGAGGTGGATTTCAGCAGTTATCCTTGAAGTTTAATGTTTGTGAATTACCAGGGGAGTTTGTCAAAGTGCAGATGCTGACTCAGTGGGTCAGGGTGGGATCCTGAATTCCTAGTGAGCTCCCAGGTGAGGCCGATGCTTCTGAGTAGCCAAGGACTTTAGGGTGTGAATTGGGTACACACACAGTGAGACCCCCTGACATCTTATTTTCCCATCCTTCCCCTTTTCCTTTGTTATCTGGGGATGATGAAGCTAAGCTCCATCCTTGAGCCTTCTTCATCACTTTTGGTAGGATTCGATGCTTTTACTGCATTGGTAGGATACAAAGAGACACCTGCTGTGTCTCTGTTAAGTCCTCTTATTCCTCCTCTACTAGCTGCTTTCCTGTGTTCCTTCCTGGGTGTGATTAGTATCAGTGTTCCTCAATCCAAGGGTCTGGAAGGGACCTCACCAACTTCTCAGTTCATGCTCACCCACTGTGCCCCCATCCTTTATAATCCAGAACTGGTATACAGGACTGACCGACACATTTTCCTATGATGTCTTCTGAGACCATGTTATCTTGAAGCATCTGAGAGTTAACATGGGAAGTTCCCATTCTGGCCAGATGGAGTTATGGTGTCTGTGGGAAGATGAGGTTGCAAAGCTCTTCAGGGACTTGGAAAAACTGGAGATGCTTGTGACCCTCAGGTAGAAGAGATGACCTCTCCATACTGAGCAGGGGTAGCAAAACTGGACCTTAGAGACAGAATAAAGCAAACTGCAAAAAGGCTATCTTAAATGTATGTCTTTAATAAAACATTGGGGTTTGTCACTTTGTTAAACTTCTCATTTTCTAAGTCCTGATTTGTAGCCCTGTGTTATCATGGAAGGGTTGAGTCCCTCGTGAGGGGACTCACTCCTTTCTCCAGTGATACAATTTTAGGTCATGCTACTCTGCAGGAACCCACTTCCCAACTGCCACTGAGGTGCAGGACATAGCTTCAGCCCTGTTCACCACTTAACTGTCTTTTATTTCTGGTCCACTGTGATGCTTATCTTGTTTTTGACTTCATTTGTTTCTTTTTGAGTCTCCCATTTTAAACCCATCATTGCTACATGCAATGGGGAGAATTTTCTGTAATGCTATTTTAAAGCAGATGAATAAATGGTCAGGGTGCTTAAAAAAAATCTACGTTTGGATAAAGTAAGACTTAGGAGTGCTGTTCCTGATTACTTTGACTGCATTATGCTAGCCACTTACAGCACAGACTAAGGAACAATGCAGGGAAAAATCTGTGTTATGCCTCAAGAGTTGTGGACGACCGTATCTTTACATACTACCTTAAAAAAAATGGGGTCCAAAAATAACTGTGCTTCTCCTGAGATATAAGAATACTGTGAATCATAATTCATGTCTCCCCTTTTCTACTGGTCTTAGGATGCTCATGGTGAAATAGTGACCCCCCATGTACAAGGACACCAGGAAGGCATTTGAGAGCTGATCTGTCTTCAACCTGTTTCTTGCCCTTATTTTAAATTTCAGAGAAGCCAGAAATACACACACACACACATACATATTACTGCACTGTATGAATTTATGTAATTCATCTTAAAATCCTTTCTGCAATTAGCCCTCCATCTTCCCCCACACCTCCGGCCCTGCTTCCCCCTCTCTTCATCTCCCCTACCTCCAAAAACAGTCCTTATTTTTCCAAGTGGACTGAGTAGAAACTTGCCTGTTAGCATCCTCTGACTCCCCTTATGGGGCCGGTTAATTAATGTTATAAACACGGACTCAGCCCCTTCTTCAATCTGCCTCCTCTCCGTCAAAGGAGGCCAGACTCCGGCCTAAACACGCCAGGCAGCCACTGGGCCTTACCCTCTAGGTCCCCAACCTATTTTATCACCCCCCAACCACGGCCTGCGCGCCCTCCATCTCGCGGTAGCGTCCCCGCGGCCACCTCCCCGCTCCGGCCCGCGGCCTTGCCCCCCCGCATCTCCTCCCTCCACCTCCCCGCTCCAGCCCCGCGCAGCCACTCCCCCGCGGCGCCGCCGCTTCCGGCCGGGGCGGAGGGCCGGGCGCGCGGGGCGGGGCGGGGCGGGGCGGGGCGGTGGAACTAGCGGCTGGCCCGCGAACGCCGCCGGCCGGCCATGCTCAGCCTTCATCACACCTGCTATCTTCGTACCCGTGGGCGCGCTGGGGCGCCGGCCGGCCGAGCTCGTGCGCGCCACGGTGCAGTGCCGCTTCGTGCGCCTGCTGCTCCTTCGCATTCTGCGGCGCGGCCGCGCGGCCCCGGGACGCCCGCGTGTGCTTGAGCCGCGGCGGCCGAGTCTTCTGCGTCGGCGAGAGCCAGGTGGGCGGGCTTGGGGCGCCGGCGGGGGCGGGGCCGGGGGCGCGGCCTCGGGGCGCGCTCGCCGGAAGCGCCCGTCCAGCCCGCGCCGCCTCTGGCTGGGTGAGCGCGGAGGCCGGGGGGTCGCGGGAGGCCAGGCTCTGGGCTCCGCCGCGCGCGATGCCCTCGAAAGCCCGGAGAGGGGCACCAGTGATCGGGCCCCCTGGTCGCCTCTCCACGGCGTGCCTGGGCGAGAATACGGACGCCGGGCTCCAGGCTTTCCAAAGTAGGGGTGAGCCTGTGTGCCTGGGCAATGGACGCTAGCACCGAACGCCCGGAGCACTGTCCACCGACAGTCTCGCTCCTAGATCCTCCTGCCCACTGTGGGCTGCAGTTTGGTGGAACCTGAATTCTGTGAAAGGACAGCAGATCCCCAGCCTTCGGTCAGATATCTCCAAGTGACAGAAAACGGCCCTAGCGCCCTCTTCTTCTGTCAGTTGCGGCATTTACCAACCAGGGCACCCCACCAATTGTCTTTGCATCTCTTTTATTTCGGATGGCATACACTCTTTGCTTTTGGCTCAGTATTTATCCTGGTGACTACCAGTTATCTAGCTCTGTCACCCACTGTGGGACTTGGGCGAGTCGTTTAATCTCTGCAAAACCTCTGCTGCCTCTGTAAAGGGAACAATACTTCTTTCCCTTCCGCTATTTCCATTCAGAAGGAAATGTGCTGCACAGTGCTGTTCTGTGCAAATTTCCATTGACGTCACTCTTTTCATTAACGTGTAAAAATGTTTTGCTATTAATTGGTTTCTTGCCCTATCTTCTTTCTAGAAAGTTGGCTCATGTTAAGCATTAAAATGAGATTTTCTGTGTGTGTTAAAACCACAGCACCTATGGGGGAATCTTATCTGAAGTTTGAATCTTTTGTTGTGCTTCGGTACGGGATTATAATGTGCTGCTAGCAAATCAAAACTACCCTTCTTCGTTAGTATACTGTAAAATAGAAAATGAGTAGCTTTGTTCTCAGTTCCATGAGAGTCAAAAACTAGTACCAACTAGATGGCAAGGGGAGCCTTTCATTCATTACATATGGGGATGCCTGAGGGCAAGAGGGGGCTTAATTTTTGAGGAATCCTGATTGAGAAAGATAACAAAATGAAGAGAAACTGAGGAGTGGATATTCTTACTGTAGTGGTGTCGAAACGGAATGCATTTACTTAAAAAATAACCTTTAAGGTTTAGATTACAGTAAAAATTTTGAACATTCCAAAGTATTGAGATGTAGATGTCTTTAATTTTCTTGGAAGACAATTTTACTTTTGAATATCTCCATGACTTTATTGGTCTTCTGTTAAGTATGATAAATATAACATTGTTTTTCAGCCCTTGTGGACTGCTCCAGCTTGGTGTAGGGGCACCCCCACCAAACCCACATTGGGCTTTCAGGGTTCTGTAACTTGCTGTGGTCCCACTTTTGATGATGGGTAACTTTGCCTCACCTTCGAGCTTTGCCCAGATACCTGTCTCATGGAGACATTCCCTAGTTCTCTAGACTAGATGGGATTGGCCTGCTTTGTGCCCACACACTTCATGTTCCAGGTTTTATCTTTTTCTTCCAAAGAGCTGGGTCTGTTTAGCTTAGCAGCTTGACCTGTAATAGTCGCTCAGTATGTCAATGAACGAAGGGTGTTTAGTGGTTGTTTGATTTAAGCTCTGATGTTTAAGGCCTACAGTTGGAAAGCTTGACTTTATGATCAGCTACTGATTTTTTAAGTGATTTTATGATTTAAAATATCTTGCGGGCAATGATTTGGTTCAGTGGACACCTTATTGTCAGTCTACCTGGGTGGAAGTAGCTTTACAGAACTGAATCTTATGCCTTTGTTGTCTCCATATTTTATATATTTAAAATCAGATGCATAAATATTAAATGTGTGTTTATATAATTGAGAATCCCACAAGAAATGATAAGTGGAACCCCAGACAGTTCATACAAACTGGAAAATTGAAGCTTTTCGTTTAATAAACACATTTTCTATGTTTGAGTAAAAGGGACAGTCTGATTTTTGTTTTTAATTACTATACTAATAGTTTACCCAAGGAGAGGAATTTTTCTCCCACAAATTTTCATTCATTAATTAGTTCAGCAGCTATTTAGTAAGCACCTACTATATGCCAGGTTACTAGGCCTGATGAAAAAACTTTCTGATCTTCCCAGCCAAGGCAGATTTGAACTGATCAGCGACATTGTGGAGCCTGACCCAAATGCCCCTTTTTTGGGTGAAGATAAGGCTCCCCACCTGAAGTCTTAGATCTCAGCCTTTTCTGCTCTGGATGTGCCTTGCTCTTAGTGAGTTAAAGTCTTTTAAAATTATTTTACTGTCCCTTTAGAGAGATTTCAGGAAGGGGAGCACAGATAAATGGACATGTGCGATCTGCGAGCCAATCTTGCTGCTATAATGGCTAAAGAAAATGGAAGAACAGCTCTTCAGGCTTCTGTTAGTAAACAGGCTTCTGTTGACTGGCATGCACTTCTGAGCCTCCTCATCTTTAAATGTGTTTCCAAGATTTGGAAATCTACATGCTCTAAGCAGTGAAGAATGATAGAGATGAGCACAGTTTCAGAATTAGCTGCTTGATAATAAGTACCTAGAGAGTTAAAACTGTCATGAGTCATAGAGGGGATGTTGCAGTTGTTTAAATAGTCACAGTTCAGCAAGAAATACCAGGTTAATGCAGGTTAATGTGGCCTCTAGAAGAGTGTCAGATAACCTTATTCTTATCCCACTAGAGTTACAGGGGGGATGTGTCCCGGATGTTGATATAAGTGGCAGTTGTAGTTTGAAGTGATATTGAATCCTCTTTTTTGTATGTTTCTTTCCCTCAATCCAGTCCATTGATGACTTGAACAAATGGGCCCTATTTCTTGTTTCTCCTTTTATACTTGAAGCAGAACACATAGCATTTGTGACAGAGAGCATTTGGGTTCAAGGTGCGAATTTACAAAAACCATCTTCCTCTTCAGAAACTGTGAGTAATGAGTTTTTCATTTTTGTGCTCTAAGAAAACTCAGTCTTAATTGAAACTGAATTTGTTTTCTTACAAGTGCTCTTTCCTGGCCTTTGTGACTCCCTTTCTCCCCTTTCTCTTGGATTCTTTGGGTTAAATAAAAATTTACTAGTAAAGTTGCTTTCCTCTGTCTTTCCTTTCACTTTTTTAGTATGGCTGCTGGAAAATTTACAACTACCCACGTGGTCTGTGTTGGCGGCTCACATGTTTTTGTTGGGCAGCTCTGCGAGTCTGTCCCCCTCCTCATGTCGTCCATCCCTACAACTTCTTGCTTCTAAAAGCAGCCTGAGTGACTGATCTATGTCGTCCCGCAGCCCTGCACATCTCACCCAGACTATTGGAAAACACTGCAAACTCAATAACGTGTCCAGAACTAGTTGTTTATATTCCTCTGCCTGAAAAAAGAAAATCTCAGATGAACACCCCAACCTGTTCTTCCCCACCCCTGCTCCTGCCAGTTATAAGTTCTGTTGGCCCCACTCCCCAGGGGCCCCAGCTTTACTCCTTCATTTCATTCCTCATCATTTCATGCTCATCTTCATTATCTTTTTGTCTGAACTGTGAAAATGTCATCCTATCTTGTGTCCCTTCCATGGGTTTTCCTCTTGATGTCCGGAGTTCTCTTTTAGACACAAATCCAGTGGGGACATGCTCCTGCTCGGGCTTTTGGCGATGCCTTCCCACCAGATGCAGTCACGCCCTCCGGCTCCTGGAGGTCTGACCCTAACCCAGGGTGTAGGCTTCTTCCCCTGGGTGTCTGCAGTGAGTCCTTGCCTTTCGGCCCCCACTTACTCACCTCGTGTTACCTGACTGCCACATCAATACCCAGTATGCTGATGATAGCCATGGTCAGTGGATTTCCAATTCACAAACAGTATCTTTAAGACATTGTATTGGGATGAGAGAAAAGGAAGAGAGGAATAAGACTAGAAATAATTGACTAGAATTCAAGGTAGACCACATTAAGAGCCATGAGATAGGCAAAGATATTTAAGGGAGAGCCAGAAACGGGGGCTCAGAGGGGGGCATGGATTTGTAGGTAACCTGAGAGCAGTTCTGTCTGTGGCACTGCATTTCCTCTTGCAGGTTCCTAATGTTTTATTTAGCTTTAAATATACTCAGGGAATAATACTATTTATTGAGTCCCTAGGCATTTTTCATACATTACCCCTAATGCTTAGAATTCCATAAGATAGTATTATTGTCATGTTAGAGATAAGAGAACTGAAGTCCTAAGATAAATGCATTTCCAAAGCCACCAGCTGCAAGTGATAGATGAGGTTTTAACCTCATACCCTTTCTAGTAGCCAGAGGAATAACTGAATGGCTTAAAAGAGATCTGGACATAGAGATTCCATAGTCATAGTAGCAAAATTTCTGGTAACCTAAGTTCAGTCAGGCAGGTTTGCAGCTGCTCTCCTGTGTTTGGTACAAAGACCACCAACTGTTGATATAAAGTTAGTTGGTGAACTCAAGGGTAATTTTTGTATGCAGAAAAGACTATTCAGAAACTTCCTTTTTGTTTGAAATAGTGATTTATAATTTATTAAAATGACAAATTAAAGATAAGTTAGGTTGAATCATGAACTTGCTGATACTTGGCTCTTTTTCTTAACCTATGAAGAGTCGTTTCATGGTAACCTAATAGTTCTTCTTTGGGCTTTTAAGTCCAGCTTAGCATTCTAAGAAGGTGAGCAAAAATTCGTGATCATTTTTAAGGGACATTTTGGATGATATTTATCCTTTTTACAAACTCAAAATTATCTTAAAACATTTCATTTTTGGACTTTAGGTGCACAGATTTGAATTGATTATAATGCTTGATCAGAATGCACCTTCATCATTGGTTTGTGCATGGCCCCTCATTCACTCATGAATTTGGAATTATATAATAAATACCCAAGACCTTGCGGCTCGTTATGGAAATAGCATGTACCTCTGTGGGCCTCCCATGGGGTCTGTCCACTGATTCTACTGCCCCCTCTCCAAAGAGGGCATTAGCTGCTACAAGAGACCCAGAACTACAGTGGCTCAATCTAGAAGTTTCTTGAGGAGGTGGTTCTGTTCTGTAAGGCCATCCAAGGACCCAGTTTCCTTCTGTCTTGTTCCGTTCCATCATCTCCCCTCTGCCATCCGTGTGCTCTCTCTCGGTGGAAGCAGGCTCCTGCCACCCCTCCCACTGTCTTTACTATTCTCCACAAGCCTCAGACTGGGGGAAGAGGGAAGAGGGGACAACCAGCTTCCTTTTAAAAGTTGTGATCCAGAAGTTTCACATGTCACTTCAGCTACAGGGGAGGCTGAGAAGTGCTGTGTTATTAGCTGGACAGCATGGGTTCAGCAAAAACGTGGAGTTGTGTTACACAAGGGAGAAAGAAAAGACTAGATAGTGGGAGATACTTAGCATCTCTGCCTCAGTTATCATCTCATTTAGCTTATGTTCTAAGGAGGATTTACATAAGATCTTGCTTAATGGCAGTTACTTTTTAGTTTTCCGGGGTAGAAGATCCCTACCCATCAAGGAAGACAGCTACTATCCACTTCATTAATTTTATTTATGATCAGAGAGTTTGGAGGGTTGTGCAACTGGAACTAGAGACATCCAGAGCTATGTTTGGACCGTGGTGGCTATTACACTGAACTCCATTTTATAAGCTGGGCTTTAAAGCTTACAAAGGAGTTGATCTCACAGCTCACTGTCTTCCCACTAAGCCTGTAGGTCCCATTTAGGTTGATTGCTTGGTGGGATTTTGTATTCTGGGGGCACTTAGGAATCTGTGTATGTATTTTTCACCTAACTGTTAAGTCATTTGAGTTTGACAGGATCCTAAGATACTAAATAGAAAATACAAATTTAAGGAAGACTTTTGAACTTGATGAGATCTTATTTTCATTCACACTTTTAGGACTATAGAACTCTCAAGAGATATTTCAAATGGTATCTCTTTGAATTTTGGATCTCTCAGTTGACTTTAATTTGTGGTACCCCCAGCAACAAATAAATGAATCTCAGGAATTCAGTTTAAAAAAGATAGCCTTCACATATTCATATTTTCACTTAGTCACTTACTCATTCACAGAAATGTATTGAATACCTTCTGTGTTCAGTTATTTTGCTGTGTGCTGTAATACCAAAGGAGCATGGAGGATTTAGCCCATTTTCCAATGTCTTCTGTACTGAGATTAGCAGTCCTGTTTAATAAGAACTGATGCCCCAAAACTCACACAATTCTTTTATTGGAGAAAATTCACTTACATTCCTTGGACTCCATCAAGGCATTCATTCATTCCTCCAGCATTTATTCTATGCCAGGTTGTGTGCAAGAGCTGGAGGCATGTGTCATACAAAGATGAAAGATGCTTTCAGAGCTGACAGTGCCTGTCATCCTGAGGCGCTCACAGTGTGGGAGAGAAGAGAGCAAAGTAAATGAACAATTAAAATTCACTCTGATGAGTGCTGTGGGGAGCATGGATAGGGAGTGGTGGGCAACCTATCTGGATGAGTGTGAGGTCAGGAAGGACTTTCCAGGGAAGGTAATATCTGAGTTTTAAAAGGAAGACAGGAATTAGGTGAAGAAGGAGGAGGGCTTCCCAGGCACGACAGCAGGTGCAGAAGCACACAGAGCATTTGCACCTGGGGATCTGCACCTGGTTCAGGACAGTGGAAGTCTACGCAAGCATGCAATGCAGGAGGGGCCCAAGATAAGGCCGGAGGGGAAGGATGGGGCTGGAGTGTTGCATGGGAAATTGCCTTGATGCAGTGGTAGCGTCCAAGAACTTCACCAGGTGGGCCAACCAGTGTTCAAAGTAAAGAGGCTCCAGGTCAAGTGAAGATGCTCAAATTGCAGCTTATTAAGTCAATTCAAAACATGCAGCAAGAAACAAATGGAGAAATCTGGGGTCAGTTAACACTTAGGATCGGGTGCCCATAGGATGGAGGGAGCACACACCCAGTCCTGGGCTCTGCAGTGTTCTTCTGGCTTTCCTCTTTCTGCTCTGTCAGCCTTCCCTGCCAAAAGGGTAGTTAACAAGGACCAGAGATGAGATTAAATAGATTCTGCGGATGGAGTATGCCTGTGGCAAACACACACTTGCTCTATCGAAGAGACTCAGGACATGTATGCCTGGAAGAGCTGTGGCTTACCAGCGATCTGCTCAGAAGCTGCTTTTTATCTCTGTTTCTAGGCAGAATACACCTGTGACTCTAATGGGTGGCTGATTTTGGGACAATGTAACTGTCAATCTGGAGGTGGCATGATTGTGTTTTGATAATATTTAAGATTTACATGGTCTATCCATAACTTTCTGCCTAGGAGTAATACTCTCTTTTGTTCTGTCCTTTTTTCTGTGTTCATCACACATATGTTCCATTTATTTTGTCTTTCTTTGGCATGACTTACACATTTTCAGTTAATGTATCTTATGAGTTTCATCCATGTTCTTTGTTTTTCTTGTTTTCTGTTAAGCAGAATTAAATATTCTTCAGCAGTATGGCAAATGCACATAATACGCACATCGAAAAAGGTTTATGTGCACTAATTAGGAGTTTGGACTTTAGAGATAGTAGGCTAAACCTTTTTTTTAATTAAAGCAGAGTGATCAGATTTGTGCTTTAGAAAGATCAGAATTGAGGCAGCTTAGAGAATAGATTAGAGGGAAACAAGCCGAACATGCTGTGCCCCATGTGGGAGAAGAGAGTGGCCTTGGAGAGATTTGGTAGTAGGAAGGTGGGACAGAGAGATGTGTGAGCTCTTTAGGAGATGTGGAGGGGTTTTGGTGGATCGCTTGTGGCCACAGGGAAGATGGCAGGAAGGGCTGGCAGAGGGCTCCTGGAAGGAAAGCAGTTCTGCACAGCATTTTAGTCTGCTTTGCTGAGGTAACAGGTGACCCTAGAATCTCAGTGGCTTCTAACCACAAATCTTTGTTTCTTGGCCTTGTTACATGTAGGTTCAGCAAGTTTGCTGTTGCTGTTTTAAGCTGTGACTCTGCCCTGGGCTCTGCTCTGTGCCTCTATCTTATGCAGGGACCCAGGCCGGAGGTGCGTGTCCATCTTAGGACGGGCCTTTCTCATGCAGAGGGAAATTGCTGGTGGAAGCTCGGTGCAGTAGGTTGATTTGTTTGTCCCATAGACTGTGGCAAGAGTGACTTTCTGGGACTTCCATTCTGGACTTCCAGGAAATCTTGGGGCTTCCACCTGGGTTCTTGGAGCCCACCTCTCCTGCTCCCAGGTGAGGAGAGGAGGGTTGGGCTGCCCTGTGCCCTGCGGTGGGTCCACCTGAAGAACTGAGGCCAGGCCCTCTGGTGCCAGTCCCAGCTGAGCTCTCAGCTGCAGGCAGCTCCAGCTTGCCAGCTGTGGGAGGGAACCGTCTTGGAAGTGGATCATCCAGGCCCACCTAGGCCACCGCACTTCATGCCACATGGAGCAGAGTTGAGCTGTCCCTGTCAAGCCCTGCCCAAATTGAGATTTGTGAGCAAAATAAATCATTAGTTCAAGCCACTGAATTTTGGGTGGTTTGTTACACAGCAAAGGACAGCCAGAACTTGGGATAACTCTTAAAACATCTGCTCTTTGTCAGGTTACCCACATCAGTAGGGTGGGGACACAAAGCTGGCGCAGTCATTGTGGATGCTAATACAGCACTCTTTGGACAGTGGGCCTTGGTGCTGGGGGACATCTACATTGGCACAGTAACATGAAAAGGGTTGTAATGAGGGTGTGGCTGTTATCTTGTGATGAACTCCCAGTTACTCAGGAAGTGAAGTCCCTAGACAACCCTTTTCTGAGGGTCACCAGTCATGGGTTTGCAGTCCAGCTTTGTCTCACTGGGACCAGTTTATTGTTTCAGCTCTTGCTGTGGGTTTGTGATATCCCTCACTCTGTCACTTGGTTTCCCTTACCCTTCTTCTAAATGTGCTGTAGTGGGTATTATCGTTTAGATTTTAAAAATAATAGTGGAAACGAATTTTGTAGTACTCCTCTAACTTCTGTTCCCAAACCTGAAAGACAGCAAGGATAACTGAAAACAACCTCGTCCTTTACTCTCATCGTTAAACATTCTTCACACCTGTGTGTCTTGTGCTCTATCCAGTGTATTACTAGAAAATTGAAAAACCTAACAAGCAATTACATTAGTTTGGATGAGAGAAACAAAAGCCAGAAAAATTAGCAACATCGATGATCTGACTCTGGATCACCGATTATAACTTGTTTTAGTCTGGGTTCTCCAAAGAAACAACCAATAGGATGTGTGTGTGTGTGTGTGTGTGTGTGTGTGTGTGTGTGTGTGTGTGTTTGTGTGTACATACACATGTATAAATAGATAGGAAGAAAAAGTTATTTTAAGGAATTGGCTCATGTGGTTGTGGCATCTGGCAAGTCCCAAATCTGCAGGGTGGGCCAGGCCAGCAGGCTGGACACCCAGGGAAGAGTAGATCTTGCAGCTTGAGAGTCTGAAGGCAGTTGTTAGGACCCCTTCTTCCCTGGGGACCTCTGTCTGTTTCTTGTAAGGCCTTCAACTGATTGGATGAGCCTCACCTGCATTCTGGAGGATCCTCTGCTTTACTCAAAGTCTACTGATTTCTCAGTGTTCATCACATCTAAAGAATATCTTCACGGTCACATCTGGACTAATGTTTGGCCACCTGTCTGGGTCCCGTGGCCTCACTGAGCTGGCATGTAAAGTTAGCTATCACCTAACTGGTTGTTGAGATCTCTGTCCCCGTTGGCTGCAGAACTTCAGCTGACCACCTGCTGCAGGCAGCCTTGGGAAGGGCATTCATTGCGGAGCCGCCCCTGCAAATTTAATCCAGTGCCTTTGGTCCTGGGCCTTCCCGTGGACGTGCGTGTTGAGCGGAGCCGATGTATCACCGTCTGCTGTAATCACGGCAACCTGAAAGCCGGAGCTTTGGTGGAAGGGATTTCTGCACGCTGCTTAGAAGAGGAAATCCCTCTGTTTGGGCCGACCAAGCTTCCTTGGCTTTGATCTTTGGGAGTAAGCCTTTTGCTTGACTTCCTCTTTCTTTTCTGCCCCTTTGTTTCTATCCTGAAGTACAAACTGGAAGCTCCCTGTTTGCTTTTAGCCACGGGACAGCAAACACCCCTGGAGGAGTGTGCTTTGCTTTGATCGGAGCATGCTGTGCTGCTCAGAGAGGTTTGCATGGTCTGTGGCTCAGGAGCGACGTTCCTAGAAAAAGGAAATGCACTTAGGGGAGGAAACAGCTGTCTGAGTTGAGAAACCTGATCAGGGACGGGTGTGTATATTGTCCTCTGGCTGCTTCCTGCCTTTCCCCTTGCTTTGTTTTTCTCCTGCTGCTTTCCTCCTCCAGAGGTGAGAATGTCATTATTGGCTCCTTTTACACTAAGTGCTTACTTTGAGGCGTAGCTCCACACCAGTGCCTGCTACAGCAGGGTGCTAAATCATTTGAATTCTAGGCTGGGTCTCCATTGGCTGAGCATTTCTCCTCATTCTTTGATTGCCAGTGACAGTGCTGAGAACAAAGATGCTTTTAGTGTTTGCCATTCACCCTCATCTGAAAAGTCAGCTCCTGCCAAGGGGATAGTTTATCTTCTCATCCTTCAGAGTGACATCTTTCCCCCCTCCTCAAAGCTGGAAGTGAGCTAAATATTTGTCTGAATCGCAAGCTTCCACTCTCATGCTGGATCCAGACTGTCGTGTATGAAATGCAGAGTCTTACTGAAACTTTGGTCAGGCGTGACCTCCAGGAGACTGGCTGTGTGTCTGTGAGAAGGTGGGAGATAGGGGATAAAGCAGAGGGTAGGTTACATGTAACGCTGAAACAAAATCCTGAGGTTTCTCTTTTAGTCTAGACGAATTAATGGGTTTCAGTCTTTTGACCATAAAGATTTGCATTTATTATTGTTCCCTTTATGACATCGTTTCTCAACTTTTTAAATTACTGTCTCCCTAAGGAGAAAAATTTAATTCTATTTGAATCCTAAGGAGAGCAATAAACATGAAGGAATAAGATTTTGTGGGGTAGGGTTCAACCTTGGAGGACCACCAACCATTGTGATATGTAGGTATTTTTCACATCCCCCAGAACCAATTTTTGCCCACTTGGGGGTGATAAGGTCCCTGATGATATTTTTTCTGACTCATGTTTTCGAATAACAAGAGTGCCCCCTTATGGACCAGGCATTTTATGCATTACCCCTTGAGCTCTCCCTATAGCCTTCCTGGGTTATAACATCTTAACATCTCCACCTTACAGGCAGGAAACCCAAGCATAGAGAAATTGAATGACGTGTTCAGGTCACGCAGCTATTAGCCAGAGGAGTCAGGGTTCAAGTCTGAGAAGTTGGACTTAGAAGTGCTCTTTTTTCTGGGCTGTCATGGAACATTGTGGAAACAAGCAACTGGCCTTGACTCTTCTTTTTTCCTTTAAAAACTGAGACCTGTTCATACACTTTATCCTTTTAGAGTGTACAGTTACAATTCAGTAGTTGTGGAATTATCACCACCATCTAATTCCACAACATTTTCATCACCCCCCAAAGAAACTACATACCCATTAGCAGTCACTCTCTGCTCTTCCTGTCCCTGGCTTGGCGACCACTCATTTACTTCCTAACTCTATAGATTTGTCTGTTTTGGAGATTTCATATAAATAGAATCAGGTAATATGTGACCTGTACTTATGGGCTTCCTTCACTTAGCATAATGTATTTTCATAGTTGAATAATATTTTCTTGTACGGATATACACATTTGATTTATGCATTCATCTGTTGAGGGACCTTTGGGTTGTTTCCCCTCTTTGGCTGTTATGAATAAGGCTGCTGTGAACATCTGTGAACAAGTTTTGTGTGTAGATATATGTTTTCTGTTCTTTTAGGTACATACCTAGGAATGGAATTGCTGGATCATTTTGTAACTCTATGTTTACATTTTGAGGGACTGTCAAACTATTTCCAAAGAGGGTGCCCTATTTTACATTTCTACCAGCAATGTATTAGCATTCGGATTTCTCAACATCGCCAACAACACTTGTTATTGTCCATCCTTTTGATTATAGCCATCCTAATAGAGGCGATGTATCTCATTGTGGGTTTGATTGTGGTTCCCTAAAGACTAATGATGTTGGGCATCTTTTCAAGTGCTTATTGCCATTTGTGTATTTTCTTTGGAGAAATGTCTGTTCAAATCTTTTGCCCATTTTAAAATTAGGTATTTGTCCTTTTGTGTTGAAGTTATAGCAGTTCTTTATATAATGTGGATATGTCTCTTATCAGATACATGATCTGCAAATATTTTCCCCATTTTGTGAATTGTCCTTTCATTTTCTTGAAAGTGATATTTGAAGCACAAAACATTTTGATGAAGTTCAATTTTTCTTTTTTTTTTTTTTTTGCTTGTACTTTTGGTGTCCTCTCTGAGAAACCATTGCCCAGCCCAAAGTCATGATGATTTGCACCTGTTTTCTTCTAAGAGTTCTGTAGTTTTAGATCTTATATTGAGGATTGGATCCAGTTTAGTTAATTTTTTTACCTGGTATACATGGTATAAGGTAGGGGTCTATCTTCATTCTTTTGCATGTGGACATCAGTTGAACCAGCACCATTTCTTGAAAAGATTCTTCCTTCTCCAATGAATTGTCTTGACAACCATGTTCAAAATCAATTGTCTGTGAATGTATATGTTTATTTTTATACTCTCGGTTCTATTCCATTGATCTATATGTCTGTCCTTATGCCAATTAGGCCTTAACTTTGAACCCCAAGTTTCCTGGATGAACATATTGCCCTCAGGGCAGAAATGGCTTGTGGGAATTTCCTTTACCTCTGTAGTGTCAAGATTTATGCCCGCACCTGGCCTGGAAGTTCTTCAGTACTTTTAAGATGATGTTTTATTTACGTTATCCAACATTTTTGTCAATGTTTTCAGTGAGAGTTAGTTCTAGATACTTAGCCTACAAATACAGAATTCAAAATTATATATCCCCAATTGTGAACTTTGGAGAAGTTTATCTCTAGAATATTTACTTTGGGAAATTATTCATGCATCATTAAAAAATGACCATTCTATTAACTATTGCTTTTAAAGCCATATTTGCAATAGCTAATAATAGTAGCTTTTGTTAACTGAGCACTTTTCTGTCCCAAGCTTTCTACTGGGGGCATTGCATTTATTCTTTAACCCAATTAACCCAACAAACCTGTGAGATGATATATACGTAATTATTATTCCTGTTTTACAAATGAGGAAGCTGAGGCTTGAGAGGTTCTGAGGCTTTCCTAAGGACACACAGCATGAGTAGCTGAGTGTGACCCACACCAGGTCCTTAGATCCCAGAGCTAGGTTCAGGAAGCGCCCTTTGTCCTTGTCCCAGTTTTAGATTCTTTTGTAAAAACTGGAAGCGGTGAAGGAGTTTGGCTGCGCTCATTTTCCCTGCCCCCTTGTGGTGAAAATGTGAACTGGGACAAGCTGGAGCTCCCTGAAGTGTCCTTGACAGACTTTAGGTTTCAGGAATCAGTGAGGAAGGGTGTTTAAACTTCTGTTTCTGGGCTGCAACACCAGAGAGTCTGAAATACCTGGTAGAGAGCAGCCACCAGGACCTGCAGATTTCCCCTGCTTCACAGGAGCTCTGTTACAACTGGTCTTGGGCTCCACGTAGAGAAACGCTGGTCTGCAGGTTACATTATAAATCACTGGATACTGTGGAATTATTTTTTTCTCCTGTTTCCTGCTCCTGAAGGACAAGTTGATGTTTTTCCAGTATCTGGGGAATGGCCCTTCCTCCTTCTAGTTCCTTAAAAAACAGTTGAGACTTCCATTACTTTTAAATGAGAGGGTTTTATTTAGTGCTTTGAAGCCCTATGGTGAAGCAGAAATGAGAATGTTTGAGCCAGAACTTTGATGTTAATAAGATGCGACATCCAGTAACTCATTATGTTTGATTATAGCTTAGAGGTGGGAGCTGCAGGGAAAAATAAAGAATCTGGTTTAGAGAAGAAAAATCTTATTTTTTCATTTTCTTCCTCCTCTCTCACTCACCATTTCTCAGATTGTGAAGTGGTCAGACTGCTGTTTGCCATTAGCTTGCAGACCTGGGGATCCTTATCAATTAATTGCTGAAGCAAGTGTGGACAACTTCAGTAAGTTGGGGGTGGCGTTCATGGAAGATAGACTCCGGATGGCTAATGGGCTGATACCCCAAAAGATTGTTTGTAAGTAACTTTAGAAAATGTTTTCATCATAGCATGATGCCATAGGTTGTTGGCTTAAGGACTGTTGAGCATTCTTATTTGGTATGACTTCAGGGCAATGCTTATTTTCAGTTTAACTCCATCAATAGGTTGGATATAACCGTAATAGTGTAAAATTTATACATGTGTCAGGTTTTTCTAAGGGGCTTATCCCTTAGTATGTCGTTAGTGCTTTTTAAATTCTTGAACGAGGATTCCCCATAATTGCAATGTCCATGAGATGGCATGCAGATTTAAAATCCATATATTTATTTCACACAATCTAATCCTGCATATCTAGTATCTAGACTATAGTGTGATTGAATGGAAGGCATAGTTAGCACTTCTCTGAAGTTCTAAATCTAACAGTTTTTTTACTTAAAATATATATAACACAATATTGTAGGACACATCTTTTTTCAGGAAACATGCAAAATATTCTTAATTAGGCTTACAAGCAGGCTTTCTACGTCCATGAACGTCTTCATTTGTGTCTTGAGCAAATAAGTGTTGCCAGATATGGAAATTTGTGTAAATCACTTAATTTCCCCATTTGCCATGTGCCTATGACTAATATCATGTCAGACACGTAACAAGTGCTCAGTAAAAGTTTTCTGAATCAGTGATTATATACTTAAATTATAGTCCTGAGAAAATACTGGTAAGACGCTTTTCCCCGACTGAACCTTTGAAGTGTCTTGAGAGCAACTTTGTTCTGGGGTGTGCTTGGATAGACTCTAGATATGTGCTTTTTTGTTTCTTAGTTTCATGATCATATAGGGGGTTGACAGCCAATAAATTGATTCTGTAAACAAGTAGGCAAAAATCACCTCTCTGAATCTCACTTTCTTTGTCAGCCAATAAGGGGATCTGAGGTTTTCCAGTTCATAAGGGAAATGTGTTGTGGAAACTGAGGATTTCACTTGGGATTGTCAAGGGCACCCTCCAAGCAGGTGGGAGTAATGATGTGGCTCCAAAGGATGCTGCAGAGTCGAGGTGGGGATGTGAGTGGGAGCTGTGCCAGCAGGCTGCCCTGGGACAGAGGTCATGGAGCACAGAGAGTGCCATGAGGTTTTGAACTGAGCTGCATGACAAACCAGAAGAGTTGGTTGATTGTCTTTTCTGTTCATGTTTTAGCGGTGCACTTGCAAGACTCTGCTCTGAAGGGACTTAAGGTTCAGACCTCAGACAAGCAAGCCCAGATTCTACAGCTGAACCCTGAGTCTTCTGCAGAGCCAGCCGTTATGGAGCACACTGGCAAAGATGGCCCAGGGCTTCCTGGGGCAGAACCCATGCCAGGGAAGGACATTGCCTCTGGGAGCAGGCCTGCTGGGGACAGTGACAGAGGAGTGGGCTCCATCGAGCTCTGTCACCTCCATCTGTCCAGTTGCCATGAGTGTTTGGAGCTTGAGAACAGCACCATTGAATCTGTCAAGTTTGCATCTGCAGAGAACATTCCAGATCTCCCCTATGATTACAGCAGCAGGGAGGGCATTGCTGATGACATCTGCGCTGAGAGAGAGGGCAGGAGAGTCAACATTACGGGAAAGGCACCCAATATTCTCTTCTATGTGGGCTCTGACTCCCAGGAAGCCCAGGGCAGGTTCCAGCAGGTCCGGTCGGTTCTGGCTGACTGTGTGGACACTGACAGCTACACTCTCTACCACCTGCGGGGGGAAAGTGCCCTTAGAGACCCGTGGCCAGACAACTGTCTGCTATTGGTCATTGCCACCACGGAGTCTATTCCTGAAGACCTGTCCCAGAAGTTCATGGCCTATCTTTCTCAGGGTGGGAAGGTATTGAGCCTGTCGTCATCCTTCACATTTGCTGGCTTCCAGGTGACAAGCAAAGGTGCACTGCAGGAGACAGTCCAGAACTTGGTTTTCTCCAAGGCTGACCAGAGCCAGGTGAAGCTCAGCGTCCTGAGCAGTGGCTGCGTTTATGAGGAGGGCCCTGGGGAGCAGCTCAGCCTGGGCAAGCTCCAGGGCCACCTGGAGAATGAGGACGAGGACAGGCTGATCGTGCAAGTGCCTTTTGGAGCATGTGGAGGAGAAGCTGTCCTTTGCCAGGTTTGTATGGACATGGCATCATGTCACGATCTCTGGGTGTCTTTGATGGGGAACATGTTCTTGGAGTCTGTACACTGAATGGTTCAGGAGTCTGTGTGCAGTGGGGAGTTTTTGCTGGTGTTGGGTAGATCTGGGCTTCTGATCAGGGCTTTCCTGTCACATGAATATTCTGTTTCACCAGAATACTTGAGATGGAGGAACGAAGCAGAAGGTGTTCTGGCTGATTACACTGAGGATTAGTCAGAAAATCCTTTCTTGTTTTGCTCTGTACTGGTAAAAATCTTTCTAAAACACATCAGTCCTCTCTCTCACCTCAGAGCACACTCTGGTCAGTACGGTCGAGCCTTTATTTAACACAGGAGTTTCGTGCTTCGGGGTGGTGATTCCAGACGTTAATAACCATCACATTAAAATATTATGGTTGGTGTCAGGGATTTGTGTGAATGCTAACCAACTGTTGGAGTAGTGGTTGTTGAAAACATCTTCAACTCTTCGATTCCTTTTGTTATTCTTTAAATCGAAGTGCTGAGAGAAATTTCAAATAAGAAAAATAGTGAAATGGTTAAGATTTATGGCATATTAATATGTAGGTAAGAAAACAATGGAAACAGAGATGAAAGGAAACTGCCATCTCCCTTCCCATCCTTAAGGGGCCCTTTGACTCATCTGCTGCTTTTTTCCCCACTTTATTTTTCCTTTCCTCTTTTTGTTGGTTTAAGCAAATGATACCAACAGACTGTTTGAGAATTCTTGATCATTTCCTGCAACTCTTTTAATACCTTAGGGCAAAAGTTTTTGTTAGAGTTCTATGATCACTCGTCCTTAAGGATATGATGATCTAATGAGAAAACTAAGTAGATGTAGATATTTTGCCCAGAATAGTTCTCAGGATGAGTGTAACAGCTTTTGTTTTATTATAGGAATTTCTTTATTGACTTAAGAGCAGTTTCCTTTCATTGTGTTCTGTTTTCATTTTGTGTGTTCTGCCTCTTTCCAGTCCTCCTAGAAGCTAAATTTCTTGGGTTTTCTGACCAAACATTCCTCAAGGGGTTATAGAATTGCTTTGGTACTATTTAAAGCCCATTCATTTGTTTTAAAGATAACACTTAGGCGAAGATGCATATAATTAAGAAATCTGGGCATCTGAGCAGGTGGACATGTACACCCCAAAGAGGTATCATGTAGGTCGCAAACCACGTGAGCTAGTTTTTGGAGGCCCTAATAAATGTTCCTCTTAACTTTTTCTCTGCAAATATGGTAACTACAGTCACCATACGTTTGCAGAAAATCCACTTAAAAACCCGACTTCCTAGAGCCATATTTCAGTTTCAAATAGTGAATTTTACCACCCCTGTGCACAGACTTGTATACTAGAAAATTGATTTGGCACTGTTGTGATCCATTTCTCTGAGTGACAGAGCAAATCTGCTTGCTGCACCATTTCAGTCGACCCCATTACTGTCATAAAATTTGATACTGCATGCATTGCCCTAGGAAAAAAGGCAATATGATGCAGCTTCAAAAATCAGATTCAGGGGATTAGAATGTCATTTTTGATTTTAAATGACTTCCAGTCTCTGTTTTCTCCTCAGGCCTGTGTCACTCTGATACTTTGCTGCTGAGACCAACCAATAAATATTATCACAGGCTGGTTAGTTTCCTCTCTCCCTGTTCAATTTCATAGTCTTAGTCTTTGTAATAAATGGAATCACAATGTAACCTAGTAAGAGGAGACGAAGTGCTTCAAGGGCACAGCTGCACAGTAGGCGGTGTGGTCTCATGGCCAAGGAGCTGCATGTTGACGCTGTGGCCATTCATCCTAAGAACGAAAAAGGAAACTGGTTACTTGCTGTGCTGGTCATGTTTGCAGGCAAAATTTAAGGCTGTGGATTAATGCTAATGTTTGATTATCAAATGGACCAGCAGTTTGGCATGAAGTTTTCCAAAGAAGATCTTTAAAATGGATTTAAAAGTATTTTATTTTCTTATTTGGCCTAGCACATGGCAGAAGTCGCTCTGCTTTTATAGCAGAGTTTCTTAGCCAGGGCACTGTGACATTTTGGGCCAGACCCTTTGTTGTGGTGTCATCCTGTGCATTGTAGGGTGTTAGCAGTGCTGCCCACTAGATGCCCGTAGCATCCCCCTACCCTCCCACTTTTCAGCCTTCTTCCCTCTCCAGGGTAGGTCAGAGGACAAGTCCGCCTGGCTCCCGGCCAACGGGCTCTGTGTGGGTGAAGCAGGCAGCCCCCAGCTGACTCACTGTGCTGTGGGGCCATGTGGGACAGTGTGCTCCAGCCCTTTGCAGACTGGCCTCAACTTTGAACAATTTTAGACAGCATATCTGGACAGTGTATCTGGCTTAGTTAAGGCTTGGGTAGGACTTGAGAGATTTTAAGTTGGGTGCAGGCTGGCACCAGGCTTTTAATTTTCATATTGCTCTTGTAACATCAGTTCTGGAGCTCTGTGTATAGTAGAAGCTCACAGCTGACTCCTGGCAAAGCAAAATAGAATAAAGCCAACATGCTCAGATTGTTCTTCAGGGTACTCAGTACTCCGACACCCTCTGGCTCTATGCCTAGTTAAAATCTGGTCTCAAGAGAGCCTGAAGTTCTAGTATGTTCCTT
>JAVSCE010012078.1:0-12908 GCA_032199065.1 Smutsia gigantea | reverse complement strand
GTGAGATATTCTGGAAATATTACAATTTTACCCACAACATGGTTTTCTTTTGTCTTTGAACATTTATAACAACTACTTTAAAGGCTTTTTCTCATCAGTTGGGCATCTGGTCAAAACCGCAGGCAATTTCTCTTTCTTGCTTTTTTTCCCAGCATATAGGTTATACTTTCCCTGTTTGTTGGCATGTGTCACAATTTTTTGGAAACTGAACATTTTAGATAATGTATTTGTTAGAAAAACCATAAAACCTAAATGTGATTTATTTCCACTAGGAGGTTTAAGCATTTTAACAGTAAGGTATTAACAAAGGGCCACATGGTGAAAATATGCCAAGAAATTGCTCAGGCTGAGAGTGGGGTTGGGGAGGAGGAATTGATAAGGAGCAGGCTGTACCTGTTTGGGAAAAGGAAAAAAAAAAGTTTTAAACCTGCCAATAAAATTAAGACAAATGTAAGAGAAAGCCTAATATGGATTTAACTTGCTTAGGTGACGTCCGGGAAAGAATGTGAACCCTGTAGTACTCAGCCAATGAGGAACCAGGGGAGGGACTTGCATGCTAGGGAATAAATTATTTGCCCCAACTGCCCCAGGTGTGCCTGCTCACCAGACATCCGATCTCGTAAGACTGTCATTAAAGCCTCACTCCTCTCTTCTCTTTGTCTCCATGTCCACTTACTGAGTTTGGACCAGTGAGTTTGTTTCTCACATATTGAAACTCTGGGTACTGGTCCTCTCCCTTCTGGGGTTGTTTGTTACTGTTATTTATTTGGAGATTATTTATTTGTTCGTCTATTTGGATATTGGCTGGATTATTTTAGTTCTGTCTCTCTCGGCTCCTACCTACAATCCACAGTATTTAGCGCCTGTGATGTTGCTTTTTAAGGGATATAGCCTTGGGTTTTGGCAAGTCCCTCTTTGTCTCTTTCAGTATGCTCTACTAGTTGCTGGCAGATTGCTCTATTTTCAACAGTGCCCTGGGGTAGAAATTGTTCCACAGCCTAAAACAATCAAGTTGGATTCCTGAGTTCAGTATTTGAGATTTGTTTTGACCCCAAGCAGGCTCCTCCCTACTGTGTCTCCTTGGTTTTCTGGTTCTCTGTGGCAGACCAGCTGACCCACAATTTAGCTTCTGTGTCCAGTGATATCACCAGTCTCCTCCTGCTTGCCTTTCACTACAACATCTACTGTTTTTGAGAGCAGCCTTAGGCTTGAAATCTCCACGTCCAGATGTAAATGAAGTCAATTCCTCTGGAAAAAGATTAGGAGCTATCTGCTTTAGGGTGCCCCCCCCCAAAACCCCAGGCAAAATCTTCCAGCCACAGCTCTGAAGTTTGGGGTGGGTACAGTGGTGGCTTATCTCTGGGTGATACTCACTTTGGAGTTGAGTGCTAGGTAGAGTGGGATAAGCAGTAGCCTCAGTCCTTCTTGGTTTGCCTCTCGTGGTATTGAATCTGCCTCTTATGAGTCAGGGCCAGGGTGATTGGGGCTTTAGTATTCTCAGTATTCTGCCACACCCAAGGTATCACCTGTGTCCCTTCAGTGGGGTGTGGAAGAAACGAACCCCTACCTCTTGATCATACTAGCACAGAACTTAGCTTCAGCAATAGGTTGCCAGGGGAAGGATGAGAAATGCTGATGTCCTGCCTTTCCCAGTATAACTCTGGGGAGAGGAAATCCCGGGGCAAAATACCTCTAAAACCAAAATCAGTCAAAGGGAGAAATAAAGTTTAAAACCTGTTTATTGCTTACAAACTGTAGTCTGGGCCCATCTCTTTCCTGCTCCGGCAGAAGCAAGCAAGACCTCCCCCTAACCTCTCAGGTTCAGATAAGTACTTGGTTGCCCAGGTTACCCATTGGTATGGAGATGAACTACTCTCCACCCCTGAGGAATGCCTGTTGATACACAGATGTGCTAAAGCCAGGTGAGATATTCTGGAAATACTGCAGTTTTACCCACATCCAGGAAGATAGTCTGAGCTCAGGGGGCAGAGGGAGCACCATGCTCTAGGGTGCACAAGTCTCAAGTGGAGTTTCCATATTGCTGAACTGGGAATAGGAAGGCATGGAGTGTGTCCTGGTTCAACCACCACAGATTTTCACCATTTTTACTGAGCTCTAGTAGATTTTCTTGAGTAAATGTTATTTCATTTGCTTATGTCACTAGGGACTTTAAATGTTTGCCCTTTTATATTTTTTCACCTGTTTTGCTCAGGAGTGGGTCCAAGGAGGTCTAAATGTTGTCATGCCAGAAACAGAACTCTTCATTTGATTCTGACTGGCTCATGTCCTTTGGCTTACTGCACACAGCAAAGCACTCTGCCCTTTCTCTGATTTGTAGGATATATTTCCGTTAAGTTCTGGCACATCTTTTATTTTAGTGTACTTACCTGGTATGTTCCATTTAGTTGTTCTTTTGGATAGGTACTATTTTGTTTTCATTTGTTGGCTCTGACATTATGGACAAAGAATGAAACTTTAAAATCTTCCAGTGGTAAGTTCCCTATACCTGCCCTCCTACCACTGACTGGCTGCTGTTAGTTAACCAAGTAGATGAAAGTTAGGAGATTTTGCTTCTGGCCTTCATATTAACTGAGGTGGGAATATAATAACACTAGGGAAATCATCCTCCTACTTTACTTTTTTAGAGATCCTATTTTTAAGATTTAGGTCTTGCTATATATAAGATGCATATAAAGAAACTACTGAGAAGACACAAAATGTAATAAGAAAACGGGAAACAACAGAAAAAAATTTAAGGATTTTTTAGGTGGATTGTTTGGCATGGGACTGAAGAGTGAGAAGTAATCAAGTGACATTTAAAGTACCTGAAGGCTAATTTTTTTTTCCAGGCAATTGCTTTGAGTACAAAAAACATAATCTCTCTTTGGAAAGAGGGTCCTTGAGTATATATCATCGATGCTGGCAGTCAGTCTTGCTTTATATAATGCCACATAATTTTTTAAAATATCACATAACCGGTCCATTATTTATTGCTTATGTCATCAAAAACTAAATGTAGTTTTTAACCATTACATACAGCAAAATCCAATTTAGTTGAACTGTCCCCACTAAAGGAAACGTCACACATGCTAGAAAAATCCATAATTCATTTGAAATATATGTATTGAGCACTCACTATTCTGAAGAACTCTGCTAGTCCCTCTGTGAGCACAACAATGTATAACATATAATTTCTGCCAAGGATACATTTAAAATCTCTGATAGGTACTTACTGTTTTTTTGTATTGTTTTCATTGCTTTTATTTTAAATTTTGTTTTGGTATAATTAATATACACTTACATTGTGGTTACTAGATTCCTCCCATTATCAAGTCCCCACCACATACCCCATTACAGTCACTGTCGATCAGTATAGTAACATGCTATAGAATCGGGAGTTCCGGGAAGATGGCGGCGTGAGTAGGGCGGGGGAAATCTCCTCCCAAAACTATATATATCTATAAAAATACAGCAAATACAAGTATTCCTAAAAGAGAGACCAGAATACACAGGAAAGCGCACAATGAGCATATACACCTGAGAGGACTTGGCACCCCGCGAGGCGGGTAAGATATGGAGCCGCGACCACTCCCCCACCCCCAGCGCACTGGCAGAAGGAGATGATTCAGAGCCAGGAGGGAGTGGAAATACAGGCCTGTGAAATAACCATCCCTGGTGATCTGCGCCGGGAGGGCTTACACACATCGCACGGTGTAGCGGAGATTGGAGAGGCAGAAGGTGCGGGTTTTGAGCTGGGAATGTGCCCGGGACCTTGGACCCGGCTCCGGATGAAAGAAAAGCGCGTGCTTTTTTTAGCGGTCTTACGATCATCCCAGCAACTCAGCCCAGCAGGCTGGGAGTCCTGAGGAATTTCGGACCCCTTGGCTGGCAACTGGGAAAAAGCCGCACTGAAAATTCACAAAGAGAACAATAGCCTCCCATTCGTACCCGCCACGACCAGAGCTGCAAAAGGCCCAGCGGAGCGGCGCAGATGCGGTCAGGAAATAGTGGAGCAAAAGCGCCACCTACAGCATCCTTACAGAAACTACTCCTGGTGGGCTTTTTTTTTCCGCCTTTTTTCTTTTCTTTGCTTTCTTTTCCTTCTTTGTTTTTTCTCTTCTTTCTCTTCCATTTTTTTCCTTTTCTTTCTCTTCCTTCTTTTTTTAAGTCTTAAAGAGCCCAGCTGACATACATGGCACCTGCCAGCGACCGCTTCTATCGCCATGAAAAGACAGAGGAATATGGTACAGCCCAGCTCATGCAGACCCAGACCACACCAGAGAGGGAGACTGAAGGGATGGAAATGCACAATATTCCTGAAAAAGAATTCAGAATAAAAGTCATAACCATGCTGATGGATCTACAGAGAAATATGCAAGGGTGAGGGAGGAAGAGCGGGAAGTCAGGAAAGACAATTCAGAAATGAGACAAGCCATAGATGGGATTAGCAGCAGACTGGATGAGATGCAAGAGACTGTTAATGGAGTAGAAATCAGAGAACAGGAATACAGAGCAGCTGAGGCAGAGAGAGATTAAAAGGATCTCTAGGAATGAAAGAATATTACGAGAACTGTGTGACCAATCCAAATGGAAGAATATTCGCATTATACGAGTACCAGAGGAAGAAGAGAGAGAAAAAGGGGTAGAAAGTGTCTTTGAAGAAATAATTGCTGAAAACTTCCCCATGCTGGGGAAGGAAATAGTCTCGCAGTCCATGGAAGCCCACAGATCTCCCAACACAAGGGACCCAAGGAAGACAACATCAAGACACATAATAATTAAAATGGCAAAGATCAAAGATAAAGACAGAGTATTAAAGGCAGCTAGAGAGAGAAAAAAGATCACCTACAAAGGAAAACCCATCAGACTATCATCAGACTTCTCAACAGAAACCCTACAGGCCAGAAGAGACGCATGATATAATTAACGTAATGAAACAGAAGGGCCTTGAACCAAGAATATTGTATCCAGCACGATTATCATTTAAATATGATGGAGGGATTAAAGAATTTCTAGACAAGCGAAAGCTGAAAGAATTTGCCTCCCATAAACCACCACTACAGGACATCTTAAAGGAACTGCTCTAGAGGGAAGCACTCCTAAGGCTAAAAAGATGTCACCAGAGAAAATAAAATCATAACAAAAGAAAGCAGACCATCCAAATACTAACTAAAGTCAAAGAATAAAACACCTAGTATATAAAGAATGGAGGAGGAAGAATAAGAACGGAGAGAAATAAAGAAATATCAGACTGTGTTTACAATAACTTAACAAGAAAGTTGTTAGGTTGATAGATAGTAAAGAAGCAACCCTTGAACCTTTGGTAACCACCAATCTAAAGCCAGCAATGGCAATAAATACATATCTATCGATAATCACGCTAAATGTAAATGGACTGAATGCACCAATCAAAAGACACAGAGTAACAGAATGGATAAAAAAGCAAGACCCATCTATATGCTGCTTACAAGAGACTCACCTCAAACCCAAGGATATACACAGACTAAAAGTGAAGGGATGGAAAAAGATATTTCATGCAAACAAGAAGAAAAAAGCAGGTGTTGCAGTACTTGTATCAGACAAAATAGACTTCAAAACGAAGAAAGTAGCAAGAGATAAAGAAGGACATTACATAATAATAAAGGGGTCAATCCTATAAGAGGATATAACCATTATAAATATATATGCACCCAAAAGGGGAGCTCTGGCATATGTGAAACAAGTACTAACAGAATTAAAGGAGGAAATAGACAGGAATGCATTCATTTTAGGTGACTTCAACACACCACTCACTGCAAAGGACAGATCAACCAAACAGAGAATAAGTAAAGACACAGAGGCACTGAAAAACACACTAGAACAGATGGACCTAACAGACATCTACAGAACTCTACACCCAAAAGCAACAGGATACACATTCTTCTCAAGTGCACATTGAACATTTTCCAGAATAGACCACATACTAGGCCACAAAAACCTCAGTAAAGTCAAATATATTGAAATTCTACCAACCAACTTCTCAGATCACAAAGGTATAAAACTAGAAATGAATTTTAGAAAGAAAACAAAAAGGGTCACAAATACATGGGGACTTAACAACATTCTCCTAATCAATCAATGGTTAACAACCAAATCAAAACAAATCAAAGAATATATGGAGACTAATGACAACAACAACACAAAGCCACAACTTCTGTGGGACGCAGCAAAGGCAGTTCTAAGAAGAAAGTATATTGCAATCCAGGCCTATTTAAGAAGTAAGAACATTCCCAAATGAATAGTCTGAAGACACAATTACTGAAATTGGAAAAAGAAGAACAAAGGAGATCCAAAGTCACGAGAATGAGGACATAATAAAGATCAGAGAAGAAATAAATAAAATTAAGAAGAATAAAGCAATAGAAAAAATCAATGAAACCAAGAGCTGGTTCTTTGAAAAAATAAACAAAATAGATAAACCCCTAGCCAGACTCATTAAGAGAAAAAAAGAATCTACACACATAAACACAATCAGAAATGAGAAAGGAAAAATAATGATGGACCCCACAGAAATACAAAGAATTATATGAGAATATTATGAGAATCTATTTGCTAACAAGCTGGAAAACCTAGAAGAAATGGACAACTTCTTAGAAAAACATAACCTTCCAAGACTAACCAAACAAGAAACAGAAAAACTAAGCAGACCAATCACCAGCAACAAAATTGAATCGGTAATCAAAAAACTACCCAAGAATAAAACCCCCGGACCAGATGGATTCACCTCTGAATTCTGCCAGACATATAGAGAAGAAATAACACCCATTCTCCTTAAAGTATTCCAAGAAATAGAAGAGGAGGGAATAATTCCAAACTCATTCTGTGAAGCCAGCATCACTCTAATACCAAAACCTGGCAAAGACCTCACCAAAAAAGAAAATTACAGACCAATATCCCTGATGAACGTAGATGCAAAAATACTCAACAGAATATTAGCAAACCGAATTCAAAAATACATCAAGAGGATCGTACACCATGATCAAGTGGGATTCATCCCAGGGATGCAAGGATGGTATAACATTCGAAAATCCATCAACATCATCCACCACATCAACAAAAAGAAGAACAAAAACCACATGATCATCTCCATAGATGCTGAAAAATCATTTGACAAAATTCAGCATCCATTCATGATTAAAACTCTCAACAAAATAGGTATAGAGGGCAAGTACCTCAACATCATAAATGCTATATATGATAAACCCACAGCTAACATTATACTTAACAGTGAGATGCTGAAAGCTTTTCATCTGAGATGGGGAAGGACAGGGATGCCCACTCTCTCCACTATTATTCAACATAGTACTGGAGGTCCTAGCCACGGCAATCAGACAAAACAAAGAATAACAAGGCATCCAGATTGGTAAAGAAGAAGTCAAATTGTCACTATTTGCAGATGACATGATATTATACATAAAAAACGCTAAAGACTCCACTCCAAAACAACTAGAACTAATATCTGAATTCAGGGAAATTGCAGGATACAAAATTAACACAAAGAAATCTGTTGCTTTCCTATACACTAATGATGAACTAACAGAAAGAGTAATCAGAGAAACAATTCCATTCACAATTGCATCAAAAAGAATAAAATACCTAGGCATAAACCTAATGAAGGAAGTGAAAGACCTATGCTCTGAAAACTACAAGACACTCCTCAGAGAAATTAAAGAGGACACTAACAAATGGAAATTCATCCCATGCTCTTGGCTAGGAAGAATAAATATTGTCAAAATGGCTATACTACCTAAAGCAAACTATAGGTTCAACGAAATCCGTATCAAACTACAACAGCTTTCTTCAATGAACTGGAACAAATAATTCTAAAATTCATATGGAACTACAAAAGGAATAGCCAAAGGAATCTTGAGAAGGAGGAATAAAACAGGGGGAATTATGCTCCCTGACTTCAAGCTCTACTACAAAACCACAGTAATCAAGACTATATAGTATTGGCACAAAAACAGACCCACAGATCAGTGGAACAGAATAGAAAATCCAAACATTAACCCAAGCATATACAGTCAATTAATATTTGATAAAGGAGCCTTGCATATACAATGGGGAGATGACAGCCTCTTCAGTAGCTGGTGTTGGAAAAACTGGACAGCTACATGTAAGAGAATGAAACTGGACTACTGTGTAACCCCATACACAAAGGTAAACTCAAGGTGGATCAAAGACCTGAATGTAAGTCATGAAAATATAAAACTCTTAGAAAAAAACTCTTACGCAAAAACCTTTTGGACATAAACATGAGCGAATTCTTCATGAACATATCTCCCCGGGCAAGGGAAACAAAAGCAAAAATGAACAAATGGGACTATATCAAGCTGAAAAGCTTCTGTGCAGCTAAGGACACCATCAGAACAAAAAGACATCCTACAGTATGGGAGAATATATTCATAAATGATGTATCCGATAAGGGGTTGACATCCAAAATACATTAAGAATGCACGCAGCTCAACAAAGAAAAAGCAAGTAATCCATTTAAGAAATGGGCAGAGGCCATGAATAGACACTTCTCCAAAGAAGAAATTCAGATGGCCAGCAGGCACATGAAAAGTTGCTCCACATCACTAATCATCAGGGAAATGCAGTTTAAAGCCACAATGAGATACCACCTCACACCAGTGAGGATAGCGAACATCCAAAACACAAACAACAACAAATGTTGGCGAGGATGTGGAGAAAAGGGAACCCTCCTACACTGCTCGTGGGAATGCAAATTAGTTCAACCACTGTGGAAAGCAGTTTGGAGGTTCCTCAAAAAACTCAAAATAGAAATACCATTTGACCCAGGAATCCCACTCCTAGGAATTTACCCTAAGAATGAAGCAGCCCAGGTTCAAAAGGACATTGCAGCACTGCTTACAATAGGCAAGAAATGGAAGCAACCTATGTGTCCATCAGTGGATGAGTGGATGAAGAAGATGTGGTACATATACACAATGGAATATTATTCAGCCATAAGAAGAAAACAAATCCTACCATTTGCAACAACATGGATGGAGCTAGAGGGTATTATGCTCAGTGAAATAAGCCAAGCCGAAAAAGACAAGTATCAAATGATTTCACTCATATGTGGAGTATAAAAAAAAAAAAAAAAAAACTGAAGGAACAAAACAGCAGCAGACTCACAGAACCCAAGAACGGACTAATAGTTACCAAAGGGAAAGGGACTGGGAAGGACGGGTGAGAAGGGAGGGACAAGGCGGAAAAAGGGGCATTACGATTAGCAAATGTAATGTTAGGGGGCCACGGGGAGGGCTGTATAACCCAGAGAAGACAAGTAGTGACTCTATAGCATCTCACTATGCTGATGGACAGTGACTGTAATGGGTTTGGTGAGTGTGACCTGATGAAGGGGGTTGTGTAATCACCATAATATTGCTCATTTCGTTGTAGATTACGGATATCAAAATAAACTTAAAAAAAAAGATAAATCCATGACTTCAAATGCTAAGAATCAATCCACCGTTACTCCTGCCGGTAGACCTCCAAGTTTTATCTAAATCAATGTCTTGACAATTTCGGCCCATTTTCCGCATATGCAATAAGTATCTTACAGGTTCACCTAGGTTACCCCTCCTCCTTTCATTTCCTTTGAAAAGAAGGCACATGGGAGAATGTAAATGTTTCTTTCCCTTCTCTTAAGTATTGGTATTAGAGAAAGTCAGCAGTTCTAGAAACTAAAGTATGAGTTTAAACAGATGTAGCTAAGTCTATGCTGGCATAATAAATATGAAGCGGGCATTTCATATTGCCAGACGTTGTTTTATATATATTAAACATAAAAAATGTTCCCCCAAATTACTGATATTACAATCTTTGTGGTGGTATTATTCTTACCTAAAATTCAGGACAGCTAAAATTTAGGCTCTATCTTAAGCTCTATTTTCGACCTTAATGATACTCTTTGAAAATGAAATTAGGATTTAAATGGTTCTTTCTTAGCTTGGCACTTAAGACTGGCATGCTACTCTTTTAAGGAAGTTTAGGCAAAAAAAACAAAAACAAAAACAAAAACAGAACAGAAAACCAAAAAACAACTATATTTTTCAAATTAGACAAACTACTTCCCTGTCTTAATTCTACAGATCCAGAGTAAAATTAATTGATTTTCATTTTTAAGTAACTATTAAATATTTTAATTTCCAAAAAAAATACATCAAAAATCATACAGCATGATCAAATGGGATTCATCCCACGGATGCAAGGATGTTGCAACATTCGAAAATCCATCAACATCATTCACCACACCAACAAAAAGAAGGACAAAAACGATAATTTCCATACATGCTGAAAAAAAAATTTGACAAAATTCAACATCCATTCATGATAAAAACTCTCAAAAAATGGGTATAGAGGGCAAGTACTTCAACATAATAAAGGCCATATATTACAAACCGACAGCCAACATCACACCTAACAGTAAGAACCTGAAAGCTTTTCCTCTAAGATCAGGAACAAGAGAAGGGTGTCCACTCCACCCACTTTTATTCAACATACTGCTGGATGTCCTAGCCAAGGCAATCAGACAACACAAAGAAATAAAAGGCATCCAGATTGGTAAGGAAGAAGTCAAATGGTCACTGTTTGCAGAAGACATGATATTGTACATAAAAAACCCGGATGAATCCACTTAAAAACTACCAGAATATCTGAATTCAGCAAAATTGCAGGATACAAAATTAATACAGAAATCAGTTGCATTCGTATACACTAACAATGAACTAGCAGAAAGAGAAATCAGGAAAACAATTTCATTCACAACTGCATCAAAAAGAATAAAATACCTAGGAATAAACCTAACCAAGTGAAAGACCTATACCCTGAAAACTACAAGAAACTCCTAAGAGAAATTAAAGAGGATACTAATAAGTGGAAATTCATCCCATGCCCTTTGGTCGGAAGAATTAATATTCTTAAAACAGCCATCCTCCCTAAAGCAATCTACAGATTCAATGCAATCCCTATCAAAGTACCAATAGCATTCTTCAACAAACTGGAACAAATAGTTCTAAAATTCATATGGAACCACAAAAGTTCTGGGATAGTCAAGGCAATCCTGAGAAGGAAGTATAAGGTAGGCGGGATCTTCCTTCCCAACTTCAAGCTCTGCTACAAAGCCACAGTAATCAAGACAATTTGGTACTGGCACAAGAACAGACCCACAGACCAGTGGAACAGAATAGAAAGTCCAGATATTAACCCAAGCATATATGTTCAATTAATATATGATAAAGGAGCAATGGATATACAATGGGAAAATGACAGCCTCTTCAACAGCTGGTGTTGGCAAAACCGGACACCTACATTTAAGAGAATGAAACTGGATTACTGTCTAACTCCATACAGAAAAGAAAACTCGAAATGGATCAAAGACCTGAATGTAAGTCATGAAACCATAAAACTCTTAGAAGAAAACATAGGCAAAGTCTCTTGAATATAAACATGAGCAACTTCATCATGAACATGTCTCCACAGGCAGGGAAACAAGAGCAAAAATGAAAAAATGGGACTATATCAAACTAAAAAGCTTCTTTACAGCAGAGGACTCCATTAGTAGAAGAAAAAGACTTCCTACTGTATGGGAGAATATATTCATAAATGACATATCCCATAAGAGGTTGATATCGAAAATATACAAACAGCTCATGCACCTCAACAAACAAAAACCAAAAAAACCAATTAAGAAATGCGCAGAGGATCTGAACAGACACTTCTCCAAAGAAGAAATTCAGATGGCTAACAGGCACATGAAAAGATGCTCCACATAGCTAATCATCAGAGAAATGCAAACTAAAACCACAATGAGATATCACCCACGAGTTAGGATGGCCAACATTCAAAAGACAAAAAACAAATATCCGCAAGGATGTGGAGAAAGGGGAACCCTACTACACTGCTGGTGGGACTGTAAATTAGTTCAACCTTTCTGGAAAGCAGTATGGAGGTTCCTCAGAAAACTAAAAATACAAATAGCATTTGTCCCAGGAATTCCACTTCTAAAAATTTACCATAAGAATGCAGAAGGCCCCTAGCCAGACTCATAAGGAGAAAAAAAGAATCGACACACATAAACACAATCAGAAATGAGAAAGGAGAATTAACGACGGGCCCCACAGAAATACAAAGAATTATAAGAGAATATTATGAGACTCTATATGCTAACAAGCTGGAAAACCTAGAAGAAATAGACAACTTCTTAGAAAAATACAACCTTCCAAGACTAACCAAACAAGAAACAGAAAAACTAAGCAGACCAATCACCAGCAAGAAAATTGAATCGGTAATCAAAAAACTACCTAAGAATAAAACCCGCGGACCAGATGGATTCACCTCTGAATTCTGCCAGACATATAAAGAAGAAATAACACCCATTCTCCTTAAAGTTCTCCAAAAAATAGAAGAGGAGGGAATACTTCCAAACTCATTCTATGAAGCCAGCATCACTCTAATACCAAAACCTGGCAAAGACCTCACCAAAAAAGAAAATTACAGACCAATATCCCTGATGAACGTAGATGCAAAAATACTCAACAAAATATTCACAAATCGAATTCAAAAATACATCAGAGGATCATACACCATGATCAAGTGGGATTCATCCCAGGGATGCAAGGATGGTACAACATTCGAAAATCCATCAACATCATCCACCACATCAACAAAAAGAAGAACAAAAACCACATGATCATCTCCATAGATGCTGAAAAAGCATTTGACAAATTCAGCATCCATTCCTGATTAAAACTCTCAACAAAATGGGTATAGACGGCAAGTACCTCAACATCATAAAGGCTATATATGACAAACCCACAGCTAACATCATACTTAAGAGCGAGAAGCTAAAAGCTTTTCAT
>JAVSCE010012077.1:0-26865 GCA_032199065.1 Smutsia gigantea | reverse complement strand
CCTTTCATTACACCTACTTAACATAATTTCTTAATTTATTGTCCCTGACACAGAGAGAGGCCCGCACACTCATTAAAATGCTTAAGATTGCTTTGTTCCTTCGTAAGGGTGGCCCTTACAAGGTTTGGCATCACTTTGTCATATCCTAATGCTGCATACTTTAAATATATACAACTTCTTTGATTCGTATGCCTCAGGAATACTGTGGAGAAAAGCTATGGCATCACTTTAACTGAAAGAATGTTGTGTCTTCAAAGAATGGACCTCTCAGACCACAAGTAGAATTCTTCATAGGCAGACATACCAATCTTGCTCGGAAGCATTGTGCTTTTCAATTACGTTTATTCATCTCTGTTTTTCTTTAAATTTCCATATTCCCCTTACAAAATAAATGAATAAAATGAGTCAAATTCAAAGTTCAACCGTCCATTATGTCTTTCTAGAACGTTGTTCCTTGGTCCTAAGAGTGATTTATTTATCTGTTCTGAGATAAGAAAAAGGAAACCCTGGAGAGCCAATAAAAATTAGCTTCACTCTTTTGAAAACCAAACAATGCCAGGATAAAAATAGAAAGAAACTCAAATTTAGAGCATTGTTCAGCATAACTGCCATAGTTTTACTCATTCATTCTACCCTGCAAAGTAAATGTAAACATTTCGCCAGATACATTGATGTACCAATGTTGATGTATGAAATGATGACAATCCATTGTGGACTTTTCCAGTAAAGTTTCTTGTGCAGTGCAGGTCTGTGGACATTGACAAGCATGGAATAAAGGTGTCAAATCTGATGGAAACTTACAGTTATCAAAAATGTGTTCACAACTGGTATTAAAAGGTGATTAAAATTTATTTTCTGAAATCCTGCCCTCTTCTCTGGCATGACATGTATCGCCGTTTCTTTCCACATTGCAGAGGATAACTCCTTATCTATACATACGTACACCATTTACTCCCATTTCTGCACCTGGGTATCAGCTCCCTTGGTATACCTAGGACATGAATTGCTAATTTATTGACATATACATATATATATCATTTAGATTTAGTAGATTGTGTCAACGATTTGTCAGGGCAGTTATATAAATGTACAGGACCCTCAACAACCCATGAAAATTCCAGTGCCAACACATCCTTACCAACATCGGTCATTTAGAATCTTTTAATTTGAACATTTGTGTGTTATATAGGGATATTTGACTAGTGTTTAAATTTGTGTTTAACTATGCAGTAATAACATGTAGGCATCTCTTCTTATGTTTATAGGCCACATAGATATCCTCTGCTTTGAAATGCCTTTAGTGTTTTGCCCATGTGTTAGTGGACTTGTGTAATCAATATTTTATTATTGATAAGCAGGGGCTCTTTACATGTTGATGTATTGGTATTTTGTCAGATTTATGTATTGAAAATATTTTGCCCCAATATGTGATTTGGTATTTTTCCACTTTAAAAGGATGTCTGTGGATGAACACAGGGTTGGGATACAGTTAAGTCTTATTTGTCTCCCGTTATTTTAATTCTTTTTGTTCTAATTAAGAAAGTTTTGAGTTCATCATACATTATTATTCAATTATTTCTTTCTGCTTTCTTCCAAACTTGGTCATTATAGTGGATCATCGTAAAAAGAGAATACAGTTGATGTTTTAAATATTTCATTCTAATGAAGGCAATCTAAAGCCATACAACCACAAATAAGTCAAATAGCTTTTAGTACATCAGATTCTGTGTACTTATCTCTGCCAAATATACATCTTTTTTAGGACTGAGGTACCTGTTGTGACATGTCCTCCCTGTGATGAGCCAATGCTTTTCCCTGAAAGTAAAAAAGTGCAGGAGTATTTCCCTAAGATCCAGTAGAGATCCATAATGAGGAAATTTCAAATCCTAAAAGTATGATAAACCATATTCTTTTAGGAGTATCAAACACTTCTCCAAGGTGTGATGGTTTTTATTATTCTTCTTTGGACCAAGAGAAGCCCTTTGGTCAAACTGAGGAGAGATACTACTGAGCATAAGGAAAATACAATAGCTATTGTGGTACTCTGTGAAAAACAAAGTAGTAGAGTCATTCAGTGGAGGCCTGGAGCTATTCCTATCTGTAGGCAACGTAAACCTAATATGCAATAAGTAGGCTGACTAAAAGGGGAGTCCCTGTTGTGCGGCTGCACCAATCCGTTTTTATGTGGTATAAATGAGTTAGCTTGCAAATGAAAACAATTTTCCTGAGTATTTTAATGGCATTGATATGTAGCATTCCTTTCTAGTGATTTTTTTTCAGACCCAGCTACATTCACTAAGAGTTAATATGTGAAAGACTTTTAATCGTATTAGCACCACTATGAAACCATGAGGTGATTCATGTTTAAGGTTGGCTAATTATCCCCACCTCTGTGTTAATTCTGCTGCGATAATTGTGTTGACAAATATTCAGCATATCAGGACACTTGTTTTGGAAGAACTCACAATGGAAATACAAGGTGAAATCAGAGTTGGAGTCAATAAAATTAACAAATTATAAAATCCATCATGTGCCATTTCAAATCAGAATAATTTATTGCAAAGGTCACAGAGAAATGCCATAGTAATGAAAGTACATACAGGGGACCCAAGGAGACCGAAAGCAGGCAAATGTAGTTTAGTACATATTCTTATAGGAGAAGATATGACCTATTAATTATTTTTCTCTTGGCTTGTTCCTGGGTGATCTTCTTGGGTTCACATTCTGGGTACTAACTTTACCAACTTATGGCCGCAGATGGTGGGCTTCCAGGACAGGATTTCAGCAACATCCAGACCAGTACCTTCCATAGTTCCATGGACGATAGCAGCCATATCCGTAGCCTCCATAGAAAGGGCCATATCCATAGCCGCCATAGCCACAGCCATAGCCCAGGCCACCGAGGCCATAGCCATAGCCATAGCCAAGGCCACAGCCATAGCCCAGGCCTCCGTAGTAGCCGCCGCAGTAGCTCATGGTGTCAGGGGTGGTGAGTTTGGTTTGCTGTTCAAGGCAAGATCCTGAGAGCGAAGGTAAGCATGTGTAGAGGAGTGCTTATATACCCTAGGGAGAGCACCTGGTCCATCACGTGTATACCCTCCTTTTGCGTCGCCTTTCATTACACCTACTTAACATAATTTCTTAATTTATTGTCCCTGACACAGAGAGAGGCCCGCACACTCATTAAAATGCTTAAGATTGCTTTGTTCCTTCGTAAGGGTGGCCCTTACAAGGTTTGGCATCACTTTGTCATATCCTCATGCTGCATACTTTAAATATATACAACTTCTTTGATTCGTATGCCTCAGGAATACTGGGGAGAAAAGCTACGGCATCACTTTAACTGAAAGAATGTTGTATCTTCAAAGAATGGACCTCTCAGACCACAAGTAGAATTCTTCATAGGCAGACATCCCAATCTTGCTCGGAAGCATTGTGCTTTTCAATTACGTTTATTCATCTCTGTTTTTCTTTAAATTTCCATATTCCCCTTACAAAATAAATGAATAAAATGAGTCAAATTCAAAGTTCAACCGTCCATTATGTCTCTCTAGAACGTTGTTCCTTGGTCCTAAGAGTGAATTATTTATCTGTTCTGAGATAAGAAAAAGGAAACACTGGAGAGCCAATAAAAATTAGCTTCACTCTTTTGAACACCAAACAATGCCAGGAAAAAAATAGAAAGAAACTCAAAGTTAGAGCATTGTTCAGCATAACTGCCATAGTTTTACTCATTCATTCTACCCTGCAAAGTAAATGTAAACATTTCGCCAGATACATTGATGAACCAATGTTGATGTATGAAATGATTCCAATCCATTGTGGACTTTTCCAGTAAAGTTTCTTGTGCAGTGCAGGTCTGTGGACATTGACAAGCATGGAATAAAGGTGTCAAATCTGATGGAAACTTACAGTTATCAAAAATGTGTTCACAACTGGTATTAAAAGGTGATTAAAATTTATTTTCTGAAATCCTGCCCTCTTCTCTGGCATGACATGTATCGCCGTTTCTTTCCACATTGCAGAGGATAACTCCTTATCTATACATACGTACACCATTTACTCCCATTTCTGCACCTGGGTATCAGCTCCCTTGGTATACCTAGGACATGAATTGCTAATTTATTGACATATACATATATATATCATTTAGATTTAGTAGATTGTGTCAACGATTTGTCAGGGCAGTTATATAAATGTACAGGACCCTCAACAACCCATGAAAATTCCAGTGCCAACACATCCTTACCAACATCGGTCATTTCGAATCTTTTAATTTGAACATTTGTGTGTTATATGGGGATATTTGACTAGTGTTTAAATTTGTGTTTAACTTGGCAGTAATAACATGTAGGCATCTCTTCTTATGTTTATAGGCCACCTAGACATCCTCTGCTTTGAAATGCCTTTAGTGTTTTGCCCATGTGTTAGTCGACTTGTGTAATCAATATTTTATTATTGATAAGCAGGAGCTCTTTACATGTTGATGTATTGGTATTTTGTCAGATTTATGTATTGAAAATATTTTGCCCCAATATGTGATTTGGTATTTTTCCATTTTAAAAGAATGTCTGTGGATGACCACGGGGTTGGGATACAGTTAAGTCTTATTTCTTTCCTGTTATTTTAATTCTTTTTGTTCTAATTAAGAAAGTTTTGAGTTCATCATACATTATTTTTCAATTATTTCTTTCTGCTTTCTTCCAAACTTGGTCATTATAGTGGATCATCATAAAAAGAGAATACAGTTGATGTTTTAAATATTTCATTCTAATGAAGGCAATCTAAAGCCATACAACCACAAATAAGTCAAATAGCTTTTAGTACATCAGACTCTGTGTACTTATCTCTGCCAAATATACATCTTTTTTAGGACTGAGGTACCTGTTGTGACATGTCCTCCCTGTGATGAGCCAAAGCTTTTCCCTGAAAGTAAAAAAGTGCTGGAGTATTTCCCTAAGATCCAGTAGAGATCCATAATGAGGAAATTTCAAATCCTAAAAGTATGATAAACCATATTCTTTTAGGAGTATCAAACACTTCTCCAAGGTGTGATGGTTTTTACTATTCTTCTTTGGACCAAGAGAAGCCCTTTGGTCAAACTGAGGAGAGATACTACTGAGCATAAGGAAAATACAATAGCTATTGTGGTACTCTGTGAAAAACAAAGTAGTAGAGTCATTCAGTGGAGGCCTGGATCTATTCTACCTGTAGGCAATGTAAACCTAATATGCATTAAGTAGGCTGACTAAAAGGGGAGTCCCTGTTGTGCGGCTGCACCAATCCGTTTTTATGTGGTCTAAATGAGTTAGCGTGCAAATGAAAACATTTTTCCTGAGTATTTTAATGGCATTGATATGTAGCATTCCTTTCTAGTGATTTTTGTTCAGACCCAGCTACATACACTAAAAGTTAATATGTGAAAGACTTTTAATCATATCAGCACCACTGTGAAACCATGAGGTGATTCATGTTTAACGTTGGCTAATTGTCCCAACCTCTGTGTTAATTCTGCTGTGATAATTGTGTTGACAGATATTCAGCATATCAGGACACTTGTTTTGGAAGAACTCACAATGGAAATACAAGGTGAAATGAGAGTTGGAGTCAACAAAATTAACAAATTATAAAATCCATCATGTGCCATTTCAAATCAGAATAATTTTTTGCAAAGGTCACAGAGAAATGCCATAGAAATGAAAGTACATACAGGGGACCCAAGGAGACACAAAGCAGGGAAATGTAGTTTAATACATATTCTTATAGGAGAAGATATGACCTATTAATTATTTTTCTCTTTGCTTGTTCCTGGGTGATCTTCTTTGGTTCACATTTTGGGTACTATCTTTCCCAACCTATGGCCGCAGATGTTGGGATTCCAGGACAGGATTTCAGCAACATCCAGACCAGTACCTTCCATAATTCCATGGGCGATAGCAGCCATATCCATAGCCTCCATAGAAGGGGCCATATCCATAGCCGCCATAGCCACAGCCATAACCCAGGCCACCAAGGCCATAGCCATAGCCATAGCCAAGGCCACTGAGCCCATAGCTACAGCCATAGCCCAGGCCTCTGTAGTAGCCACCACAGTATCCCATGGTGTCCGGGGTAGTGAGTTTAGTTTGCTGTTCAAGGCAAGATCCTGAGAGTGATGTTCAGCATGTGTAGAGGAGTGCTTATATATTGTAGTGACAGCACATCATCCACCACGTGTATACCCTCCTTTTGCATCGCTTTTTATTACACCTACTTAACATAACTTGTTAATGTGTTGTCCCTGACACAGACAGAGGCTCTCACACTCATTAAAGTGCTTGAGATAACTTTGTTGCTTATTAGAGGTGGCCCTTACACGTTATTGCATCACTTTTTCAAATCATCATGCTGCTTACTTTAAATATATTCAGCTTTATTTTGTGTAATATATTTCTGTAACCCTGGGTAAAAAAACACTGCATCAGTTGATCTGAAAGAATGTTGTGTCTTCAGTGTTTGAACCTGTCAAACCCTTAGTGGAATTCTTCATAGTTTGATATTCCAATCATTTTTTAAAGTTTTTTGCTTTTTTTTCAATTAGATGTTTCTTTATTTCTATTTTTCCTTAGATTGTTTTACTCCGTTTCCAATTAAATATGTGAAATGTGTCAAAATCATAGTTCCAGCATCCTTTGTATCCTTTTTATAATTTTATTTCTCAGTCAGAAAAGTGAGTTTTTTTTATCTTAATATTTGCCTATTTTGAGATATGGAAACAGAAACATTTGAAGTCCAATTAAAATAGGCTTGATGGTTGCAGCCACTGAAGTAATGCTGGAAAACATTTTAAATAGTTAAAATTTAGAACATTGCTCATCATATCTGGCATACTTTTTACTTGGTATACTACTTGGAAAGGTCTTGAAAACGATGAACCATTTTTGTTGTATATAATTATTATAATCCATGTTTACTCTTCATTCCTTTTGCTGTAGGGTTCTATGGCCTTTGACAAGCATGGAATCAAAGTGTTCAAAAACTCTGGGAAATCACAGTAATCAAAAATGTGTTCATAAGTAGCTTTGAAAGTTGATTAAAAGTTATTTTATGAGATCCTGCCCCTCTTCTCTGATATATCTATCCCAGTTTCTTCAAAATTTCAGATTATAACTTCTTCTGTACATTTACATACACCATTTCCTCCCTTTTCCGCACTATATATATATCCAACATCTTATATAATTTCATTTTATGAATTAAAGGGCTCTATTTATTTATATGTAATTCACAGAAATATTGAGCCTGAAGAACAGAGAGTTCCTATATATCGCACACATCCATGTATTTTCCCCTATTATTAAACATCTGAGTTAGTATTGCATATTAATTAAGATTGTGAACCAATATGGACACTTTATTATTACTTAAATCTATAGTTTAGAGTTCCCTTTTTCTGTTGTACCATTCTGTCATTTGTAAAATACATATCTTGTAATCAGTATTAATCATAAAAAATGTGTCACAGACCTAAAAATTTCCTGTGCTCCACTGATTTTCCCTTCCTTCCCCCAGACTCCTGCAACCACTAATTTTCTTTTCTTTTTAGGAAATACCATTCTAGTATCTACTAAGATATCAAATTTGTCTTAAGGTCTTAGGTGCTAAAAAGAAAATCTAAATCCAAGGGCTCTGTTGAATTCAATAAAGAAATGTCTTCAGAATTTCCAAAACACAGCTATCATGTTAAAAGTTAAGGTGTGAAAAAAGGTAATTGAGGGCAAATTCCTCAACAGACTTTAAGAAGTTAGTTATTCCTAGCCAAAGCTGACCACAAACCTGGTTCTTCCAGGTGGGCCCTTAGATTTAGGTGAGTCTTTAAATTCTTGTGAATTATACATGCCCTCAAATATTGTTTTCAGTTTCACCTAATCTTATAAGTAATTTTCTATGATACATTTTTACAACTGGATTTGTTTATCTTTTTTTAGTAACTACCATAAAAAAGCAGAAAGAAGTGTCATGAAGATGAGTGAATTATAAAGTCTTTAAAATAAGCACCATGTTTCTTCCAGGTATGGGTAACTCTGACTGTATATAAAGAATAAAGATTTAAAGGATCAATAACCTTAAATGGCTTCCTGACCTCAGAGGAACATATAATCATCATTTCATTTGTATTGGTTCTTTTTTCAATTATGATCATGAACTATATATAATAGGCTCTATATTGTATATGTATTCTGAATTGTAAAATTCGGTAAAAATTTGGGCCAATATGCATACACTACCTATACAAAACCTATCCTACCTATACAAAGTATACCTAAGGCCTAAAATGTCTCTTCCTGCTTTTTGGTCAATATCACCCGTTCTTGTAGGTTTTTAGAAGAGTTTCAGTAGCTCTTGTCAATAGTTTTCCTACATGGTTGTCAGATTTACAGCCCTACCAGCAGTGTAAGAAAGTTCCAGTTGCTGAATGCCTTGATAACTCTTGTTATTTTTTGACTATTTAATTTTGATCATACTTGTGGGCCTGAGTATTGTTTTAATTTGGTGTTTACCTGTTGAGCAACAATATTGGGCAAGATTAGATGCGCTTATTGATAATCTATATATTCTATTTTTTAAAGTGTCTGTTTAATAATTTCATTTCATTCTCAGTTGATTTTGTAATATCTTAATCTTGATTTGTAGAAGCTCTTTATAAGCATGGGTTAAGGTAATATTTCACGTCTGTGTTTTGAAGATTTTTCTGCTTGTTTTAGCTTGTTTTTGCACTTTGAAATGCTCTGTATCTATGAACATAACTTCTTAATATATCTAGCTTACTCTTATTTCTCAATTCTTAGCAGACATTATTTAAAATCTTGATGCCATTACTTCCAAACTTGAGAAAAACACAGAGAAGGATAGTTAAAGAGGGAACAAAACAGATGTTTCTTATCCATATATTTAGCTGAGTCAAATTGATAGTGCCCCACCCAGTTAAATAAACATTGATACTCCATTACAATGATAACCTTAGAAAGGTCAGGAGAGCATTCTGGCAATTTAGGACTGCTTTCTGGGATCTAGAAATATGACATTAGCCTGGAAAGAAATAAATGGCTCTACTGAATTTGCACAGGAACTGGGGTGAGGGACAAAAATGTAGCCAGTATGAAACATTGTATTTTTTTTTCTGAGATCAGTCTAAAGATATCTTTGATATTGAGTGTCTGTGTTTCTTTTTAATTTTTAAATATGTTTATTGAAGGGAGAGGATTAAAGATGGCAGTGTGAGAGGTGAGACAGAGGCTTCCTCCTAAAACCACATATAATATGAAAATATAACTAATACAACTTGAAAGAGCAACAGGAAAAAGGACTGCAACAAACAGCATACACCTGGAGACAAGAGCAGACCTCACGGAAATCGGTAACATACTAAAGCTGTGGTCCTGTGGGATCCAGCCCTTCCCCGACCCCAGCTCACAGGCAGAGGAAGAGGAATGTAGCAGGGATGGTGTGGAGATTTGGGACTGCTGAATACCTAACTTTGGAGATCTGCTCTGGGAGCACAAACCTACATTTCATGGTGCTTGCATGATACTCTTGTAATTAGGGGGTTGGAAAGCTAAGACAGGCAGAATTCCTGGAGAGACAAAGATTCCAGCTGCTTATGGAAAGCAGGGATCCATATCCAGCTGCCCTGGGACAAAAGAAAGGCAGGCAGTCTGAGAGACTTCCTAACAAAGAAGCCCGTAGCAAGAGGGCTGCTAAAGGGGCAAGGATTCCACAGAGCTTACCACTTAGGAGAAAGGACAGGTAGACAAAATTATCCGGGTGCACTCTGCCCAGTAGATTGGGAGATTTCACCATCTTCAGGTGCTTCACCTCTGGTTGCCTATACAGCTCCAAGAACCTCTTCTGTGACAGGCAGACTACTGCACCTTTCTCCTGGCAGGCCCAATGGGCTTGGAAACTGGGAAACCCAAATGTGGTGTTAGACCAGCCAGAGGGAAGATCTGTCTACAGCAACTAAAAACGCAAAGCAAAGAGGCTTATACCTGTGTACTCAGCCCACTGGTTCAGGCAGTGGAGACAGGCATAGCAGCCGGGAAGCAGGAAACAACTCTTTCCTCCCCCAAGGCACCAATACCACTCTCCTGCAATCCTCGACATTGCTTCAGGGGCAGAGCAGCTCCAGAGAGTAGAGCCTCTGGGCACTAGAGGGTGCATACACAAATATGAAACGCCAAAAGAACCTGGTCCAGAGTAAAATTATTAATACAACTCCTGAGAAAGATTTAATTGATATTGACCTCATGACTCTCCCTGAAAGGGAGTTCAAAATAAAAATCGTTAACATGATCATGGAGGTACAGAAAGATTCAAAACTCAGGAATGAATTAAGGTCGGATATCCAATCACTGAAGGGCACAATGGACGGTATGAAAAGCAGATTAGATATGGTGGAGGAGATGATAAATTAAATAGAAACTAGAGAAGAGGAATACAAAGAAGATGAGGCACAGAGAGAAAAAAGGATCCCTAAGAATGAAAAAATATTGAGAGAACTGTGTGACCAATCCAAATGGAACAATATTCGCATTATAGGTGTACCAGAAGAAGAAGAGAGGAAAAGGTATAGAAAGTGTCTTTGAGGAGGTGATTGCTGAAAACTTCTCCAATCTGGGGAAGGGATGGTCTCTCAGGCCATGGAGACACACAGATCTCCCAGTACAAGTGACCCAAGGAAGACAACACCAAGACATATAGTAATAAAAATGGCAAAGATGAAAGATAAAGACAGACTATTAAAAGCAGCCAGAGAGAGAAATAAGATCACATACAAAGGAAAACCCATCAGGCTATCATCAGACTTCTCAGAAGAAACATTACAGGCCAGAAGGGAGAGTGGCATGATGTATTTAATGCAGTGAAGCAGAAGTGCCTTGAACCAAGATTACATTATCTGGTAAGATTGTCATTTAAATTTGAAGGAGGGATTAAACAATTCCCAGATAAGCAAAAGCTGAGAGAATTTAACTCACACAAACCATCTCTACAGTGTATTTTGGAGGGACTGCTATAGATGGAAGTGTTCCTACAGTTTAATAGCTGTCACCAGAGGTAATAAAACTACAGTAAGAAAGTAGAACAGTTAATTACTAAGAAAATGCAAAATTAAATTAACTATCCCAAAGTCAATCAAGGGATAGACAAACAGTACAGAATATGATACCTAATATATAAAGAATGGAGGAGGAAAAAAATAAACAAAAAAAGAACCTTTAGATTGTGTTTGTAATAGCATACTAAGTGAGTTAAGTTAGACTCTTAGGTAGTAAGGAAGTTAACCTTGAACCTTTGGAAACCACGAATCTGAAGCCTGCAATGCCAATAAGTACATACCTATCTATAATCACCCTAAATGTAAATGGACTGAATGCATCAGTCAAAAGACATAGAGTCACTGAATGGATAAAACAACAAGACCCATCTATATGCTGCCTTCAAGAGACTCACTTTAAACCCAAAGGCATAGACAAACTAAAAGTGAAGGAATGGAGAAAGACATTTCAGGCAACTAATAGGGAGAAAAATAGACTTCAAAACAAAAAAAGTCACAAGAGACAAAGAAGGACATTACATAATGATAAAGGGGTCAATGCAACAAGAAGATATAACCATTATAAATATCTATGCACCCAACACAGGAGCACCTACACATGTGAAACAAATAATAACAGAATTAAAAGGAGAAATAGAATGCAATGCATTCATTCTAGGAGACTTCAGACTCCACTAACTCCAAAGGACAGATCAACCAGAAAGAAAATAAATAAGAAGACAGAAGCACTGAACAACACATAAGAACAGATGGACCTAACATACATCTACAGAACTCTACACCCAAAAGCAGCAGAATACACATTCTTCTCAAGTGCACACGGAACATTTTCAAGAATAGATCATATACTAGGCCAAAAAAAGAGCCTTGGTAAATTTAAAAAGATGGTAATTGTACCAACCATCTTCTCAGACCACAAAGGAATGAAACTAGAAATGAATTATGCAAAGAAAATGAAAAATCCGACAAACACATGGAGGCTTAATTACATGCTCCTATATAATCAATGGATCAATGACCAAATAAAAACAGAGATCAAGCAATATATTGAGACAAATGACAACAATAATTCAACACTGCAAAATCTGTGGGATGCAGCAAAGGCTGTGCTAAGAGGAAAGTATATTGCAATACAGGCCTACCACAGGAAAGAAGAACATTCCCATATGAGCAGTCTAAACTCATAATTAAAGAAACTAGAAAAAGAAGAACAAATGAGACCCAAAGTCAGTAGAAGGAGGGAAAAAATAAAGATTAGAGCAGAAATAAATAAAATAGAGAAGAATAAAACAATACAAAGGATCAATGAAAGTAAGAGCTGGTTCTTCAAGAAAATAAACAAAATAGGTAAACGCCTAGCCAGACTTATCAAGAAAAAAAGAGAGTCTACTCACATAAACAATCAGAAATGAAAAAGGAAAAATCACTATGGACAGCACAGAAATACAAAGAACAATTAGAGAATACTATGAAAAATTATATGCTAACAAACTGGATAACCTAGAAGAAATGGACAACTTTCTAAAAAAAAATACAACCTTCCAAGGGTGACCCAGAAAGAAACAGAAAATCTCAACAGACTAATTACCAGCAATGAAATTGAACTGGTAATCAAAAACCTCCCTAAGAACAAAATACCTGGACCAGATGGCTTCACAGCTGAATTTGGTCAAACATTTAGTGCAGACCTAATACCCATCCTTCTTAAAGTTTTCCAAGGAGTAGAAGAAGAGGGAATACTTCCAAACTCATTCTATGAGGCTAGTATCATTCTAATACCAAAACCGGGAAAAGACACCACAAAAAAAAAGAGTACTACAGACCAATATCCCTGATGACCATAGATGCAAAAATACTCAACAAAATATTGGCAAACTGAATTCAAAAATACATCGAAAAGATCATCCATCATGATCAAGTAGGATTTTTTCCAGGGATGCAAGGATGGTTCAACATTCAAAAATCCATCAATATCATCCAACACATCAACAAAAAAAAGGACAAAAACCACATGATCAACTCCATAGATGCTGAAAAAGCATTTGACAAAATTCAACATCCATTCATGATAAAAACTATCAACAAAATGGGTATAGAGGGCAAGTGCATCAACATAATGCAGATATATATGACAAACGCACAGCCAACATTATACTTAACAGCAAGAAGCTGAAAGCTTTGCCTTTAAAATCGGGAACAAGACAAGGATGCCCACTGTCCCCACTTGTATTCAACATAGTACTGGAGGTCCTAGCCACAGCAATCAGACAACACAAAGAAATAAAAGGCATACAGATTGGCAGGGAAGAAGTTAAACTGTTCCTGTTTGCAGATGACATGATATTGTACATAAAAATCCCTAAAGAATCTACTCCAAAACTCCTAGATCTAATATCTGAAATCAGCAAAGTTGCCCGGTACAAAATTAATGCACAGAAATCTATGGCATTCCTATACACTAACAATGACGTAGCAGAGAGAGAAATCAGGAAGACGATTCCATTCACAGTTGAATCAAAATGAATAAAATATCTAGGAGTAAACCTAACCAAGGAAGTGAAACTATACTCTGAAAACTACAAGACACTCATGAGAGAAATTAAAGAAGATATCAATAATTGGAAACACATCCGTGCTCATGGATAAAAGAATTAATATTGTCAAAATGGCTATCCTGCCTAATGCAATCTACAGATTCAATGCAATTCCTATCAAAATACCAACAGCATTTTTCAACAAACTAGAGAAAATCATTCTAAAGTTCATATGGAACCACAAAAGACCCCAAATAGCCAAAGCAATCCTGAATGAAGAATAAAGCTGGGGGGATTATGCTCCCCAACTTCAAGTTTTACTACAAAGCCACAGTACTCAAGACAATTTGGTACTGGCAAAAAAACAGATCCACAGACCAATGGAACAGACTAGAGAGCCCTGATATAAACCCAACCATATATGGTCAATTAATATATGATAAAGGAGCCATGGTCATACAAAGGTTAAATGACAGCCTCTTCAACAGCTGGTGTTGGCAAAACTGGATACTTCTCCAAAGAAGAAATTCAGATGGCCAACAGACACATGAAAAGATGCTCCACATCACTAATCATCAGGGAAATGCAAATTAAAACCACAATGGGATATCACCTCAGACCAGTAAGGATGGCCAGCATCCAAAGACTAAGAACAACAAATGCGGAGAAAGAGGAACCCTCCTACACTGCTGGTGAGAATGTAAGCTAGTTCAACCATTGTGGAAAGCAATATGGAGGTTCCTCAAAAAACTAAAAATACAAATATCATTTGATCCAGGAATCCCACTCCTTGGAATTTACCCAAATTATACAACTTCTCAGATTCAAAAAGATGTATGGACCCCTATGTTTATTGCAGCACTTTTTACAATAGCCAAGATATGGAAGCAACCTAAGTGTCCATCAGTAGATGAATGGATAAAGAAGAGGTGGTACATATACACAATGGAATACTATTCAGCCATAAGAAGAAAACAAATCCTACCATTTGCAACAACATGGATGGAGCTGGAGGATATTATGCTCAGTGAAATAAGCCAGGTGGAGAAAGACAAGTGCCAAATAATTTCCCTCATTTGTGATAACAACGAAGCAAAACTGAAGGAACAAAATAGTAGCAGACTCAGAGACTCCAAGAAGGAATTACTGGTTACCAAAGGGGTGAGGTGTGGGAGGGTGGATGGGGAGGGTGGGAGAAGGGGATTGTGGAGTATTATGATTAGTACACATGGTGTGGGGAATCACTGGGAAAACAGTGTAGCACAGAGAAGACAAACGGTGAATCTGTGTCATCTTACTACACTGATGGACAGTGACTGAATTGGGGTATGAGTGGGGACTTAATAATATGTTTAAATGTAGCAACCACATTGTTTTTTCATGTGAAACCTTCATAAGACTGTATATCAATAATACCTTAATAAAAATATGTTTATTGAAGTCTTGCTGATATACAATATTATAATTGGTTTCATGTATAGAACACAGTGATTTGACAGTTATCTACATTATTAACTGCTGACCTCAACTAGTGTAGTTACTCCCTGTCAATATAGAAAGATGTTACAAAATTATTGATTATATTTTCTATGCTGTACTTTCATCCCTGTGATGAATTAATATTATGATTGAGATGTTCTGCCTCTATTTTATATAGGGTGCATATATGTTTTCAAATAAGAGATTTTGTTTTTTCAAGGAAAATTCCTACAACTGGGATTACTTGGTAATATGATATTTGTAATTTTAGTTTTTTGAGGTACTGCTGTACTGTTTTCCATAGTGACTGCACCAATTTACATTCCCAGCAACAGTGTGGAAAGGTTTTCTTCTTAATCTGGACATGTGTTTTAAACTCACTACCACAAAGGATAAGCAAATTAAAGAAGTATTTGTTAATGATTTACACATAACACTCCTGGGGTATCTAATCTTCCCCAGCCTGATATCCATGTGCTGCATTTTTGAGAAACTGCTACTTTAATGACTACAGACATATTTAAAGTTCTTTTGAGGAGATACTACCAAAAAACTTTAAGGTAATTATGGTAATTTTAAAAGTCACAAATTTGTTCTGGCATTACTTTATTCTAGAATCTCTATTTTGGATTCTATTGAATTATATCAAATTATAGTTACATGTATATTGGCCTATCAGTCAAAACATTTGTACTGTTTTCACCAGGCCAAGCTAATACAATAAAAGATAAATAATTTTATGATTTTTTTAATACCAAATAAGATAGAATTCAAATACTCTGTACCAATTTCTGTGCTGAAATATACTTATACTGCATGGAAAAAGAAAGCAAATTTCTCAAAATAAATTTACTAAAACTGACATGAAAAGAAATAAAAACCTTAGATATTCTCTATGGCAATTAAATTTGTATTTTAAATAAACTGACTTTTAACAAAGAAAATTCCAGTTCCAACTTGCTTTAATTCATTTTAATAATCCTAATTATTGAAAAATATTAATTTTAATATAATTCTTTGAGAAAATAAACTCTGTCCACAAATCAAGCATGCAATTGTATATGAAGACTTAGAAAATAAAATGCAAAAATATCCTTAAATATTTACAGAAAACATAAAATGCAGATAATTTTAAAGAAAGATATGCAAGACCTAGTCCTTGGTAGTTACAAAATAGTACTGGAAAAAATTAATAAGAACATTTATATTAAAGCCATATATGTATAATGCTTATTATTTATAATAAATAAAATGTTTTAGAAAATCCAAATGACCTAGAATATCCAAAGCAATCATAAAAAAATTATATTAACTGATTTTAAGATTTACTAAACTAGAATAATCAAGAAAGTGTGATATTGACATGAAGATACACAAGTAAGCCAATTTAAAATATTAGGGCATCTAGAGGTAGACTTTTTTACTACAAATATTCCAAAGCAAGGAAAATATTTTTCATCAAAAGTTACTGAAACAATGTAATATTCATAAGAACAAGAAAAAAGAGTTCAATTTCTTCATTGTTTACATCAAAGTGAATTCAAAATGTATTGTAGACCTGACCATAAAAGCTAAAATTAATACTTCTGAAAGCTTTGTTTTGTTTTGCTTTGATTTGACACAGAAAGCACTGACTATAAAATAAAACACTGTGAATTGGACTTCATCAACAACAAACCACACACTGGGAAAGAAAAGTTATAGATCTGTATATATAGGAGATATAGATTGGTATAGATACCAGTTGATAAAGATACAGAGATAGAAATGAGAGAAATATCCATCATATGTAAAGATCCACAACTGCAATGTCCAGTCCAAACACCACTGCCCCAAACCTGGGCACGTTGAAAGGAAGATGTACAAACAATCAATCAATAAATAAAGTGTTTGACATCATTAGTTATCAGAGTTATCAGGGAAATGTAAATTAAAACCACAACTGTATAACCTATTCACCCACTAGAAGTGTTAAAATGAAAGAAATAAAACTATGTTTTTCTTTTCAGTGGATGATGATTTATATTAATTGTAGTAAAAAAAAGTTTCTTTTCAGGATAATTTAAAAATGTTCCTATCCCACATTAGTGTGGCTTCTAATTCAATTTCCATTATAATGTCTCAGTAAGAATTATGACCTTATGATTGATTCTGAAGAGAAAAATCTAAGGTTTTGGTACACAGTACCATCCCTCAAAATATCCTGCTAACATGCTTAATGTAAAGCAAGAAAATAAAAAGTGGAAATAGCAGATTTGGGGAAAGAAAGTCAGTCCCCAAAAGCTTTGACTGATGAGATGTTTTTGTAATCCTTACCGTACAGATATGTTATAAAGCAGAAGGTCAAAAATGAATAAATAATAGGGTCTGTGTGATGGGATTGGTAGATTATTTGGTTCAATATGAAGCTCTTACAGTAACTTGATAATTTCTCTCTGGTGAGTCAGAACACTATGGCTAAAACTAGAGAGTAAGTAGCCAAATAAATTAAATTAGAATCAACACTGTTTATAACCAGAACCTCAGACCAGAGATTTTTAGCACTCAAAATCATTGCCATAAATTGGAGTGTGAACCAATATAAATTTTGATTGATTGAGAACTCAAAAGCCATCAAAGACACATTTACTGTCTAATAAGTACTTTCAGTGGCAACTGATAAGACTACTTAGGATAAGAAGTCTGGATTCTGTCTAACAAATAAAGAAGAATAGCAAGTGAGAAAGGCCAGCAATCTCTCCCTCTCAATCTTAATATATAATGTTTGTTTTTCACTGATTTAATAGTAGGAATAAATGGTGTCCTCAAGAAGAGAAGCAGTTGTCTTCATTTCAAATATTGTAAAACAAAGGAAAATTATTAAGATAGGTGGCTAAAGTTAAGGCTATATTGTAATATCACATTAAACACATTTATTAGCAAATGACTACAGATGTCTCCCCTTGTAAAATACACTAAAGAAATTGCACATGAAAAATTAGTGTCTTGAGAGTAAAAGGAGAAATAACTGTTGAGGTAAAATATACAATATTTGTAGAATAAATCCCAATTGCTTTTGAACAGCAGTATGTATACAAATAACTTTTAAATCTTATGTCAATGAGTTTGTAAACCTGTAGTTCATCTCTCAGACTTTGTTACAAGCTGGAAGTAGATTTGATAGGATAAAATACTTGAAGTTGAATTTTGTTCTTGGATCACTCTCCCAGGAGTCTTAGGTCCTTTTGTAGAAACCAGAGGTCCAGCATTTTCCGTAACAAATTGGATGGCAGCATTCATATCTACAACCACCAAAACTGGAGTCACATCCATACCCTGTTCTCAAAAGGTACTGATTCAGTAGTTAGCACCAGTCTTGGTCACAGTAGCCAGAGCCCAGCCTTCAATGTAGTTGCCAGTTAGCTCATTGTGTAGAGTTGAGATTTGGTGTTGAAAGACATTTAAACTTATTCAGTAGTAAGTGTGACAAGTCTTAGGTATTCCATGTATAAATTTAAACCAAATAACATACATGAGAAGACCTCAGTAATTTGTTTTCCCTTATGTAAGGAGGGGGCCTCTGCCTATTAAAACCTGACTTGTTTTGGTGTATCAATCAATATTTCCCAATTAGTGCTATTATGATTTAGTTTTGTTTACAAATATTCACCAAATACAGATTTCATACTTATCATGTCCTCAAGAGTCTCATGACACCACCATGCTTTAAATAATATTGTATATTTTTTTCTAGTAAAATAATTTCAGTATATCTCAATATGCAAATGGAAAGAATACCAGGCTGCTGGTAATTCTGGATTTATGTACTGGGGAAGTTTTTTTCTCAACTCCACGAATGATACTGTCATTTTGCTTTTAGATAGAAATCTATTGTTCCATTTAGACACCTTTTTCAAACTCCATCTCTACCTCTCTAGATTTTTGATGACAGTTAACCTGTACTACATATATGTAAACACCAGGGAGAGTCCATACAGGATTTATCATTTTATCCATTGAATGCCTTGCACATAAAGTCTGTGTTCAATAATTTTTATTGTATGTATGAATATAACTTCATGTGATTTAGTTATATACATAAATCTCCATCACCACTGCAATGTATTTGACTCTCTTTGAGGTAGTGATGTTGGGCTTTTCACCCAGAAGTTCACTAATACTCACTTTGGAAAAGCCAAGCTTCCTTTATCTGACCTTCCAAGAATAATAGATATTTGTCTGAATTTGAGAGCTGTCCTTCTCTTTACTCTTTAAATTTCCAACTAATTTACTAAGGAAAAGATTCCTGCAAGAATTCATCCTTAAAGCTTCAAAGAATGCAGCAGAAGTGGAGTTCATTTAGTGTTACAATTTTTCCATCTACCCTTTTTATACACTGAGAAAAAAAGCATCACCTGAAACCTAAGATGCATTTGTAAAAGAATTAATATCACCATTACTTTTATCACAAAGATGTGAAAATTTTAACACTCATTACATAGCTGTTTTAAAACATACGTACTATCAAGTAATCAAAGTCCAACTATTCCTGAGAATATCTGGGCTCAGTCACCTGAAGGGGTCATGGCCAAAGAAGGAATCATAAGAAAAAAAAAATTGAATTCCAGAAAGGAAGTTTAATTTCCTGATATGTTCTTTATTTGTAATCAGTTTGGTGTGGGGGAAGAAGAAGAGAATACATCATGTCATAGAAAGCTTAACTATAAAATCATTACAGAAATGGAAGCAATGACTGTATGTGAGAAATTTAATGTGTCGGAGATGAACCTGTTTCAGCCTTGGAATCCATGACCTTGCTGGTGATGCTGTTGACACTCCTCTTGTGGAATGTCCCACCTGGACTATGAAATCTTTTTACAGAATCTGAGAAGGGTATTAGAAAACTCTTTGGAGTAAAGGATCTGTGAGCTTTCTGTTTCTAAGGCCAGACATTTCTAACATTAATAGGTTTTTCAGTGGAGTTCAAATCCTTATCTCTTGATGCCAGAGCCAGGATCAAGACCTCCAATGCAAGAGTCAAAGCCATAAACTGGGCACAGGAGGCTTCCACAGCCACTGCCAGAACCAGTCCAGTCCACGATTGTTGAAGCCCAGCCTCCACAACAGCTCACGGTGTCAGGACTTGCAGGTTTGGTTGACCATTGTCTTAGTTCCTCTGTGTGTGAACAACACCTGGAGGGAGACTTAGTGCTCCCTCAGTGGTAAATGTGGCAAACCATGAAGATTTACTTCAAGTTTATTCAAAACCAAGACCATTCAACTATAGAAATCTGATTAAACAGTTATTTTCTTAATTAGAAGAGACCCAGTTAAAGAAGATCAAATTTTTAATTTGATTTTCCTGCTGAGCTTGCTTTCCACAAAACCTATTGTATCCATCATGAAAAGAGTTGATGGGCCCTGCAAAGCAACCACAACTAACCATCCAGGCCAGCTGTCTGCCAGGCGTTGAGGCCTCATGTAGTACTCAGTCCATTTCCTTGGCCACTTGTTTTTCACCAAATTAAATGACATACATTATTTCTATCTCTTTAATGTTCAAGACACCTCTTACATCTATTGATCATTGAAGTTGAAATACTACATAAAGTTATTGATTGAACACAAGAGGAAAATTGTTTACAAATACGTTTCTTAAAACCTTTTGTGATTGGAGTTTTGTAAACTCACATTATGTTTTAGCATTTATTTCCTTAATTGTGCTTTAATCTTTGGTAGCCCAAAAGTAATTTAGGGGTGAACATTTTGAAATTGTCATTCTAGTAGACAATCAACAACACCAATATTTAATGTTAATAATTTGTGTTCCAGTAATAGCAAGAAATGTTTTTTAATATTCTTCTACCAACACTACCTCAATTTCTTACATCAAAAACAATACCAAATCATTCAAGTGTCTCTGGCAAAAATCTTTCTTTACATTTGCAAGGCCAAAACAATCTTACAATTTTAGTACAACACTTGTTTGGTTATTTTTTGTTTATTTTATTATATTTTGTTTATGGTTGATTTACACAGAGGTATCAAATTGATTATGTGAACTCTTCATGTCATCTATACCCTTGTTGATTTTCTGCTTCATTGATCTATCAGTTGCTGACACAGGGATGTTGAAGCATTCAGCTACATTATTGCAGTTATCTCTTGAAGTTTCATCAGTTTTTGCTTCATGTATCTTCACTTTCTTAATGCATGCAGTTTAGAATTGTCTTCTTTTTCTTGATCATTTTCCTTTTTCTGAAGTAGTTTTGTCTGAAATTCATCTAGGAGCCCCAGCTTTCTTTAGGTTAGTCTTTCCATAGTTCATTTTCTCCGTACTCTTCCTATAGTGGTTCTGATTTCAATACTTAAAGTAGGTTTTTCTTTGTATGCAACAACTGGTTGACTCTTGGGTGTTTTAGATTTGTTTACTTTTTTTATTTTTTATTATTTATTTATTTTGCTGTTATTAATATACAATTACATGAGCAACATTACAGTTACTAGACTCCCCATATTATCAAGTCCCCACCACATACCCCATTGCAGTCACTGTCCATCAGTGTAGTAGGGTGTTATAGAATCACTCCTTGTCTTCTCTGTGTTATACTGCCCTCCCAGTATCCCCCCACCCCACCCCAACCCCCACTACATTATGTGTTCTAATTGTAATAGCCCTTTTTCCCCCTTATCCCTCCCTTCCCACCCCTCTTCCCCAGTCCTTTCCCTTTGGTAACTGTTACTCCATTCTTGGGTTCTGTGAGTCTGCTGCTGTCTTGTTCCTTCAGGTTTTGCTTTGTTCTTATACTCCACATATGAGTGAAATCATTTGATACTTGTCTTTCTCTGCCTGGCTTATTTCACTGAGCATAATACCCTCTAGCTCCATCCAAGTTGTTGCAAAGGGAAGGATTTGTTTTCTTCTTATGGCTGAATAATATTCCCTTGTGTATATATACCACACCTTCTTTATCCATTCATCTACTGATGGACAGTACAGTTATGTTGCTTCCATTTCTTGGCTATTGTAAATAATGCTGCGATAAACATAGGGTGCATATGCTTTTTCAAAATGGGCTGCTGCATTTTTAGGGTAAATTCCTGGGAGTGGAATTCCTGGGTCAAATGGTATTTCTATTTTTAGCTTTTTGAGGCACCTCCATATTGCTTTCCACAATGATTGTACTAATTCACATTCCCACTGGCAGTGTACAAGGGTTCCCCTCTTTCTCCACATCCTTGCCAACATTTGTTGTTGTTTGTCTTTTGAATGGTGGCCATCCTAACTGGTGTAAAGTGATCTCATTGTGGTTTTAATTTGCATTTCTCTGATGACTAGTAATCTGGAGCATCTTTTCATGTGCCTGTTGGCCATCTGAATTTCTTCTTTGGAGAAGTCTCTGTTCAGCTCCTCTGCCCATTTTTTAATTGGATTATTTGCTTTTTGTTTGTTGAGGTGTGTGAGCTCTTTATATAATTTGGATGTCATCCCCGTATGGGATATGTATTTATAAATATATCATCCCATACTGTAGGATGTCTTTTTGTTTTGCTGATGGTGTCCTTTGATGTACAGAAGCTTTTAGTTTGACATAGTCCCACTTGTTCAGTTTTGCTTTTGTTTCCCTTGCCTGGGAAGATATGTTCATGAAAAAGTTGCTGATGTTAATGTCCAAGAGATTTTTGCCTATGTTTTTTCTAAGAGTTTTATGGGTTCAGGGTTTACATTCAGGTCTTTGATCCATTATGAGTTTACTTTTGTGTAGGGTGTTAAACAATAATCCATTTTCAGTCTCTTACATGTAGCTGGCCAGTTTTGTCAAAACTAGCTGTTGAAGAGGCTGTCATTCCCCATTGTATAGCCATGGCTCCTTTATCATATATTGATTGACCATATATGCTTGGGTTTATATCTGGGCTCTCTATTCTGTTCCATTGATCTATGGGTCTGTTCTCCTGTCAGTACCAAATTGTCTTGATTACTGTGGCTTTGCAGTAGAGCTTGAAGTCAGGAAGCATAATTCCCCCTGCTTTATTCTTCCTTCTCAGGATTACTTTGGCTATTTGGGGTCTTTTGTGATTCCATGTAAATTTTAGAACTATTTTCTCTAGTTCATTGAAGAATGCTGATGGTATTTTGATAGGGATTGCATTGAATCTTTAGATTGCTTTAGGCAGGATGGCCACTTTGACAAAATTAATTCTTTCTATACATGAGCACAGGATGTGTTTCCATTTATTGTTATCTTCTTTAATTTCTTTCATGACTGTCTTGTAATTTTCAGAGTATAAGTCTTCTACTCCTTGGTTAGGTTTATTCCTAGGTATTTTATTCTTTTTGATCTCATTGTGAATGGAATCGTTTTCCTGATTTCTCTTTCTGCTATTTCATCATTAATGTATAGGAAGGCAACAGATTTCTGTGTATTAATTTTGTATCCTGCAACTTTGCTGAATTCAGATATTAAATCTAGTAGTTATAGAGTGGATTCTTTATGGTTTTTTTATGTACAATATCATATCATCTGCAAACAGGGACAGTTTAAATTCTTCCTTGCCAATCCAGATGCCTTTTATTTCTTTGTGTTGTCTGATTGCTGTGGCTAGGACCTCTAGAGCTATGTTGAATAAAAGTGGGAGAGTTGGCATCCTTGTTGTTCCTGATCTTAAAGGAAATGCTTTCAGCTTCTCACTGTTAAACATAATGTTGGCTGTGGGTTTTTCATATATGGCCTTTATTATGTTGAGGTACTTGCCCTCTATACCCATTTTGTTCAGAGTTTTTATCATGAATGGATGTTGAATTTTGTTGAATTCTTTTTTGGCATCTGTGGAGATGATCATGTCATTTTCGTCCTTCTTTTTGTTGATGTGATGGATGATGTTGATGGATTTTCGAATGTTGTACCATCCTTGTATCCCTGGGATGAATCCCACTTGACCATGATGGATGATCTTTTGGATGTATTTTTTAATTCTGTTTGCTAATATTTTGTTGAGTATTTTTGCATCTATGTTCATCAGGGATATTTGTCTGTAATTTTCTTTTTTTGTGGTGTCTTTGCCTTGTTTTGGTATTAGAGTGATGTTGGCCTCATTGAATGAGTTTGGGAGTATTCCCTCCTGTTCTACTTTTTGCAAAACTTTAAAGAGCATGGGAATTAGGTCTTCACTAAATGTTTGATAAAATTCATCATTGAAACCATCTGGTCCAGGTGTTTTGTTCTTTGATAGTTTTTTGATTACCAATTGAATTTCTTTGCTGGTAATTGGTCTAATCATATTTTCTGTCTCTTTCTGAGTCAGACATGGAAGGTTGTATTTTTCTAGAAATTGTCCATTTCTTCTAGGTTATCCAGTTTGTTAGTGTATAATTTTTCATAGTATTCTTTCATAATTCTTTGTATTTCTGTGGTGTCCATAGTGATTTTTCCTTTCTCATTTCTGATTCTGTTTATGTGTGTAGACTCTCTTTTTTCCTTGATAAGTCTGGGTAGGGGTTTATCTATTTTGTTTATTTTCTCAAAGAATGAGCTCCTGGTTTTGTTGATTCTTTTGATTGTTTTATTCTTCTCAATTTTATTTATTTCTGCTTTAATCTTTATAATGTCCCTCCTTCTAGTGACTTTGGGCCTCATTTCTTCTTCCTTTTCTAGTTTCATTAATTGTGAATTTAGACTATTCATTTGGGATTGTTCTTCTTTCTTGAGGTAGGTCTGTATTGCAACATATTTCCATCTTAGCCCGGTCTTCACTGCATCCCAGATTTTGTGGTGTTGAATTATTGTTGTCATTTGTCTCCATATATTGCTTGATCTCTGTTTTTATTTGGTCATTGATCCACTGATTATTTAGTAGAATGTTATTAAGACTCCATGTGTTTGTGAGCTTTTTCATTTTTTTGAGCAATTTATTTCTAGTTTCATACCTTTATGATCTGAGAAGTTGGCTGGTACAATCTCAATCTTTTTGAATTTACCAATGTTCTTTTGTGGCCTAGTATATGATCTATTCTTGAAAATGTTCCATGTGCACTTGAGAAGAATATGTATCCTATTGCTTTTGGATGGAGTGTTCTGTAGATGTCCATAAGGTCCATCTGTTTTAATACATTGTTCAGTATCTCTGTCTCTTGCATATATATTTTTAACAAATCTATGTTCACCTTTCAATAACACTATTGCTTCTCAAGTACTAGAATGTAACTAACAGCAAAGTATTCTAAACTTCCCTCTCCTGTCTAACGTTTCACTTATCCATATGCTGTTGAAACAAAGACATTGTTACTACTGTTGCCTTAAGTGAACAGGTATATTTTTGACTACTTAAGGACCAGAAAAACAAAGATTTCACTCTGCCTTCTTTTATTCCTTCTCTATTCCATTCCTTCTCAACTCTACCTTTCTTTATGTAGATCCAAGTTTCTGTATCATCTTCCTTATGCCTAAAATTTTTCTAATAGTCTTGCAAAGCTTGTTGCTGGTGATGTATTCCAAGTTTTTGTTTGTCTGAGAAAGTATTTATTCTCCTTCCATTTTGAAGTGTGAGATCTGCTATAGAATTATAGGTTTCTGGGTGTGTTTTCAACACTGATATTTCACTCCACCCTTTTCTTGCATGTAGAGTTTTAAATGAAAAGTCTGCTGTAACACCTAACAATGTCCCTCGAGAGGTAAGTTTCTTTTTGCTAAGAAATTTCTGTTGGTGTTTGATCTTCTGCAGGTTGATGATATGACTAATGTGGAGCTTTTATTCATCTGTTTGTTTTGTTGTATTCTGGTTTGCATTTTCACATGTAACTCTATTATTTGGTGTGTTAGAAATTTCAGACACTATAACTTTAAATTAATTTTTTCTGTATTATTCCCTCTTCCCTTTTTATATCACAATTATGTGTATCATACACATTCTTGTACTGTCCCACAGTTCTTAGAGGTTTTTTTATGTTTCTTTCTCTTTGGATTGTGTTTTGTTCAGTTTATATAGATCTATCTCTAAGTTCATTGATGGTGTATAAATTTGAAGTAGGAGACAGAATTTATTCAAGAAAACAACAAATATTTGACCTTCCTTTTGTTTGCCCATTCTGTGAAATAACATTGTAACTTCCTGCCAGTTTCATTGGTCAACTTCTGTTAGATTCTATTCAAGCCTTGTTTGAACACAAGTTAGAATTCTTCCCACTACCTTTCTATTCAGAAGGATCAGCCAGTTGTTTCTAAAACTTGAATTGTGTCTTACATTCTAAACTTGTTCTTACACCTTTCTACCAAGTGTTCTTAACACTTTCTATACCTGTGTAATATATTCTTCTCCTTGTAGCCTTTTTCAGACATTCCAAGACATATCATCTATTGGAATTCTCTAAATCTTTCTGAAGTACTAACTGAATACCTATTATATAAAAGGTCATTAGCCATACTTTTAGACAAAAAGATGATGAGTGAGAAAGAAATGATGACTTCATGGTCCTATAAAGCTTAACCTGGAAGTAAAGAATCAGAGAAAGTTAGTTACCTGAGGAGTTTTCTTCGAGAAAGTAAATATATAGTAGGCTGCATGCTGGAGGGTAAATTCTGGAGGTTGAAATTAAACTTCATCACCAACAGTTTATAAGAATTCTACGGAGAAAAGAGGCGGGGACAACATCAAGAGGTGATTGTTCAATGAATGTCAAGGGGCAATAATAAGCAAATTGTGCCTGTAGAAAAGACAGAAACCTTGTGCAAACAATAATGGAAGATTTAGAAGTACGTTTTCTCCAGATGATCAAGGACT
>JAVSCE010012076.1:0-67519 GCA_032199065.1 Smutsia gigantea | reverse complement strand
TCTCTCCCAGAGTGGCCCCAGTGCCTTCATCCTGTGTAACAAGGTGTGTTCTGACTGCCTACACCCTCCTTCGGTAAACAGTCACAGGGGAGGACAGGGGGAAACGAAATTTAAGGAGGCGATGCACTTTCAGACAATTCAGAAGTTATACAGTATTGTCACAAGCAGGTTTCTTTTAGCAGTTTTAAAATAAAATTTTATAGTATTTTTCTAGAAAAATATTCCTCTTTCTTCCTCTTTCTAGAAAAGAAGCAGTAGCCTGAAGGGAATTACTGGATCAAGAATAAAAAGGGAAAATAGATATGAGACTTAGCTAATTAATGAAATGTTTAATTTCAGTATAAAAATGATTCCATGCTGTGCATCTCACAAATCCAGACCCGTGTGCTATTTTGGCTCTATTACATATTCAAATTCATTCAGATTTAACTGAGAAATCACTTACTAGAGCATGAAAACATGGACTACCCTTTTAACATTTGTCAAGTGAGGTTGTCTACTCCATTTTACCCTATGTGAAATGTATGAGCCTAAATGATTTGGATTGTAAATCATCTATATTCCTGTAATTGATTGGAGCCAAGTAAAATGGAACTTACTGTGAGCAGTCATTTGAGCTCAGTAGAGTTTGGGAACAGCTTTATGAAATGGAAAATTTTAAGGTGGAAAGATTAGCACAGATGTGGAGAGACACTAACCATCAAACCAACAATTTGTCTTTCTTTAAAAGTTCCAAAATTCATTTGAAGGAAATATTGGAGTTACATCATCACATTTTGAAAAGTGATGATACAATTTCTATGGTGCCTAAGAAAAAAAAATTCTGAAAGGGAGAATAGTCATTTGCTTGAGACGGTCTTTGTAGTTTTCCTTCTAAGAACAAAAATATCTGGGGACAACCTGCTTGGCAAGTTTAGAGGGGACTTGAATAGCATACTATGGTACATAAATTAGGCAGAATGTTATGAGCTGCCAAAAATGATGATATATAATAATATTTAATATTTTTAGGTAAATGGAAAACAACAAAGGGCAAAGTGAAGCTGTACTTTGATTTCTGTTGTGTAGAGTTTTGTGTGCTTGTAATTATGTGTATGAAGATGATGGGCCTGTGGAATTTCCCCCCTTTTGTTTCCTTTCTTACAGTAAAAATATGATTTGTGCATTAAATGAAAATCAGGTATTGCAACAAAGATAATTCCATTCCTAACATAAAAATATCATACAGCTGTCACCCATTGTGTCTTCTGGTTCTGTTTCAGTTTCTGTTGAACTTGATTCTTATAAGGGACAGTGAGCTTGACTTCAATGATTTTGTTGTTCACAGGAGAGTCCCAGGATAACTGCATTTTACTGCTGAAACACCATCTGGACTTCGTTCAAAATCCTCCTTAGCATGAATTGCAGTTGCCGAATGTTTCTCCCTGTACAAACACCATAAATTATCTACTCTCGATAGGGACCTTTATCACTTTATAATTTAGGTGATTTCAACCTTTCAGGACATGGCCACAAGAACTTTGGTATACTTCACACTGTTTTTTTGGTTACAATTAGTATGTTTTTAAAGATATACTTTTTTCCCCCCATATGCTCAATTGAGGTCTCATACACTCATAGACTGGGTTCTTTCCATCTTCAGAAATTGGAAGTTGTTTTTTTTTTTTACAAGACAGTCAAACCAAACCAAAATATGTCAGATACACGGTTAGAACAAGAGTAGCAAGGAACTATTTCAGAGTTTTCTCTAATTGATAGAGGTGTTGGAATATTTCAATTCTCTCCTCCAACCATCTCACATTCCTTCCCTGTGATGGCCCAGCTCCTTGTCACCCCTGGGGGTTCCTGCTCCCTATGTAGCAGGCAGCTGTCTGAGGTGATAAAAGTGTGATGATAATCACCTCGAGGTGATTCTTTGTGTTGACTAAAGGCAAACAGTCCAGCCCCCAGAGATGGGGAAGAGAGATTGACCTTTTGTCCCCTAACTGGGGAAACTAGAAAGAAGGCTTCATTTTGAATTTTCAGGAACACAATGGCTGCTTCTTAATCTCTCTGGGGCTGATAGGCCAGCCTGTGCTTTTCTCCATCTTCTGCATTTTGGTCGCATAAATACAATGAATCCTCTTGCAGCTGCTCAGAAGGTACATCGGTAACCTGACCCCAGAAGTGCATCAGACCCATTTCCTTTGCACTGCTTTCTGGGTGTGACCGTGACTCAATAGTGTATTGTATTTGGGTGTTAGGTTCCCTCTGCGGGGGAGAACTGAGAGGACAAGTTATCAGCCGTGCAATAGCCCATCCAAGTCTGAACTAAAAGACAGGGAGGTTTTTCACATTGTTAAAAAAAAAAAAAAGCAAACCCAAATAGAGTCATTTGCGCCCCCAAATTTTCTGGTCCGCACCAGTGAGGTAGTCTGTCACCAGGACCCGCTCCATCCTCCCGCAAAGAAGAGTGTTCTCCACAGTAAGACCTCTTGGTCTTCCCTCTATGGGAAAATGACTTTGCTTGAAAGAATCCTTTTTTCTTTTGCTAATAACTTCTTACCCCACCCTCCTTCCTGTAAAAACCTTCCATTTTGTATAGTTCCTCAGAGCATCTACTTTGTAGATGAGATACCCCAATTCATAAATCGCTCAATAAAGTCAATTAGATCTTCAGCTTTACTCCGTTGATTTTTGTTTTTCTTTTTAACAAAGTCATTGCTTCTTGTCATCTCAGAGCTAGGGCACCCAAGTGGGCCTGGTCGATACCTGGCCTTTGCAACTGGCCTCCCATGACTCCCCAGCCAGTAACCCACGGGCTATTTCACAGACAGACAGTAGTGGATTGATCAGAGGGGTGCAAGGAATCACTGAGACGTGGCTGTCCTTACCTGTCTGCTGATGTCACCCATCCAGCTTGGTTCTCTCCAAAATAGAGTGTTTCAGAGTGAGACCTTCCAGACCCAAGTAACCCAATTGTTAAGACCACGGGAAAGACAGTGGGAATAGGGAAAAACAAATGCTGACTGTCTACTGGGTACCTGCCCTGGGCCAGGTGTTTCACATACACAGATCCTCAAGAGTAACCCTGTGAGTGACATTATCATCCTGCTTTGCTAGATGAGGAAATCGCAGCTCATAATTTTTAAGTCGTGGAGATAATATTTGAACTCCACCTGGAGTCCATGGTATCCTTTTACCACATGTTAGTCATAAGATGTCCATGCCTAAAATAACTTCTTGAACTGTGGGGGCTATGATATAGAGACATGACGGTAAACAGACAGAGTGGAAGAAGATCAGAGTGGGTGGCAGTCTGAGGGTTTTAGGGCACCAGTGGGAAGGGACAGACAGTGGGCCATTTCTAGGTGTAGGATATTTACTAGAGAAATGGTGACCCCTAACAGTGTGCCTTTGTATTCAAAACCTTTCAAAGCGCTTTCCTCTCCATTTTATCTGCCAAACTTCGCCATCTAGAGTGAATCCAGGCCTGGCCAGACTAGACATTTGTTGAACTGCCAGGGTGAAGGCTTGCATTCAGTAGGGCTGAACTTGGACTGGGGAATTTTATACCTGGGGCAGAATAAGACGCTGAGAGTGGGCAGTGCAAGTCAAGTCAAAGTCCAAAGGATAAAGGTCAAAGGTCACACCCAGGGAGACCATGTAGAAACATTAAGTCCACAGTGCCGGAGGTATGATTGAGGCCAGGTCAGAGGTCAAGAGTTTGAGACCAGATGGGGATGAGATTGAAGCAAAGGAGGCCAGAGGGAAGGAGTTTAAGACTGAGGGCTGGAGGTGAGGCGCAGGACGAGTTCTTAGGACCGTAGTGGAAGCCTCTATTTGCCTCTCTGGAGGTGGACTATTGTGTGGGAAGGTAGGGCCGGCTTAGAGCCAAAACCAGGATTAACACTGGCATCTGAGTTTCAGGAGGAGGGGAGATATAACACTATTTATATTTTTCAAAAAGGAAACTGAGACCAAGAGAGAATGAATAGTTACTGCTTTCACAGCCTCTGAATGACGGACCTGTGGACTGGACTTACAGGAATGGCCCAGGAAGAGGTGAACACATCAGCATTCTTCGTGAGAGCAGGGAGCAAGCAGGCAGAACTCATGTGCCTCGACTCTAGTCAGACTGTCAGGTTAACACAACTATGTGGGAACAAAACTCACTCCACAAACACAAATGGGCGTGAAAGGTAGCTTTATTACTTTTATAAATAACATTAAATATAATTTAAATTGCTGTGATGATCCGCTGCTGGGTGGCAAAACATTTCAGTTCCAGGTGGTGTGATAGTACCTGGGCCATGGTGGGCCAGGGGAAGGAGCAGGGCGCTGGGGGTGGGGGGGGTCTGGCATGAGCCCGTTTGTTCACAGTGGTGTCTGCTGAGTTACCCTCGGTCCAGTCTGTCCTCCGGAGTCCTCCAGGTGGTCTCTGGATTTCTGTAGAGCTGTCGCTTATCCCCAGGCACAAGGCTCCTGCAGGTCCCACCAACATGCGCAAAGGGCACAGACTCATTTCTTGCCATACTGGGGTATCACCAAACCTTGTGGGAGGGCGGGGGCGAAACTCTGGTCTCAGGTGCAAGAGAATTGTTGTTTTGGTGGAAAACGTGGCCCTACTCCTTTCATTATTATTTCCACTCCACCCCTCCTCCGATGTGGACAGCTGACACTTCCTCAATCGAATGTGAAATGTAGGCAAATGCCAGCGCAACAGACCAAGATCCCCACTGCCCCGAAGCCATCCTGCATGGAAATTCTGGAGCTGCCCCACCGCCGGCCCCCTCACCAGCCAGCAGGACTTCATGGGGTACTGGGTGAGATGCAGAATGCAGTGAATTCCCCTGAGGCATCCTGCCCTAGGATTATTTAGCTGCCTTTATGTTCCTAGTGACTAGACAGGATTGCCAAGTATCTAAATCACTGGGTATGATTCTGGCTCTTTCTTCAGAAGTTGTAGCTAAGGCCAGGTCAGCCTGGTACAAAGAGAAGTCAATTGCTGGCGACTGACCTCATCTCTGGCTATTAGTCTTCTGCAAAACATGTACAACCTTACATATTTTAGGAACATTTGATGAATGCTAATAGAATATTCTGTTAATATTCATCTAGTAAAGAAACTTTTCTTTTTATTATAATAATTACGTGAATATTTTTACAGTGGTTTGATTAGGGAGAATTTTTCTCTAATTCACACTATTTTCTTATGCATGTCGTAGTGTCACACTTCAGTGGTCTGAATGTGTGAGGTAGTGGTGTAAGGGATGAATGTTATAACATGTCTTACATAAGCCTGTGCGTCATTTTAGCTAATTGTGTTGTCATAAAATTTAATTTATGCCAGAGATATTTCTATCAGATATGTAAGTGGAGCCTGTACAGGCTGTTGTCTTTCTCTTCATCACAAATAAGAGGCTCTGGGTACCACAAAAATGGAACTGGGTCAGACAGATTGGTTCAAACCTGGCTAGTCTAGGGAGTAAGTGTCATCTTAAGTCAGTCACTTAAATTCTCTGAGTCTTAGTTTCTGCAAAATGGGTCAAAGTACCTGTTTTGTGAGGAATGTACTTTTCCAATTTACCCCAACACACTTTCCTCCGCTACTTAGCAACTCCTTACAGATATGTTACGTTTAGTAAAAATCAAGAACACAATGAGAAGGTCAAAAGAGGTCATTAAGAAGAAAGACCTTTTCATTTTTCAGCTGAGGGTACAGCTGTAGTAGACACAGTGCACGTGTCACAAGATCTGGTTTCAAAGCTTATCTCTGTTATTTCTCAGCTACTGGCAAATAATTTCTCCTAGTCTTGGCTGTACAAAAAGAGAAACAAGAGATAGTCATGTCTAACTCGAAGAGTTGTAGAGCCTAAATGAGATAACACATGTGAACATTTAGTATGATACTTGGAACTTTATTAGCGTGCAATAAATGTTGGTTGTTGAATTTGAATACTAAGTTTACTGAGAGTTAATTATTTGAATTGATTTGCACAGACATAGCTTTGTATCATGGCACATCCCATAGTTTGTTCTAAGTCAATATATCCAAAAACTATGACACCAGAAAATAATCTTTCATAGACTGGCTTTTTCCCCACAAAAATCAATGGTGATAATGATTTCATTTACATACAGAGAATCCTGGTGTTATGTATCCTAACAAAAATTTGGCTTTGATAAAACGGGCCACTGGTTCCTCCACAGCAGGCTTATCCTCATCAGTCGTTTAGTCTTACAATAATGATACCAAGTTTCCCGGGTTGCGTTTTTCAGATCTCATTTATAGTACCATGGGAGGTCAATGACAGCTTATCTCTGTGGCACTACTATTATGTTCGCTCAAATATGTTACTAGAATCATGAGTTGTTACTGTGTTGCCTATGAGGACACTGAGCAGAGAGATGGTCAGTACCTGCTCCAAGAAGAGATGAGAGCGGGGGTGAGTTGGGGTGAATAGGGCATAATGGAGGACAGTTTTGAGACTGTCTTCAGTGCTCTCCTACTTGACCTCCTTGCCTTCCAATTTCTTCTTGCCTCAAGTTTTAAGCTTCCTTCACCCTTTACCCATGTCTTGAATTGGGTAAAATTATGTAGCACAGTCAGTGCTCACCCAATATTCCATTGTGCCCCCCTAAATTTCCCAGCCTTCCCTGGAGTTAAGGGCTGGATGACTAGGGCTGACCAATGGAAGATGAATGGAAGTGGCATGGATGACTTTCTGGGACCAGGCACTTACAAGCTGGTGTGCTTCCTTTACTGTTTTCTTCCTCTGCTCCTGTGACCTTGGAAACCATGTGTTGATATGGCAACATCGACTGCGGAAAGAACCCGACTCTGAGTTGTAGAGTAGCTGAGAGCGTTTGTGGGCTGCATTAGACTGTGTGTGAGGAAGAAACGTGCTTGGCTTGGGCTAATGCACTGAAATTTCAGGGATCATCTGTTATAGCACCTAGTATTAATAACTCCAATAAAGAACAAGATGATTTTGCTTTTAGGTGTTTGCCTTCCTTTTGCAAAGCACACCATAGCTTAGTTTGCCCTTTCCAGAATTTCATATAAATGGAATCATATAGTGTAAATGTTTTGCAACTGGCTTCTTCTGCTCAGCCTAATTTTAATGAGATTCATCCACATATTTCCACACTTATTCCTTCTGATTGCTAAGTATCGTTCCCCCAAATGGATATGTCACAATTTATTTATCCCATTTGCCAGCTGTTGGATATTTGGGCTGTTTACAGTTTGGGGATTTTACAAAACATACTGTTTTAAAAGTCAGAGTATCATCAATACATGAATATATGTTTCATTTCTCTTAAATAAATTATTAAGAGTGAAATGGCTGGACTACAAGGTTAAGGGTAAGTTTAACTTTATAACAAATACCAAACTGTTTTCTAGAGGGGCCGTAGCATTTCTGTTTCCACTGAGAGTATCTGAAAGTTCCAGTTACTCTGCATCCTCATAAGATATAATATTCTTGGTCTTGTTTTTTTTCTTCTTCTTACCTTTAAAATGTAGCTATTCTAATAGGTGTATAGTGGTATTTCATTCTGGTTTAATTTGCATTTCCTTACTAACTAATGATGGTAAGCATTTTTTCACATGCTTTTTTTTGCCATAAATATCTATTCTTTGATCAAGTGTGTGTTCAAATCTTTTGCCACACACACACAAAAAATTAGATTGTTTCTTGTTGAATTGAAAGGGTTCTTATATATTCTCAATAGAAATCTATCAGATATCTGCTTGACAAATATTTTCTCCTGGTCTGTGGCTTGCCTCTTCATTTTCTTCACAGTATCTTTTGAAAAGCAAGATATTTTAATATGAATGAAGTCTTATTTACTGCTTTTTTTCCCTTTTGGATTTATACTTTTTGTGTTCTCAGAAATCTTTGCTTAACCCAAAGTCACAAAGATTTTGTTCTGCACTTTTATCTAGAAGTCTTATAGTGTTGCTGATATATACTTTGCAGTGGTTTTATAGCATGAAATATATTTATTTTTGCATATAGATACCCAATCGTTCATTTTTGAAAATTTTATCATTTCTCCATTGAAACTACCTTGACACTTTTGTTGAAAACCCATTTACCATAGCGGTCTGGGTTTATTTATGGATTTTTTATTCTGTTCCATTGTCTGTATTTTTATGCTAATGCCACTACCACATTAGTTTGCTTACTAAAGTAATCTTGAAATCAGATAATGGAAGTTCTCCAACTTTGTCTTCCCACCCTCATCCCAAAGTTATTTAGGCGATTCTAAGTTTTTTGGATTTCTGTATAAATTGTAGAATCAGTTAGTCATTTTTAATAAAAAAAACCTATAAGGATTTTGATTGGAAATGCATTGAATCTGTCCACCAATTAAGAATAATTGACATCTTAACGATGTTGAGCTCCCAATCATGAATAAGTTTACTTCTCCATTTATTTAGTTCTTATCTAATGTCCCTTAGCAATATTATGTAGCAGTTTTTCAATACCGATGTCCTGTACATATTTAAAAGAATATTTCCTAAGCAGTTCATATTTTCTGATGTCATCATTAACAGTATTGTTTACTTCTTCCAATTTACGATTGTTCAGTGTTAATATACAGAAATACCATTGATTTTTGTATTGACCCTGGATCGTGTGAACTTGCTAAATTCACTTATTAGTTCTGCTACATTTCTTAGAATTTTCTGCATGGACAGTCAAGTAATCTGCAAATACAGAAAAAGAAATAAAGTCTTAATGATGGACTTCCAAATGTTAAGGAAGTCCCAGGGGAGGCACAGGGATGGTGCCTAACTGGTATGATTTGTGAAAGTAGACGCTGAATTAACCTGTGCCTGAAGCTGACTTCAGACCTTGTGGAAAAAGAAAACAACCAAAGAAAAAAAAAAAACCCTCATCTTCTCTGTCCACAGATTTGTGTCCTAAATATTAACCATAGTGCTCTCTGGACTTCTGCTTACGATGAATCAGTGCAAATTGTGCTAAAGGTTAAATTAAACATAGTCATTTAATATAGACTTCTCAAGGGGACTGAAATAATTAGTCAAGATTTGAATGAAACTCTCAAGCAAGGTGCCTACAATCATTTCTTGAAGAGGTGCAGGAAATATATGATGTTATATTCATTCCTACATGTCAATCAGGTTAAGCCTAAATAACTGTCATTAAGGAGGAACAGATATATAAGTATTGCTTGGCATCTCCTCCTCTTTCAAGGTTACAATAAAAATTAACTTTATGGTTAAATGTTTATTGATAAAGGTCCACCATATTTTATTCATTTAATTTCTAATGTCATCCAGCTCTCTCCCATTCTTGCCAGCTCTGACCATTTCATTGTGTCTGTGGTTAATTTATATTCTTCTGAAGGAATATCTTCCAGAAGAATATGCTTGTCTGGTTAAAAGCTATTAAAAGCATATTAAAGACCATAAGTCTTTCAAAATTTCAGAAAGTTGAAGAACCAATTTTTTAATCAAAGAATATCCTCATAATGTTTTTATGGATAGTTCATTTTAAAATAATGCCAATCTTACATTTTATTGATGCTACATATAGAGCTTTGAAATGTGCATTGGTTTTAAAAATGGTTAGTTTTATTCTCTCCAAATGTTGATTTACTCAAAAAAGATTTTTTTTCCCTGAGACTGCATTCCAGTCTATATGTAAATTGAAACACAACTCCGATTAAATTAAAAATAACCTTGAATTATGGGGCAGTTTCCTCACATGAAGTCTTTTCTTACTTAACCTTTCCATATGAAAGACAGAATCTGTATTTGGTATCTACTGAACCTGTTTGACATTCCAGAGATGTTAGAATCCTGAAGAACACATCTTAGCTGGCCTGGGTAATGCTTTCATTGCATAAAGAACTAAGCTGGAGAGGGATTTGTGATTCTTCAATTCTAGAAATAGTATGATGAAAAAACTAATGATCCCACGCAGAGTTCAGTGTTTGCACAATGTTTATTCAGCCAAACAGACAGCCGTTTTTCTCAGCTATTAATCCTCAGCTTTTCTTGGACTCTGGCATAAAGTATTGGTGGAAAGTCATTTTTCTGTAGCATGTTACATTTCATTCAAGAGATGTGGGTATGTGAGTGAATCACACAACTCTTTTGAAGTCAAGCACATTTCCTAAGAATTTAACACTTTAATTTGTATTCATTTTCACTCTACAGAAAATTATATTTTTGTCCCATCTCCCTTTTACCTTGCAAATTTGTAAGCAATAATGTAACATAAAATCCAAAAATCTTTTCGTGAGATCATTTTAAATGTCCCAAAGCGAAAAACATTTTTTGTGAGTGGCACACCTTAATTTTCTTGAATTTGTCTTTACTCTTCTCCAAGTCACGCCTGAACATATCTTATGAAAACACTTAGAATGGTTTGATCCCATTAAGAATTCAAATTCTACTGCATGTTTCCCAAATCTCTTATCTTTTAGTTTTTGCGTTTTTCCAGTGAACATGCCAGTTCTGATGGGGTTACCATTTCAGCTTCCCAGAATCACTTATGCATCCTTTTGTGAAGCAGGCTGGAATCAGTGTTGTCAAATTCTCCATATGGTGGTAAAGAATAGAACTGGAACAGGTGAGAAAGACAGAAAGGAGAGAGGGAGGAGGGAGAGAGAGGAAGAAACTCTTTTGGAATCTTCATGAAATTCAACCAAATTGCCAATTTTATAAAACAATTAGAGCAATACTTGGCATTTGTTGTACTGCCTTATAGGTCCTGCAGGAAAGTGCCTTCCATACCTTGTCTCACTATTATCCCTCTTCTATGAAGTAATCAGTCTCATTCTGCTCATTTAAGGTGGGGGAAATGAAAGAATGCAGAGATGTCCCCAGGTTACACAACAAAGAGCAGAAGTGTGACAGGCACTCAGGTTTGTTTTGCCTGGTTCCAGCAGGTCCTGCAAATCCATGTCACCAGCATGGCAGCCAGGCCTGTTACCAGCATCCATTTCCAAGAGGGCTTGTTTTCTACAGAAATTACTCAGAATGAGGCCGAAGCTTGTGTGTTGGGTTTTCTATCCCTCTGACAACTTGTAGCCAAACCTCACCCTCCAGAAAACTTTGAACTCTTATTCTCGGTTTTTTGCACAAGTCTCTTTGTAAATAAAAAATGCAGTACAAACAGAGAGGGATTAGGTTCAAGCCAGCATGAAATTTGCCCTATGTTAGTCAGTCAAGCCCAGCTGCCAGCCCTCTGCAGAGGGGCTTGCTTCAGTCAGGGCAGCATTGTGAGAAGGCTCTCAAACTGCTCTCGGCTGGCTCTACGAGCCATATCCCACCTCGATGCCCACCAAACACCCTGCTTTGACTGGGCCTGCATTTCATTACTGAGCAAGAATAAACTTGTCAACACTTTATCTTTTACAAACTGGAATAGCTGTGGTTAAAGATGTAGAAATTTCATTTAAAATATGAAAATCTGTTAATAGCATGATCCCGCTCATGTTCTCCCATCCACCCTTCTTATTCCCATCCCCAAATTTATAGCCAACTTTAATCTTTGTCTCAGAGAGAACAAACTATTTGTGCCCAAATTTCAACTGCCTTTGATTTCATGAATAATGACTTCTCTGAAACAGAGGGTCTCATCAGGGCTACCCATGGGCCTCTCTTCCTAAAGCTGGCGTAGAACTGCTGTCTCAGCTCAGTGTTGAAGGATGCCAGGGTGTTTCCTTTCACCTGCAGTTAGCAGGATTCGTATTTACAAAGCATTTTGTCTATGTAGGGGAATGCTACGTGGCAGTTAGATTTTAGCTAAGGTAACTATACTCCATCGGCTGAAACTGTTCGCTTACAACTTTGAAAGTATTCCAATTGCATAAAGTATTCTTTCTCCCCATACTGTTTTACTGAGTTTTTAAGCAACCAAATCTTGTATTGTAAGCATGGTTGAGGAAGAGGGCCTCTGATTAAGCCAATGTTCTGATTAATCTAGAGTTAGTGCAGGAGGCCTTTTGGTTAAGTCATGGAAAAATCTCTCTGTTTATTTAGGTCTTCTTTAACACCTTTCAATAAAATACTATAATTTTTCTAAAAAAAAAGTGATTTGTAAATGCAGCATATGCAAAGTAATGCAATTGTGGATGGCTGAGGCACCCTTGGGGCTGAGTTCCTTAGCCCAACGCAGCTCCTGGGGAGAACTGTGAAAACTGACAGCCAGACTATCCTCTGCTTGGCCTCTCTGAGTCCTTTCTTACTTGGGTTCCAATTCCAGCTCCTTTAGGTACTATTTGATCTTGGGCAATGCCTTATTTTCTCTGGACCTCAGTTTTTATATCTGCAAAAAGAATAATAACTACCTCAAAGGGGCGTTGTGAAAATTAGACAAGTTGATACACATTATTGTCTCAGCACCAGAATGCAAGTACTGAGGAAGTCTTAGCTATCATTAACACGTCTTCTTTAACTTTCAGTGTTTGCTGACCTCTGCATCTACTCATCATTTTGCTTTCCTTTGGGTAAATACCACATAAATCAAATTGTTTTCTTGCCATTTCCTTCTTTCTTTTGAAGAGAATTTAGCTGTAGCACAGGAAAAACTACTGTAGCGGGCTAGCTCTGGACTAGAGACACACACGTAAAACGTTTTGTGAAATTTAACAGATGTATGTCATAGAGAGCAAAAATAACTTGGCTTGGTTTGATGAAGGCATGTGTAAACATAAGGCAGACTGGTTGGCTCACTCAACAATAGGAATTTCAAATACCTGTTTTGGATTAACAAGCGCTTTAATAATTATCTGCATTGCTATTTAAATGGCTTTGCAGAGTGAAGTGGCTGATGGCTGAAGTTTGCACCTAATTCGACAGTCCGCTTGTTTCCCACTTTCTTTCTTCTTCCCCTAGATAGGCATGCAGAGGGTAATAGGAAAAGGCTTATTTGTCCTCTCTGGTCCCTCTCTTTGGCCATCTTCTCCATGGTGGAAGGTCGATGTGCAAAGGTCACCTTCCAAGGCCCCTACCGTAAACACTCTGACCTCACAGCCAAATCACTTTTCCAGAGAATGCCACCAGATCATGTGTCACTTTTATGAACTTTTGATCTGGCCAACTTGATGCTGTGTGCCACCTCCTTCTTGGGTAAAATCTGTGCTCTTTAGAAGCAAGCACTATAGGGGGATAGAAGTATGTTTCCCATCTAATCTCAAGAATTTTCTTTCTTTAAAGTTGAAATTATATTTGCGATACAGTAGCACAGCAGGAACCTAGAATTCACTGATTTGCTCCTTGTTAGCATATTATATTTAATGCCCTAAAACAAGGTTACAGTTCATGAACATTCTCTTACTTACTTAGGAAGTAATGAACTTACTTAGGAAGCCTATTTGAATTTCATTGAGTGAAAGAAGTCTGCAATTTGATCAGAGTTGACTCATATAAACATCAAGTTTATGTTTTGCCCACTTAAGAGCCAGTTTTTATTGCTTTGAAAGTGTTTGCTTTAATCTTATTAAATACACAAGGGTGTACCGTTTATAACTTTGGCTTTTACATAATGTTTTGCATTTAACTTTTAGAACATTCTAATGCTTATTTCTTTGCATTTCAATTAATAGTTAAGATACTCTTCCATCATTTAACTTCAAAGCTAATTTATTAATAACACAACAAAAAATAAAGCACCCCCCCCAAAATCAAACTAGATGATAAAGCATTTTGTACTTGTTAATATACACAGATCTCATGATTTACTTCTCATTTATATTTATGGAAGAGAAAGACATTCACACTCTTTATTTTTAAAAAATGATTGGAACTATCATTTGATAACTGGTGTATAAATGTATAATGTGTATTTTATACATTCTTCTAGTCATTCACAATTATCCTTAAGTAGGCTGTATATATATATATATATTCATACTTCGTATCTGTAAATTATGTCATTTAAAAAGAAGTGTTTATACAACATATAATAATTTTTAGCATTGGGATTACAAATATTACACATTTCGAGTTTATTGATTTCCCTGAGCGTATTTAAGTAATTGCCTAAATTTATAACGAACCAAATTAGTTAAAATCCTCCAGTAGTAGTTACATTTCAAAAGAACCTTACTCCAATTTGGAAACAACAAAAAAAAGCCTATACATTTATTTTGTGTGTAAAAGAACATCTGAGAAGCCACAATATCTTTGATTCTACAAATCAGGGAAACAGATTTTCACGATCCTGCTATCTCTGACAGGCTCACTAAATTTTGTTGATATTTTTACAAATGACTGGCAGTTCTTATAGTCTAGGAGCTTGTGGTCTATGAGAATGGTATTTCCACGTGAGGGAAATAACATCTAGTTTACCAAAGGATCAGCAATTATTTCCAGTGGTCGGCAGGCTGTGATTACAGTATGAAACACCATTACAACTTTACTTATGGCTAGTGCTGGGTGGTTAAATGTCGTAAATAGTTGTAAAAGGTAGTGTGCTTTTTTTTTTTCTTTTTTCCTAGCTTGACTTCACCAGCACAGTGAATGAAAAACTGGAAAAACAAAACCTGTAAATGACAGAAACACAGACTTACAGCCCCAGGGGACACAAGCCCCAGAAACACAGACTTACAGCCCCAGGGGACACAAGCCCCAGGGCCTGTTGTAGCTATGCAAGGCTTCAAAAGCTAGAGCTCTGTCCTGTTTTTACAGATCCCAACAGAAGCAGATTATATAATTTATTCCCTCCAGTGACACTGACTAAAATTAAGGCGCCAACAAGACTAACAATTATAACTGACTTTCTTCTGTCCACTCTGATTTCAGTGTGGGAGAAACTGGGTACAGGGCCATGCAATCACAAGGCCCTTTGCCACTTGGTTTCCCCTAGTCTCGACAAAAAACAACAGTTGCCCTGTAAGACTGTTTTTGGAGGAGTGAAAATCCATCCCTTTTTTATATCCGGTACTTTCTCCTCACTCCGGAAATGGGCCATCTTTCAAAGGAACATGGCATTAAGATGAGGGAGGTTATACAGTCCGCTACAGATCAGTCTGCAGCTCTCCCACAAGCTTCCCAGTTCACTGATGGCAAATCTGAGCTGTAACGATGGTCAGGCTTGAGACCGGGCATTGAATAGTTAAATCCATACCTGTTCAATTTAGGAATGTAAAGGGGCTTCACTGTTGCTTCACAGATAATCCTGGAAGGGATGACACATTGAGCTGTTCATAGGTCATCTTTTCCTTATCTGCAAAGGTATTTATTAAATTTCTTTCTTCTGTGGCCTTCTGCTTAAAGTGGAGTTTCCTAGATAAACAGTCAGATAATTTGGCACCCTGTCGATGGTACTGGATGGAGATGATCTACCTTCAGGGAATCCTGAGGTGGGTAACATGAGGGGTTAAAGAAAAATCAGGAGGGGATCACTTTAAGCAGAGAATAATTGCCGGAATCCTAGAGTGCTGGCACTGTCCTCAGGGTTTTTATATATACCAACTTATTTAATTCTCCTAGAAACCTTATGAATTACATTCTACAATGATTCCCCCTCTAGAGATGATGAAACGGACGCAAAGTTAAATAACCCAAGGTCACCGTAAGTGACAGACCGGGGATTAGAACCCAGCTAGCCTGGTTCCAGAGCTTAAGCCATACCATTTAATCACCTGGTTTCTCACAGTGAAGACCTGGAGGTGAGAGCCTACAGGGGGAATGCACCCAAAAAAGAAGTGTAGGAGCCACAGAAGCTAAATCACAAATTTCAATTTCGCTTCAGATCAGCTTTCACGATCTGTTCAGGGAGGAGAAAGCCTTGATCTCATGTCCTCTTCCAGAAGCAGGAATCTGTGTTTTAGTTCAGCTCTGAGTCATGCCACTTGGGATAAGTTTATCTTTTCTCTCTATCTTGGACTAACTTACAAATAAATTGCTTCTACAAAAGAACACAAAGGAGCATAAATACTTTTAAATATGAAGTGATCATTCTGTGTGATGGTACATACCATTGGTTTGAAAACTGTTTTTTGTTTAATATGGAAACAACCAAAAAAGCTAAGTAGGCCCAAATAAAACTAAATAAAAAGCATGTGGAGAAGGAAATCAAAAACATCCTTTAAAAACAGGTAAACTTGTAAACAATCACTTTGATTTTTATTGTATTTGTAGATCTTATCTCCACAACAAGGTGAAAAGTTGGTGAAATTATCCAGATAATTCCTAAGGAAAGGTACTTGTGTCCATGTGCCCAGACAAAAAAGGACAAGGATGCTTGGTCTGTCCCACCATGTATGTGGGTTTCTTTGATTGATTGATTGATTGATTGATTGTTTTTTGGACTTAAAATCTATTGTTCTCCTAAATCCTCAGGAAAATGGGCGAAGAGCATTTAATAAGCCAACTGAAGCTTCTGGAAATTTGCTTTTCTTTTTAAACTGAAAGAAATCGGCAAATTCTCTATGGTAAAAATGCCAACTTAGACAGAAACATTTTGCGATTGATTTTAGGATCATGCTTCAGTTCCATACTTCACTTCACCAGTAGAGGTTGGTCACACTCCACCAATCTGGTGGTGTGTTTTGGAACTTGGAACTGCCCAGCATTGGGAGTCACTGCCAGATATTGCTCTGGGAAATCAACTCTGTATCTGTCTTAGTAGTTTCCAGGAGAGCCCTTCTACTCCCTTCCCTGCTCTGAATCAATAAACAGGTCTGTCATTACTCAGGCACCTGTCATATGTCTCTATGATGAGGCCCAGCCTGGGAAGCATAGGATTGGGCCCATGACAGCTGACTCTTGTTTAGAGGCATGTGACAAGCACCTGCCAAAGCATCTCAAATACTGTTTCATTTTAAGTATAAGGGAGCGCATGCATTGTTTTGGAAGGTTTGGAGTTTTTTGATGCATTTGGAAAGCTGTCATTGATCCCCGTTTTCCTTGGAGGGGCTGGCCCCCTGGATGCTGGCATGGGGCACATGATCAGATTGATAATAGCAGGGTGGGTTGCAGGAAGCCAGAGTCAGCTCAGGCAGATGAGTGAGGGTGGAATCCAGTGCCCTGGCAGCAAGGTCACGTCAAAGAGCATTGGGCAAGAATCACCAATGCCAAGGTTTCCTTGCTTGAAATACAGCACAAGTTCAGGCTTCTAAACTCTACATGCCTCTGACCTTTGGCTCTTTCATGTCTCTATTTTTCTGGCCTGACAGACCACATGCCAATGTGGAACCCAGAATCCCTCACCCCTGTGATTTATGGCTTACAGCTGCCTCGGCATCTCAGACGTGGCAGCTGCTTTTCAGATGTCTTCAAACCGGAGGGAGAGTGTTCATGTGAACTTGAGCGGCTGCAGAAGAGAAGAAGAAATGTCGATGGAAAAATCACCTGAATTCAGCCTCAAAGCTTTCCATTGATCTTCCCCTTCGGGGCCAAGCAAAATGTTTGGTTTATTTCATAAGCTAATTAGGTGTGTGAAAGGCGACTTGGCATCTGCTATTGACTGAACCCAATGAAAGTGATCACCAGGCCTGGTAATCAATAAGGGATCAATAACAAGTGTGTGATTGGATTAGCCATTTGATCAATGCTGTGTGCTAATATATTAACAAGCAAATTACTGAGCGGCCCTTAAGAGCAGAATGCTGAGTCTGATTACATTGCAAACTAGTGGGATCTAATGACCCGGCAAGTGCAAAGGGTTAGTTACACAAATAAAGACCTGAAAGTACTTTTTTCGTTGAAGATTTCTCCCCCGTCAAAGAAAATGCTTTCTTAAGTGAGATTCAAATTAAATTACAATTAGCAAGCAACTGCATTGGACACTAATTTGCACGCAGATTTCATTCAGGGTGTGTGGGTAGTTGAGATAAACAGCTTGGAGAACTTTTAGAAAGACCCAGGTAAATATCAAAAAGCCCAACCGCAAAGAATGCCAGAATAGTCACTAGTACTTCTGCAATAGAATTTTGGTAAATAGATTCCCAGTTTGAGCTCTTTCACAATAGAATCTAATGGTGCTTGGTCTTTATCAAAACCATGTATGTCTTCCCAGATCCCACTTTTGTTTTAAGGGAACTTATTATTAAGGTTTTTTGCTTAAGGTAACTTACTATTTTACTTATTTCAGTCTCAGAATGGGTGAACAATGAGATACATCTGCGTGTGTGTGTGTGTGTGTGTGTGTGTGCGCGCGCGCGCGCGCGCGCATATACACACAGAGCGCAGAACAGTGCTAACAACGAAAAGGGCACTTTCATAAAAAAAGGAAAAAGAAAATTACAAAACAGGATGTGGTGGAGTGAAGATAGTACCTTCCACTTTCTAACCCTTCAGAACTTGTTACTGTTAGCTGATGCTATAAGCCACCTTAACAAGAAAAAAAAAAAACCCACACAAGCCGAGGTTTCTCCTGCCCTGCTTTCCCCATGATCAGCGGAGCCATTTATCCTATTGATTGTGCTCTTTTCTGATTCCCTAAGTGGAGACCAGGCAAGCCTTTGCTCACTTTCCCTCTTATTCCTTTTCCTTTTAAGAAACCCTTTTTTTCCCAGTGCCTCGGGGAAGCTGAACCGATTAGTCTGAATTCTCCAGTGTTATTTGCCGCCGAAAAGGTCTCCCGGAGGCAGGGCGGTAGCCGGGCAGCGAGGGGAGGTGGGGCCGCTCGCGGAGCCCCCAGGCCGCGCGGGGCCCGGGGGCGGCCGCGGACCAAACAGGCGAGCCGGGCTGCAGGGCGACTATGTCTGCTGCATCGCAGAAGCGCAGGCAGGAAGCCCAGTGTCTGATGGGAAGCCCTGTCTGGTACCCCAGGGTCGCGTGGGCACCGGGGCCATAGGCACATCTTCCCACTTGACATGCATTTTGGTGGGTGTCAATTTGTATACCTGAATACCTTAGTTTCTGTATCCAAAAAGCTAATTCAATGCCATGGAGAACCCCAAATGCTGTTTTCACCACAACTATTTTTCCATTTGGAGGAAGCCGCTCCCCTGCAGTGATGACAGTGATGTCAGTCCTCTCAGACCCGTTCCTTCACGGTGTTGCCGTGGTGGAAAGCCCTGTTCTGTGTTCTTAGGTACTTTGTGGGTGCGTGTCCAGGAAGCCAACAACATACAGTGAAAGAGCTAAAGTCGCTTTAAGTATCGCAGCATATGAAACTATGAAGTCACCACATTGATTGTTGATGGACTTTCACCCAACACTCCACCAGTGTGAGAGTTTGAAGATAAATGACAGATCTTTGGGATCTGATGAAGCCGAAAGCCCACTCTGCAGTGACGTACGTTGTAATGACATAATAGTCTATGCTATAAAATTAATTCTTTCAGTCATCAGTGATTACATCCACCCATGGTAAGGAGCAACATGCAGTAAAAGCCCATCTTATTAATCTCCATGCTCATCCCAAACTTAAATAGAACAGTTAAGAATATCCCACATGGCACAAATGCAATACAGGTCACTATAATGCTATAAACCCCCTATTGCCGTGTGGCTGCTTAATGCCTCTGACATTATTGCACTCTTCTGCAGTGTTGTTAATTTGATGCTTCACATGATCGCATCACAAGTATTTCTCCAGGAAGAACCAGCTGCATGGCTCTGAAGGATGATGATCATTATGATTTAAGATAGAAACCATTGGAGGGCAAGCTTCTTGCTTGTTACTGTGTCTGGTTTTGTATATGCCGGTTTGCAGGGAGAACCAAGAAGAGTGAAAGAAAGATACGGGGCGAAAAAAAGAAAACCGCCAATGTCCAGCCATTCGTTCAGGAATTTGTGACTATTTGTCTTGGGAAAGAAAACAAAATCTTAAGTTACTTGATGAGCATAATTGTTAGAGCATATTACACCCTGAACATCAGCTAAAGAATATACATATCCTAATCAACAGCTTCTTTTTAAAAAATACGTTTAGTTTCTAAACTGTTTTATTTTGCCTCATGTTAAATTTAATGGCAGTTAATACTAAAGATTTCATCTGATATTTGCCATCAGTTTGAAGATTACTGTTTTAGAATCTCACAGCTTCCTTTGCCTTTAACGAAACTTGTAGAGCCTGATGGGGCCACTCATCCGTGTGGGGGTGAAAGACGTCCTTTTTTCTGCTTCCACACTCAGAGGCTTCATCTGCCCCAGAAATGGTTACATTCTTCAAGGCTGAAGTAGGCTGGACTATGACTTGGTTCCAGTAGGTGGTTCAACTGTTATCCCGTGAAGGACGGGTGGGTGATTAATCAGGATGAAAAGGCAGAGATAGGTCGTTAGCTGAAGCGTACATGCGTAATTTGTATGCTTACAAGAAGGGAACTGGTTCTGATGAGAAAATATTACAGAATACTGGCTAGGGGTCTTCACACCCATCAGATTGGCTATTACTTAAAATAGACTAATGACTTCACATCCATTAGAATGGTACTAAAAACATACCAGAAAATGACAAGTGCTGGCAAGGATGTGGAAAAATTGCAAGAGTTGTACACTGCTGGTAGGCGTGTAAATGGTGCAGCCACTATGGAAAACAGTGTGATGGTTTCTCAGAAAGTTAAAAATAGAATTAAAATACGATCCAGCAATTCTACTTCTCTACATGGACCCAAAAGAATTGGAAGCAAGGACTCCAACAGATATTTGTACACCTGTGTTGATAGCAGCATTATTCACAGTAGCCAAAAGGTGTAAGCAACCTGTGTTTATTGATGGATGAGTGGATAAACAAAATGTGGTACATACACACTGTGGAATATTATTCAATCCCCGAAAGGAAGGAATTCTGACACTGGCTATCACATGGATGAACCTGAGATTAAATAAGCTAAGTGAAACAAGCCAGTAGCAAAAGGACAAATATTATATGGTTTTACTTATATGAAGTCCCTAGAGTAACCAGATTCACAGAGACAGAAAGCAGCATGGTGGTGGCAGCAGCTGGGAGGAGGGGGAAATGGGGAATTATTTTTTAATGGGTACAGAGTTTCAGTTTGGGACTATGAGAAAAGTACTGGAGATGGACGGTGCTAATGGTTACACCACAGTGTGAATATACTTAATATCACTGAGATTTTGATGACCCAGAGATATCAATGAGCTTCATATGTTTTTGAGAGAATGTGTGGTACATTTCTGCTCCTTTTTTTGGAAGCTCAGACCAGAGGAAATATTTTTTGTTCCCATACTGCCCTTGGCAGCCTGGGAGTGAGGTTGGAAGGGAATGCTGAGCAAGGAGTTGAACCGGTCACGGTGACCTCAAGTCAGCTTTCCAGAGTAAGGTTTACAATACACACAGGTGGACTCTGCCTACTAGAAGCTTCCTCTACTGCTTTGGGGGACCACAGTAAGAAAAGTTGCAACTTCTGCTTTTTAATCTTCATTCATTAAATACTTGCTAAGTGGTTACTGTCCATCCACACAGATTGCCATAATAATGGTAAATGTCTGTGTCAGTGGTTAGAGTTGTAACCCCTACAAAGCAGTGTCCTTTAAAGACATGTCATTGATCATTAGTTCTGAGTTTTCTAAATTTTTAAAATCTCATTTATATTTTTTGCATTGACTTTATAGGGGAGCAAAAGTTTCATTAGTTATGAATATTATTGAATGATCATGATAGATATCCCTTCCTCAATGCACATAGCACTTGGAATTTACAAGTAGCAGTTTTATCTACTGTGCTAAACTGACAATCCTCTATTCTTACATTTTGAGATTTGGTGTTCTTTTTCATATATTTTATGTCAGAAATTTTGGGTCTAATCTTTATACATTGGAGTTTCTTGATTTTTAATCATTTAAAAAGTATGAAGTATTCGATATGTTCAAAAGGATATATATAATGCATGTGTAAATTATGGAGCATTAATAATGAAATGAATATCTGTGAACTGACCATCCAAGTTAAAGAATAGAACAATACCAATATGGTTTAAACAACCTTCGTACTTCTCTTGGATCCCATGTATGCTCTCAAGAAGTAACACTAACCTTATTTTGAAAAACATTGGCTTCCTTTTCTACTATGTATGTATATATTCCTAAGCAATGTATTTCCTTTTGTTTTGAATATTGAAAGTGGTGCTATGTTAAATATATTGTCTGAAACTTGCTTTACTTACATATTGTGTTTAGGAAACTCATCTTTTTGACATGGGTAGCTACAGTTCCATTCATTTTCATTGATGTATAGTATTCCATAGGACTACACCCCAATGCGTTTATCCGTTCTCTTGTGGATGGAAATTTATGTTGTTTCCAGTGTTCATTTTTCTTTTGCTACTCTGAACACTGGTGTTTGAACAGTCTTATGCCTGCCTTCTGGTGCACTGTGTAAAAGTTTTTCTAAGGTGAAGTGAGAAGGTACTGTAAGTCATGTTAATGTCAGATACCTGGTTTTTTTCCTTTTAAAGATGAAACAACTGGAAACTAACTTCTAATCTTCACCACACGTGAACCACTTCTAATCTGTTTCCCTAGGTTTTTATTTACAGTCCATTTAGTTTACTTTTTATACACTGTGGTGCCACCCTTTGCTCCAAAGAAATGCCTTTTCCAACCTAGTCTTTCACTATTTTTCCCATAAAAGAGCCCTGCCTCCCCAGACTGTACATTTCCAGTTTATCTTCAAGCCCAACTGGAGGCAATTCCCATCCTCTGTTCCCCACCCCCAACTCTCCCAAAGCTTGTGAATGGAATATTTCCAGGCCTTTTAGAAACTAATTAATTCTAACTGTTAAGCATTACTTTAGTACTTCTGCTGAGTATAATTAATATGAAAAAGAAATAATTTTAAAATGTGCAGCATACTTAATGCAACCTACAGATATTCTAGCCAAGAGTTAAAAACATCAGTATTTCAATTAGGCTTTTCATTCACTTAATCAGTATGTATTTATGAAGTGCTCTCTCTGCGGTGGGTAGTGCACTAACTACTGGGGACACAGCAAGGAACAAAACAGGCACGATCCAAAAACCAGGTAAGAACTAAATGTGATCGGCTTCAAGAGAAATGCGGTGTGCTTTAAGACAGTGTGGTGGGTGACTGACCAAGGCTGCAGATCAGGGAAGGAGGCCTTCTCAAGAGAAAGGACACTCAGGTGAGACCTGCAGGGTGTGGGATGGTCATCCAGGTTAGAGGGGCTGAGAGCAGTAGGTGGGAGGACCAGTCCCAGTTGAGAGAGCTGTAGGAGTGGGGAGTGAGAGGGTTTTGAGAAGGTAGGCAGGGTTTAGATCACATAAGATTTCAAGAACACTGACATGCTTTGGCTTTTTTCCTCTAAGATCAGCAGAATGACCTGATAAAATTAATGTTTTAAATCTATTATCTGATAGCTATATGGAGAATATATTAAAGGGGGCAATTGTTAGGAGTGGAGAGATCTATTAAGAGTTCTATTACAGTGGGAAAGGATGGGACATGGCCCAGGGTGGTGGAATAAAGGGATAAAGAAGACTGGATATGTTTAAGACAGTCTGAGAAGCTGAAACCAGCCAGACTTGGGGATTGGTCATATGTGGAAGGAAGGTGAAGATGAGGAAAGGATTAAGGAAACTTTCAGGTTTCTGGCTTGAGTTTTAATATTCTGTCCTCTGAGTAAACCCAAAGAAAGCAAAAGTAGCATTTTAGGGTTCGACTCTGGTGCTAGGGTCAAAGAGGCAGAGGAAAGAGAGGAAATCCCCGACATGTTTCACAATGGGAATAATTCAGGAAGTCAGCGTCTGCCCTTGAATAATTTGCTTCATTTTTTTCTCCTTTCCTGCCCCTTTTTGTATCCCTTCCTTGCGCCTTCTTTTCCCATCCCGGGTCTCAGTCCTCAGCTGGTTCAGTGTAAGCCCCAACACCATCTCGTCAGCAAAATGGGTTCCAATCACTCTATAAACAAATCCTCTCTCCTTCTCCTGACTTTTCCTGGCATATGCTACCTACTCTTGTGCATGCAGCTCACCTTAACTGACCTGTTTTAGTCACCCAACCTGACTGTAAGCCTTTGAGGCAAGAACCATAGTTTATAATTGTTTTGCCATCCTAGTCTCCTCTACTCCCTCTCCCACCTTTCTCCACTCTGCCACCAACACCTTGGCTCCGAATTGGTGTGCTATCAACACCGGTGATTAACCCAGAAACCCATGATTCATCATTTGGTCATCTTCAAGGTCACTCTACAAAGAGATAGAGTTTAACTGTGAAATTAGCATTATAATATTATCTTCCAAGAATACGTCCATTTTTTATTGCTATTTGTAAAAGAAAAGAATAGTCAAGTTTTGTAATTATATGGATAACAAAACACCAAGCACCCGAACCATTTTGTGGTGATTTTTTTGCTCAGGATCAAAATACAGCAAATATTCATACCTATTAAGACCTGGCAAAAGCTTATAGAGAAATTTAGACATCTTGTATTTCATTTCTTTTCTTTTTATTGAAGTATAGTTGATATACAATCTTATATTGGCTTCATGTATGTAACACAGTGGTTCAAGTCAATCATATTATTAAATCCCACCCAACTTGTTCAGTTACTATCTGTCAACACAGAAAGATGTTACAGAATCATTGGCTATATTCTCCATGCTGTACTACTATCCCTGTGACCAACTTATATTATGATTGAGAATTTTTGTGCCTCTGTATCCCCCTCCCTCTTCCCACCCAAGCCCTCCCCTGTGGTAACCACCAGTTACTGTGAGTACACTCATAGACTACTGCTATTTTGTTCATTTTGTTTTGTTTTGTTTTAGATTCCAAAAGTAAGTGAAATCATATGGTATTTGTCTTTCTCCACCTGGCTTATTTCACTGAGCATAATACCCTCTAGGTCCACCCGTGTTGTCGCAAATGGCAGGATTTCTTTCTTTTTTATGGCTGAATAATATTCCATTGTGTATATGTGGCACATCTTTTTTATCCATTTATCTATTGATGAACACTTTGGTTTCTTCCATATCTTGACTATTTTAAATAACATGGCAGTAAACATAGGAGTGCATATATCTTTTTGAATCCGGGTTCTAATTTTCTTTGGGTAAATTCCTAGAAGTAGGACTTACTGAGTCATATGGTATTTCTATTTTTAGTTTTTTGAGGAGCCTCCAGACTGCTTCCCACAGTGGCTGGGAATTTACATTCCCACCAACATGTAGGATGGTTCCCATTTCTCCACATCCTGGCCAACTCTTGTTACTACTTGTCTTTTGGACAGCGTTCATTCTAACTGGTATGAGATACCTCATTGTGGTTTTGATTTGCATCTCCCTGATGATTAGTGATGTGGAGCATCTTTTCATGTGCCTGTTGGCCATCTGTATTTCTTTTTTGGAAAAATATCTGTTCAGATCTTCTGCCTGTTTTTTAATTGGGTTATCTGGTTTTTTTGTTTGGTGTTGACTCATATGAGTTCCTTATATATTCAAAATACTGCCCATGAAGCACATATTTTTCTATGAAATGTTTTGTAAATATTCACATCACAATGGAGAATTATTTCTCAATAGTTCTGATTTAAATTAAAATGAAATCACATATGCACATATGTATTCACATATAGATGTGTGTGTATATATTATGTATATATGTACGTGTACATGTTTTATGCAAAAAGGCAAGAGGTAATTTGGAGTAGTGATGCATAATTTAAAATTTATATCTATAATCCAAATTTTCAAGTTCAAATATACTATTTTAGAGTTTTTTTCTCCCATATAGAAAAGTATATACACAATTTTATAGTGCATATTTATATTAATAATTAATTTATGTATAACCAATGTGTGTTTAATGATATTAAATTACTGATCACAATTTATTACCCAGACTCTTAACTGAGAAATATTCTGAGTTGTTTAAAGTTATCAATCCTTCATAATTATGTAGTATTTTGATTTAAATGTCGCTAAAACCTTGTGAAGAAGAAGACCATAGTTTTATCACCTTTTTCATTTATACAAGAGCAACTAAGACACTGAAGGTTCAAGTATCTACCCCAAGGTCACGTTCTTAAATAAACCTGGAGAAGGACTGTAATGTCTTCCCTTTCAAGCTAGTAGAACTTTTTTCCATTACATTTCACTACTGCATCCCTCATCCATCTTGGACTTATCTCTGTAGAATCAGAAAAACCTACAATGACTCACTGAACCAGTTTTCTTTTTTTTAGGTCTTAGAAATGAAACGCATTCCAGACATTGGTCTAGTTCCATGTTGAATTGGATAAATAAGCCTTGGACCCACTTGACTTAGTTTTTCAGAATGGAAAAAAACCTTTAGGATATCACATTGTTTTCTTTTTTGTTTGTTTGTTGGTTTGTTTATTTTTATTTTTTGATTTTGGTATCATTAATATAAAATCACATGGGCAACATTGTAGTTATTAGATTCCCCCCATTATCAAGTCCCCACCACATACCCCATTACAGTCACTGTCCATCAGCGTAGCAAGATGCTATAGAGTCACTACTTGTCCTCTGTGTTGTACAGCACTGCCTGTGCCCCCACACACACACATTATGTGGGCTGATCATAATGCCCCTTATTCCCCTTATCCCTCCCCTCCCACCCACCCTCTCCAGTCCCTTTCCCTTTGGCAATTGTTAGTCCATTCTTGGGTTCTGTGAGTCTGTTGCTATTTTGTTCCTTCAGTTTTTGCTTTGTTCTTATGCTCCACAGATGAGTGACATCATTTGGTACTTGTCTTTCTCCGCCTGGCTTATGTCACTGAGCATAATACCCTCTAGCTCCATCCGTGTTGTTGCAAATGGTAGGATTTGTTTTCTTCTTATGGCTGAATAGTATTCCATTGTGTATATGTACCACACCTTCTTTATCCATTCATCTACTGATGGACACTTAGGTTGCTTCCATTTCTTGGCTATTGTAAATAGTGCTGCGATAAACATAGGGATAAATGTGTCTTTTTGAAACTGGGATTCTACATTCTTAGAGTAAATTCCTAGGAGTGGAATTCCTGGGTCACATGGTATTTCTATTTTTAATTTTTTGAGGAACCGCCATACTGCTTTCCACAATGGTTGAACTAGTTTACATGCCCACCAGCAGTGTAGGAGGGTTCCCCTTTCTCTGCATCCTTGCCAGCATTTGTTGTTCCTAGTCTTTTCTATGTTGACCATCCTAACTGGTGTGACATTATTTTCTTTTGACACAGCAGGATTTTATAATTTGAAAACCAGGGAAGACATTTAATTGAGTTCAAGAGAAAAAACAAAAATATTCTCATTCTCCAGAAAGTGACTATTAAGTATTATATCACTTTCAAATAAATAAGTTCTAATGTTATTCATATTAATGCAGTATTAGTAATTACAGTTTCTTAGTACAAACTTTGGTGAAACTTACAATATTAGAAATATACAATAATGGTACCTATAAAAAATGGAAATAAAAACAGCAAGGGATGCCTCAGGAAACAACATGCATTTTATTTTAATGAATTAAATAGGAAATTCTATAAACTTCTTTTATGCCATTCATAAAGTATTGAGATTCTTTGATAATATGCCAGGAAAAAACATATTTCATATATAAGGTTCTATCAATCCATAAAATCTTATGTCATCCTAAGTGAATTATAATATTTCATATTAAAATGTCGCAAATGTTTTAAATATTTCTGCTTACTATTTCCATGCATTAAAAAAAGAAATGAATTTTTACACATGCATTTATGTATGCATTTAGTGTATACAAAGTATGTCCCCGGATATACCTTCAAACTACTTACAAGCGCTTTTCAGCAAAGTTGGGGCATTTAGCATCTGCCCGTAACTGCAGCCACATGTCATCAGGCACTCTGGCCACGACATCCCAAACCAGGAGTCACCAAGGGAGAGCAACAAAAATGGGCACAAGGTGAGTGGCAGAGATCCAGTGGCATCTGAATGGTGTTGTCCTCTATGCTTGGATTCTGTTCTCATGCCAAAAGGGCTGTTCATGAAATCTGGCCACCAGTGACTTTACTGAGGCATGAAAAAATAGAAAACTACTCATACTTAAATTTTGTAAGCATAAAATATATACTAATTCATGGAAACAAAAGATACAAATGAGAGATAAGACTGATAGCCATTAACAGATAAAACCTATTCATATTAGTAAATATATGTTTTGCTCAAATGTGCCCACTTTTAGTAATGTCAGTGTAATTTCAGTAGCTCAGCTTAATATATATTCCAGGCAATATGAAAGATAGAACGCTGTACCAACAACCCAGTTTTTCTTTGATTTACCTTTTACTTATCATCCTTTTTTAGTATATAAAATACATACATTTTAACATTTATAAAATGTCATAAATAAGATACAGGTTTTATCTTCACTTCTGGGTATGAATACTGCATGATTCATTTAAGGGTATGAATTATACAAGCCACGGACTCTTCCTTCCCTATTACATAGGATGCTGGCTTGCCTTTTGTATTTGCAATCTGTATGCTGAATAAATTGGTGTGTTTTTTTTCCCTTGAAGAGGCTACATATTTCATACATGTGTGGCAGTTGTAGGTACGTATGCCTGCTGTAGGTACAACTCACATTCCTCGCAAGTAATTACATAGGAAGGGTTATAGTGAGCAAAGTGAGTTGATAAAAATGATAATGCAATGCTCTATATTTATTCATTTGCAATGATTTCCACATCAACTTCACTCAGTTTGTAAGTCTAAACATTAGTTCTCTTGCTGTCAGCACTTCAAACTCCACCTGGGCTCAGTCAGCCAAGCTGTGCTTTCTGTCTCCTAGAATCGTCGTGCAAAATAAAGATTCTGCCTTTGGAATGTGGCTGACAGGTCGGTGGGTGATGCATCAGACAAAAAGGAATGCGCTTCTCCTCTGCAGCTGTATAAGCTCCTCTGTTTCACAGGCTTATTTCTTCAGCCCAAGAAAAGCAGATGTGACTGAAGGAGCAAGGACAAGAGGGTGATAAGGGAAGAGTTAGCCTTTCATAAGCACATTTATAATCGCAACACATTGTTTTCAGCTTGTCTTAGAATGTATTAAAGTTTCCTGATGATCAACAGCTAATTAGATCTGATAGTCTGATTCCTGAAAGAAAAAAATTATATGCAAGTTTTGCACATTTCAATGAAAGATGTGATGATAAATTTGCCAAATAATCAGTTTTGTCCAGTTTATAGTTCTTTTCCTTTGAAATTTCACCTTTTTTATTTTTAACATTCCAAGTTTTTTCCCCCCTTCAGCAGGGACTGTGGTGGAATTTATTAAGCTGTTTAGCTTAAACATGCTAGTCATGTGTTACCTATCTCTAGGCTCTAGAATATTAAATTCACAGATTCTTTTCTACTTGTGGCTTTGACTGCCATGCATTCCTCTATTTCTTCTTTTGTATTAAATGTTTGTATTCACTGAGGACGTTACCATTAAAACATGGCGTTTATCTTTAACTAATCAAAGCTGTACCTTGAAAAAACAAGAACTTGAAAAGCAAAGAAATACTCAGTAAGCAGGTTGCTCATTAGTTGCTTTCTATGTCAAAGAGGCAAACTTTGTTTAACAGAAATACAGTAGTTGCTGTTGGGTATGGTCAACGGTGGTTAGTGGTCACAGAAATAACAAATCGGCAAGTTGATTACATACACAGCAGCAAAACTCATCGTATTTCATTTTAGGCATCTTTGCATGTGGGCTTTAGCAAAGCAATTAATGGAAATGTTTTCATAAAGGAACTATCCCATTTGTATATTTAAAGCTTACTTTTGAATCGTTCTTTCTGCTGTTTCTCCATCTCCTCTTCTCTCAAATACAAGTTAATCTGTTTATTTAGATTAGACAGCAGAGCAAATAAAGTACCAAATAAGAGTCTGGGAAGCTGAGGAGAGTCAAAAGTTACCCTGCTGTTGAAGATGAGAAAATAGACTTAAAAAAAAATGATACCTCAGCAATATGTAATCATATTTCCTTTAGTATTTTACTACATCAAACAAAAGACCATCCTGGATACTTGCATTTTTTTTTAACTTGGCAAATGTATTTTTAAGTTAATATTTGCCTATATAATTTTTACCTTACTAATGAGGATATTTTTATGAAATTGTATTACATCTTAAAAACATCTCCCTCACTGATGAAGGACATCTCCATTGTAATACAGAAGGAAATGTATGTCTCTTAATGTGCCTTATACGGCCTATTATTCTTGTTTTGACCCTTTGGAAAGTCAGTTCATTAAACAATCATTCCAGGCTACGTTCTGAGCTTGTGATAGAGAAAATTTAAAGAAACTAAAGCAAAGGCAATACCCTGACACAGTCAGTGAGTTGAGTGCTGGGAAAGGTTCATTACCTATGAGTTTTCATGGGTTACCTACATCCTTGATGTCTCATGCCATTGGGGTTCATATGATAGCACACTAAGGAGACACTTTTTTCAGCCTTTCTTTCTTTACTTTTACAGCCAAGATTAGGGATGCCTTTGTGTCTGTTTCTAACAATACATATCGAAAAAAATCCACAAACTGATCTTTCCTTGGAATCAGCATTAGTGAAAAGCAAAATAAAATAAAAACAAATCCTGACAGCTTTCATAAAAGAATTAGGGATCGGTAATGGGTAGGGTGGCCTGACACAATGCCTGGTACAGATTGTTACTGTATAAATATGTGTGGAATAAGTGGGGAAATAAATACTTCACTACCAATAACCAGCGACCCTTCTAGATGTCAGGTACTTTGCTTCTGTTATTTCTAATTCACACAGCAATCTAGCAAGGAAAGCACCATTGTCCCTATTTTATAGATGAAGAAACAGAGAGGCTCAGAGAGGTTAAGAGGGAAATGTTCTCAAAGTCGTTTTAGCTAATCAGCCCCAGATCTGTTACTGTCTCACACTGCTGCAGGAGAAAGGCCTACTGAGCTCCTGCCTTGGCCTCTCTCCTCCTTCTGAAGCCCAGGCCCCTTCACTCTTAAAGGCTCAGCATGTCCCATTCAACCCCGCCAATCCCTCCCTCCAAAAAGAAATTTAAGAAACTTTAGCGCAGCACTTTGAAACTCAGCCCCATGTTGCCTCCAATGCTTGTTTGGGTTTCTTTCTTGTCCCTAAAACTAGTCTGCACATGATAATCTTCACCGTCGTGTCCCCAGAGCCCAGGTCCTGCCTGGATTGTCTCATAATCTAGCCCTTCTGGGGCTGGAGCCCCAGCTTACCCGGGTCATCTCTTTTTCTGGACTGGAATCCTTCCTCTGAACTCCAGCCGGGAGTCTGGGGCCCAGCTGCCTGACGACACAGTTCACGGGGGATTTCCTAGCATTGCCTGTTTAGATGCCTTGGGGCTGCAGATTACCTAACACGGTGCCGAAGGCCTTTGAGGACGGGACTCCTGTTCAACTCCAGCCTCACCCTCAGACCCTACACCTCCGTCACAAGGAACGACTTGCATGTCTCTGAATTTGGCCTGTTTGCTTTTTCCTGCAGGACTTGAAGTAAATTGCTCCCTCTGTGTGGATACTTTTTCTCATTCTTCCCGTTTTCTGGGTCTTCCCTTATTTAGAGTTCAACTTAGACAGTACCTCCTCTGGGAAGCTGGCCTATGCTTTCCCAAGGCACTCCAGGTTTGCTCCTGAGACTCTGTACTCCGCTAAGAGCTACTTGGGGCCATCACCATTGTATCTCCAGAAGCAAAGCTAGGACCTGGCACATTGTAGAGTCTTAACAAATACTTTTTCATTGATATCAAACTACTTACAAGGCAATTTACAAGGACTGTAAAAACCAAACAAGCAGTGCTTAGATGACACTGATCTCCAGTTTCCTGCTCTTTGATGCAGGGATTTCCCTCTTGATGCAATATTCTCAACACACTAGCTGACTCTCATGAATCTTTTAGGCAACCACGAGAATATGAGTTCTGATATGTGGGAATTCTAAGTCCCTCCTGCCAGGAGAATTATTTCCATTCATATGATTGCACAAGGACTCATGGGGTAAAGCAGTGTGACTTGCAGTGAGGTGACGGGAACCTAGATGAGTGTCAGATGCCATTGGGAGAAGCCTCAGTTAATGGAAGATTCGAATTTCTGATCAGATTCTATTTCCACTGAGACAGAGTATCGACATTTGGGGAAAGTTGCTAATTAAGAAGATTCTATGTCCAGGAGTCTTAAGAAAGACAAAGCATTTCTCAGAATTAAAAAAATATATATATAACTAGATTCATTCCTAGGAAAAACCTGTCTTCTACAAATGGAAATAATAAACACTAAATCACATGATTGCATAATCTGGAAGGTAAGTAGATTTATGGCTACCAGGGCCGACAGGTTAGCTGCCACCCCTCTATGTGCACAGTGTGGGCCGTCGGTGGGCCAAGTCTCTGAGCAGTTCCATGCCGAGAAGGGAGAGGCTGTTTGCCCGGGAGTGGTGGTGGCAAACTGAGTAGATGTAATGAGCATCCCGTGTGGAATGGAGCCACTACAAAAGGCCTAGAACATTGTCTGCGATGTGGCAGGAGCTTTCTGGCCACCTTCTCGAAGGATGAGGAACTTGCTGGCCTTTTATACTTGTACAAATCCACTATGCAATTATCACCCTTGAAATTGTCCCTCTAGGAGTGCAAAGAAAGAAGTTCTATGTTGTATGTTGAATTTGTGTTCCTTGAAGCAGCATTTGCATATACTGTATGCTTTTTAAAGCACACAGTTCCTGATTGTATTATTGGAAGACAACAAAAGAGAAAGGTCAAGCTATCTGGTACACACGTAGGCTGGCACTGACATTCCTTCAACATTCATTCATTCAACAAGGTTTCAGAAACCTAGATTATGCCAGGCACAGTGCCGGGCGCTGGAGATGCTGCAGATACTGTGGTGACTGCTGAGGAAGGCTTCCAAAATGCCCTAGAGCCAGGGTGCTGGTTACCATTAACCAGGTGAGTTCTTCTCTTGACCCAAGTCTTCCTTTCTGAATTCGGAAGGCAAAATGGCCCATCAAACGCAATACAAGAAACAAAAACCCTTTCTTTCACCTCTCTAGTCTCCTTCTTAAATAAACTGATAATTCTCAGTCTGAATCGGTAGCTTCCTAATTATTGGTGAGGGAAGATTTATAAATTGCCACGCTGCCAGGGGAAGTTGGGCATGTCTGAATATCTCCCACTCTGCTCGCATTTCCTGGGAGACCTCTGTGCTTGTGTGAATTCACATAGAGAGCAGAGACATTTCTTCTCGGATGAACTGGGGAGAGGTGTATTAGCCTCTACGTTTTAGACATTTGAATTATTCTGTAGTCTTCTTTAAACTATAAAGGGACATACTTTTCATCCCATGCAAATATACATTCAACCTTTTTTATTTAACTGAGTTCATAGTCAGTCTCCTATTCTATTTTTATTTACTTATTTGGTAGTTTTGAAGAAAATGTCTCCATTTCACCAACCACTTTAAAATCCTTCCTCAAATTAAGATCAACATCTGAGGCTAGAAATTAAACCCCAGAAAAGGTAGTAAGTAAAGAATCTTTAATTTATGAAACTGAACAAGTTGACTTATCCAAACATCTCTAGGGCTTTAATGGGGGATATCTATAATTCTCTGAATTGTATTCCTTTCACAGTGATATTTTGTAATTCCATTCTATTACCCTTGCTTAACATTAATGAGATAAAAAGATCACATTATGGCGATTGATGTTCTCCAAATTGAATGCACGTTTTCATGTACAAAGCTGTCTGCTAATTTAAAAAACATAGCATGTAACATAGAATCATGACCATGGGCATCACTCAGCTGGGACCAGATAGCATTTTTTATCTATTCATTGGATTTAACAAGGCATGAGATGGAAGCAGAATACAAAGTGTGGGTAGATTATCCCATAGCCCTCCTTTTGGCCAATTCTTGGCAATGTCAGCAAGGAAACTGAGGCTTCATGTTTCCATGGAAATAAACCTCAAGGTCAAAGGGGCATATGGAAGGTCAGACAATGACAAAGGCACATCTGAGAGGCCATCTGGATGAGTGACCTGACATAATTAGTCACTAATCCCACTCTGGGGAACAATAGAGCTGGCAGAGAGTGTGTTTGGGCTTTGATCGTGGTCTGGCTGATCTCATGGGGAAGAGGAAAAAAAGCCCCACTTGGTAACTAAGCAGATTACCCCGGCATGCCATTAACTAAAGACGGGGTGGCCAAGGAGGCCAGTGGGATACGCATTTTACATATTAGACTACATTTCCCTTTAGTCACCACAAGCCCCTCTAGGGCCATGTGGCTTTCGGATTAGCTTCTGGGTAGCATTTTTTACAGTTTACAATGGAAGGAGAGCAAGAGTCCCAAAATACGTTGCTTAAAATTCTCAGGCAACAGATGGGAAGATAGCTGGAAAGCCAACAGCACTAGCCAGCTTGGTTTACAGGTGTCAATATTTACTAAGCAAAGTTTGCCAGGGTGCCTTTTGGGAAAAAGCAGAGAATAGTTAATCAGTAAAACAATAGCAATCAGTCCGTTGTCTGTTTTTAGCTGAATGGTTAGAATTATAAGTTGTCTTCAGTGGTAAGAAGTACTTGTGGGCATCTGCCTTTCTCTTTGACTCTTCTTGTTCCTATTTATCAGCCTTATCTGACTCTGATGCGTTACCCCTCACGTATAGCTAGGATCCTTCTATTTGAAGGGCTGGTGATGTTTTGAGATTGATTGTATGCATTTTTGTAGGATGTGAACATGCTAGCAGTCTTTATAGACACATGTATTTTAGCAAGTGCTGAAATCACCCTGTGCCCCCCAGAGATAACTGATTATACTTGCTATGTAAAGAATGGTGGCCAGGTGAGGCAGTAAGTATATTGTCTCTTTATTAGAATAGGTGTCTGAATGATGAAATTTGAAAGTCAGTGTTAGCTTTGTAATTTTGAAATCAGAATCCGATTAGTCATTTGAGTGGTATATTCCCGCACACGACCCATGGAGCAGTGTGAAAAGCGCTGGGCTGAGAAGCAGGCACAGGAGATGTATGGCCTCATCCTAACTCTGCTGCTGATTGGCTGTGCAATCATTTTGTGAGCATTTCTTTGTAAGAGGATGGGTGGCACTATCTCAGGGAGAGCATATGTCTCTTTCTTGTCACGCAAACCCTGATAGGCTGATAGCAGCTTCCTAAACATCCAGTGAGAATTCAGAAAGACCTCAGGGGCATCGTGCTTAGAGGAAAAGAATGATTAGTAATGTCTGCTGTTGGTGTGGGAAGAGAAGCACCTGAAGGTTAAATATGTGTATCTCCAGGTCTGATTACCTGAAGTATCACTTCCAGTTCTATTCTAGGGAGTCTGGGGGAGGAGACTATTTACCTAAATACATTAAAAACTATCTAAAGCTGGGGCATGCATTAGGACCCCAGCAGCAGCAACCCAGGACCCTTGAATTAAGAATGATCTAGAAGTTATAGTGATGGGAAAAATCAAAGTGGGTTGGTTGCCAGTATTTAACTATATTTCTTCAAGTAGAAAGGGCACCTAAGTCATGGGGTGTCCTGACAAAATGAAGCTGTCAGTTCAAGGCTGAATGTAACTAATGACAGAAAACATCTCTTAAATAGGACCACAGACAATTGTTTCTTGGTCTTGCTTCTTTTCTCCATCAGGAAGGCAAATTTTGAAAGCGCATCCTGCACATTTTAACTATAACTTTGGAAGTGTTTTGAATTGACTAATAATCCCCAATAGTTGCTCAGAGTGGCCAGACACAGAACACAAGAACATGTCCGTGAGAGTGTTAAGTTGTGATTGGAAGTATGGCATATGGAGCTTTCTAGATTCCCTTCACTGAGGGTAAAATGCGGCTGTGCGTGCAGCAATGTCCCTCCTCCTCCTCCTTTCAATCTGCTACATCAGCGGTCTGTTTCTCTGCTGTGACATGTTAATTCACATGAGTGATTTACTGAAACCTTCTCACCGAGGCAAAAGATTCCTGAATTCCCTCCTATGATTAAAAAGTACCAACAATCAGCAAGAAATAGAGCCGGTTATATCATCATAATAACTTGAGTTATTCGAGGGCATCTCTTACATGTTCTATTTATGGAACATCTACATGGGAGAGTTTTACAAAGGGAGTTGCAGGTGTTTACAAAATTTTAATCCTCAGTTTCCACTAAAACTCTAATTTTTATGAGTTTGCTTCCTCACCCTCACTTTGGAATCTATGAGTTCTAGGAAACCAAAACGTTGTCTGAAGACACCCATGTTTTGGGAAGTGCTAAATTCTGTTTCTTTGGCCCACGCTGCCTGACATGCAGCTGCTTCATCTTTTTACTAGAGAAGTTTGCAAGTAGGTAGTAATGTGACTTGCATACTTTTTCAGCTTTATTGAGGTACACTTAAAATAAAATGGTAAGATATTTGAAGTATATATTGTGGTGATTTGATATACACATGCATTATGAAAAGATTCCCATAATCTAGTTAATTAGCACATCTGTCACCTCATATATTTATTTATTTTTCCCTATCTTCCCCTCATCCCCAGCCTCTGGCAACTACATCCTCTTTCCTTCCTCGTTACATGTATCACAGGACCACCCCTCTCCAGTTTTTAATTTTTGCAGCTCTCTCTAATATATTTTCTCTTACACCATTGGAGTGTATTATTCTGTATTTATAACTTATGTTAGCTTCTTCGTATGACAAACAAATCCAAATTTCATCAAACAAATCCAAAGTCCTCACTCTACTTTTCAGAGATGTCTTCCCAAAAAGCCTAGTGAGAATTACCTCCTTCCTTCACTGAGATCCCCAACATTTTGCTCTAACACCTGTAGGTCTTGTCATAACTATCATAATTATTTCTCATATATAAATTTTGATCTTTCCCTCAGATGTGAACTCTAAGAAACACTTTTCTCTTTCTCTCTCTAGTATCTCATACAGCTTGAGACACAGCTGGAGATTAATAAATGATTGTGAAAATAATGAATAAATGAATGAAGATATAAGTTGGTGTTGTCTAAGACTGACTCACTCAATCTTCTTGTCCTGTAGATTTTTTTCCAGATATACTCCCGTTTTTCCTCAAAAAAGCATAGATTGGCTTATATATGATTTGTTTATATATAATAATCTACTGATCATTTTTGTCCTATCATGTAAATATTCCACTCATTTACCTGCAGTGGGGTCAGAATTGTTGAGTCCCTGACAATCAGAAGCTTGGATGTAGTACAGGACCCAAATGGTACCAATTGATACAAGCCATTTCATGCTTTTGAAACCAAGTAACAGCAACTACTGACCCATGTAAGAATTAGAGAGGCAAATGAACCAGAACACAAAAGACCACACAGTTGGCTGATGTGACTAAGAAAACACATATTTTTTTCTCATAGGTATTTAAGGCATAATGCATTTGAATGCAAAAATCATATTTTGTTTAAGATTGGTACTCTTTGTTCATAGGTCTTGCTTATTCATTGACAGAGGCTTTGTATTTTTCTGGTAATACATTTCAAGAGAAAGTGCCACACCTGGTCTTTCTTTGTGATATCCTTGAGTGATTATCATCATCTGAACATTTTCCTGAAGAAACAACCATGGACACAGCACTCGGTTCAAAGCTATGAAATATGAAATAATGAAAGATATAGTCTTCCCACAAGGCTAATAATACTTCCAGTTACAAGAGGCACATGTAGGGAATGATTTGAGAACAATGCAGGGGAGGAGAGTAGTATTAAGTCATGTAATACAGGTACTTTGTACCAGCTTGGACCAGAGAGTGTTGGGAGAAGATTCTCTATGGGTCTCTGAAGTTTCTGCATGTCTTGCAAGCAGAGGCATTGACTGCCTTTGTTCTGAATTGTCTCTTCAAAGATGTGTGGATAGTGAACACCCTTGGGAGATAAAGCTACTGTCTTCTTCTGGGGCAAAGGGCAGACATGCTTTACACCTATTAAAAGATTTGGGTTTCCTAAACTCAAGATTTCACTCATGTAATCCACTGCATGATTAGGCATCCATTTCTCTTACCTGGTGGGACTTAGGGACAAGAAGACTAATGGAACTATAATGCTTGCTTTGTCATGAATAATACAGTCCTTCATCTCTGATCCCAGAGTCTCAGTCTTTTGCCAATATCTGTGAAATTATGGCAAGCTAATTTGGTAGCTTGCAAGTTTGGTAACATCTTAGGGTCTTTACACCTTTTGACAGAAAATAGGGATACTTTTTCATAAAGAAATAGGATCAGAGCAGTACCTGAAAAATGGGTATTGTTTGGTGGTAAAGGAATTCTGTTCCCAATAGTGGACTATGTAAAATGGGCTCAGATTTTTGAAGATTCTTAAATGAAGTTAAGTGGTTTGATTGGTTCTTATATACTATACATATTTGAAGAGGGTGATAAGATGAAAGACAGTATTTTAGTAACGTTAGTCTATGGATTAGAAAGGAAAGCGAATCTAAAATCATGCAAGCTTATTAGGAATTGTAGTAATCCTAGAAGTGTAAGATTGTAGGGATGGAAAATGATAGAACTGATAAAGGAAGAGAAGGAATAAGAGAGAAGAACACAAAATGTAATGGGAAACTGTCACTTCTTACTTTAGGTTACCCCATTAAGTGTCTAATGGTGAGATGAGTTTTTAAGTCAGTACTAGCAGTGTCATCTTAAGCTAATTGTTTAACCTCTTTGGATCTTAGTTTCTGGCATCTACCCCACACTCCTATTGTGATGGTTCAAAGAAATGATGCCTGTGAAAGTGACAAGTCTTCATTTTGTAACAGTCCTCATCACATAATATACTCCAAATGATGGGTAGAAGAGGAAATAGCATATTTTGTCAAAAGTTGCTGATTTAAAGCTGCATTCTTTTACCAAGTGATTCTTAGAGAAGGGATATGATTATTTCAGGATAAAGAAAACAAGGAAGAAAATCATATTTAAAAATTTTTTATTAATAGCTGTATACACAATTAATGTATAGCGAGGAATGGCCTTTTTATTGGTGGTGGTGGGGAGGTGATAATTGCTTTGGGTGACCTGGACAAAGATTATCTCTCGAAAGTCACAAAGAACACATCTGTGTTTGTTTCTTTTTCTTTTTCTCTTTTTTTTTTTTTGGTTACTCAAGAGGAAAAGGAAAAAGAATAGAAAAACCTTTCACTGGATTGTGATATGCCATGGGGACCCTGAACTGGTGCTTTGCCAGCTTTTCCAAGAAATGGATGATCTTTTTCATGGGATTTCTGGACTGTTTTATTTATTTATTTATTTTTAATTTTTGATGTCATTTTTTTATTTTACTATTATTAATGTACAACTACATGAGCAATATTATAGTTACTACACTCCCCCTATTATCAAGTCCCCACCACATACCCCATTGCAGTCACTGTCCATCAGCATAGTAGGATGTTATAGAATCACTACTTGTCCTCTCTGTGTTATACTGCCTTCCCCGTATCCCCCCTACCCCACGCCCACACCCACTACATTATGTGTGCTAATCGTAATGCCCTTTTTCCCCCTATGCCTCCCTTCCCTCCCATCCTCCCCAGTCCCTTTCCCTTTGGTAACTGTTAGTCCATTCTTGGGTTCTGTGAATCTGCTGCTGTTTTTGTTCCTTCAGTTTTTGCTTTGTTCTTATGCTCTACAGATGAGTGAAATCATTTGATACTTGTCTTTCTCCGCCTGGCTTATTTCATTGAGCATAATGCCCTCTAGCTCCATCCATGTTGTTGCAAATGGTAGGATTTGTTTTCTTCTCATGGCTGAATAATATTCCATTGTGTATATGTACCACACCTTCTTTATCCATTCATCTACTGATGGACACTTAGGTTGCTTCCATTTCTTGGCTATTGTAAATAGTGCTGCGATAAACATAGGGGTGCATCTGTCTTTTTCAAACTGGGCTGCTACATTCTTAGGGTAAATTCCTAGGAGTGGAATTCCTGGGTCAAATGGTATTTCTATTTTGAGTTTTTTGAGGAACCTCCATACTGCTTTCCACAATGGTTGAACTAGTTTACATTCCCAGCAGCAGCATAGGAGGGTTCCCCTTTCTCCACATCCTCGCCAATAATTGTTGTTGTTTGTCTTTTGGATGGTGGCCATCCTAACTGGTGTGAGATGATATCTCTCATTGTGGTTTTAATTTGCATTTCTCTGATGATTAGCGATGTGGAGCATCTTTTCATGTGCCTGTTGGCTATCTGAATTTCTTCTTTGGAGAAGTGTCTGCTCAGCTCCTCTGCCCATTTTTTAATTGGCTTATTTGTTTTTTGTTTGTTGAGGTGCGTGAGCTCTTTATATAATTTGGATGTCAACCCCTTATCGGATGGCATTTATGAATATATTCTCCCATACTGTAGGATGCCTTTTTGTTCTGCTGATGGTGTCCTTTTGTCTGCCTTATTCTTGCTTGACTAGAGATCATTTCTTCTTTCTCTCTCATCAAACACTTGTAATTTTCCTCTAAAACCCGATTCTCTTTAGCACATCTTGCACAAAAGTCTCCAAAATCTGACTCTTTCCTCTGGCCCCAGTTCTCATCTCTTATTACTACATCATCCTCTGGAGCTGGGACCTCAGACCGCATAATTCAGCCAGCAGATGTGTTTCATCTGATCATAAAGACTGTTTTAAAAATTGGGCAATTTTACAGAAAGCTGTAGATTTCCAGTTCCTTCTACATAACCAGAGTTGGCAATATGCAGTCTGCTTTAGCACAGACAAGAATCAGCTGAAGGTCTGCGACTGCTGTGACACAAGTCGGGCATGCTCCACCTCACCACCTGCCCTTCCCCTCTGCCCCAGCTTGTGCCGATGATCCAGTTTACTGTCTAGGCCAAAAGGTATTGGAGAAAGAGTGGGGTGAGGATGTTCCAGGCCACATTCCCATTTACCTTATTATGTTATCTACTAATTGTAAAAGGTCTAGATCAAGAATCTACTCTATGCCGTTGCCCCATGCTCTTCCATGCAGAGTGTATTCATCTACCTTCACATATTTACTGATTACCTACTCTATGCCAGGAAATGGGGAGTCGGCTGTGTAAAGTTCAGGGGAGAGGATGAACTAGGGATATAAATTTGGCAGTCACTGGCATCACATGGTATTTAAGCCACAGGATGGGAACTGTTACCAAGAGACAGAGTGTGCATGAAGAAAAAAGGAGTTTGTGGGCCCCCCCCCGTTTTTTGTGCCACGACTGAGCATTCCCACTGCCTTTCTCAAAGCCTTTGCATGATGTATGGCAGCTATTTATTTTTATTTTTACAATCGCTAAAAAAAATTTTTTCCCATGTATTTCAAAATCATTCAAACCTATGGAAAGGTTGCCAAATGGTACAATGAACAGTCATGTACACTTTGCCTAGATTGATGGATTGTTAACACTTAACCATATTTGCTTTCTCTTCCCTCTATCCCCATCTCTCTCACTACCATTTGAAAATTATTTGCAAACACCACTGAGTTTCACGCTTCGATATTTCAATATGCATCTCCTAATGATAAAGATATTGTCCTTCACAACCACAATCAGAAAAAATATTAATATTGACACTATTATAGAATACACTTGTCCCTATTAAAATATCCCCCCATAGCCCAATACCTTGTTTCATAGATTTTTTTGTTTTTTGGATTTGGGAATCCAACCAACAGTCACTTGTTGCATTTAGTTCATGTATCTCTTTGTCATCTTTAATCTAGAAGTTTCTTAGTCTTTTTTGAGGGGTGGGAGTATAGAGAGAGGGAGCTTTTGTGTTGTTGACATATTTTTTGAATCCTGGACAGTTGTTTTCAGGATGTCCTTCCATTTGAATGTGTCTGATATTAAGAATGTTTCTTTAGGATTAATATGGGTTAAAATTTTGGGCAAGAATATTGCATAGATGACATTGTATATTCCTTATTGAATCACAACAAATTCATGGTTTCATTTTTTCCTATTATTGTTGTTAAATTTGATAATATATTAAGATAGTATGTCTTAACTCAATTTCTCCATCTACTGCTCCCAACAAGCTTTCATCCAATAATTCTAGCATCTGAAGATGATCCTAACTGAATAAATTATTTTTATAGTGCTAGTAAAATGATGACTTTCTGTTCCTATCATTCCTTTTACATTTATGAGCTGGGTTTTTAATTTTTAGTAAAGAAAGCTTTTTGTTTTCTCCTTTCTGAAAGAAAACCTTTAATATATCAATTTGGACTCATAAACTTTGAAAGCATTAATATATTGCTGTCTATTTCCATCATTCTTCATGTTGGTGCTCAGAAGTAATTATTTATTTACAAGCTGTCTCTCATTAGACTGTAAGCCTCTTGAATATGAGTCACAGAGTTATGTCTTATGGATTTTTTCCCATTACCTAATACATATGGAACCCTATCTATGTTTATCAAATAAATGAATGAGGATGACTCTGAAATTGTCTACAAAATCTGTTCATTTTTTAGCAATTAAAGCTATGAGATATTGTTTATTATTTATAAATTTGACAACTATTAAAATGTTAAATCCATTTTTTAATTAAAACATTTTGAAATTTTAAAAGGAATTCATCTCATGCTACTGGAGGATAATTTAGTAACATGTATTAAAACTCTTTAGGGAGTAACGGTTAAGATTAGGGTGGAAATCATTAGAGCTAAAACACCTGCAAGTTTATAAGGAAAAGATAAACCATACATTTCCTGTGACTCAACAACTCCATTTCTAGTGGTATCAGGGACGCATATCTGAGCCATCAAACCCATGTTTTATTTGGCAATCCCCTTTTTAGAGTTGTTTGGCCACTGCCCACCCAAGGGATCACTGGAATTCATTGCCCTGTGGATGTGGGATGGGAAGCTGCCAAGACAAAAGGAATCATGGCTTGATTTTAAAGTTTAAAACAGAGGTTATTGAATCCATAGTGAACTAATAGTCTAATAGCAAGTGCTTTTGATTTTCAAAAGCAAGACTTTAATGAGAAATGGGAGAAGTCTGTACATTTCAGGGAGTCAGAGCTGAAAGGATTGAGCACAGAATAGATGGTAAAGCAGGGAAAAATCTAGAATATTATGTAAGCCTTTCCTATGGCTACAGAGGAGAAACCAGAGGGCAGGGGAGGGAAGGCGAGGAGTCGAATGCGAATATCCTTGCAAAAACAGAAAGGAGGCGCTTTGCTTGGGGAACCAAAGCAGGCACCCTGCTTTTTCCATTTGCTACCCTCTCAGGAAATTGCCCTGTGCCCACCGGTGGTAGGAATGGCAACAGGGCTTGTTTAAAACAGAAGTTAGGTCTCCATGGGCTGTACATAGGTCATAGCCCAGGGAAGACGCCAGGCATAGCTGACAATTATAGTCACACCTCTGCCAGGGCATCACAGTGGTAGCAGGCAAAGGACAACCCAACGGTGGACTCAGAAGTTGAGGCTGAGGCCTGGATAAATTCCCTGGCCTGTCACTGGAAATGGACCATGCCAGAGAAGAGAATCAGGTTTTATCAGCTGCAGACACCAGAGATGGGGGTGCCAAGTGCCGGTGGTGCACAGAGACAGGTAGGATCAGGACCTTCTCCCGCGGAGTTCTCCCCGTACACAAGCTACCCTTGCACCCAGATGCTACCTTGGAGAGGAGGAAGGAAAGGTTTAAAACCTCAAGAGATATTACCTAGATAAGAGGCTTGAATTTTTTTTATTAAGGTATTATTGGTATACACTCTTAAGAAGGTTTCACATGAAAAAACAATGTGGTCACTACATTTACCCATATTATCAAGTACCCCCCCCATACCCCAATGCAGTCACTGTCCATCAGTGTAGTAAGATGCCACAGAGTCACTGTTTGCCTTCTCTGTGCTACACTGTTTTCCCCGTGATTCCCCACACCATGTGTACTAAACATAATACCCATCAATCCCCTTCTCCCACCCTCCCACACCCCTCCCCTTTGGTAACCACTAGTTCCTTCTTGGAGTCTCTGAGTCTGCTGCTATTTTGTTCCTTCAGTTTTGCTTCGTTGTTACACTCCACAAATGAGGGAAATCATTTGGCACTTGTCTTTCTCCACCTGGCTTATTTCACTGAGCATAATATCCCCCACCTCCATCCATGTTGTTGCAAATGGTAGGATTTGTTTCTTTCTTATGGCTGAATAGTATTCCATTGTGTATATGTACCACCTCTTCTTTATCCGTTCATCTACTGATGGACACTTAGGTTGCTTCCATATCCTGGCTATTGTAAAAAGTGCTACAATGAACACAGGGGTGCATATGTCTTTTTGAATCTGAAAAGTTGTATTCTTTGGGTAAATTCCAAGGAGTGGGATTTCCCCAGTCAAATGGTGTTTCTATTTTTAGTTTTTTGAAGAACCTCCATATTGCTTTCCACAATGGTTGAACTAGCTTACATTCCCACCAGCAGTGTAGGAGAGTTCCCCTTTCTCCACATCCTCACCAACATTTTTTGTTCTTAGTCTTTTGGATGCTGGCCATCCTTATGGTGTGAGGTGATATCTAATTGTGCTTTTAATTTGCATTTCCCTGATGATTAGTGATGTGGAGCATCTTTTCATGTGTCTGTTGGCCATCTGAATTTCTTCTCTGGAGAACTGTCTCTTCATATCCTCTACCCCTTTTTGATCGGGTTATTTGCTTCTTGGGTGTTGAGGCGTGTAAGTTCTTTATATATTTTGGATGTTAACCCCTTGTTGGATATATCATTTATGAATATATTCTCCCATACTGTAGGATGCCTTTTTGTTCTATTGATGGTGTCCTTTGCCCTACAGAAACTTTTTAGTTTGATGTAGTCCCATGAGTTCATTTTTGCTTTTGTTTCCTTTGCTCGAAGAGATGAATTCAGGAAGAAGTTGCTCATGCTTATATTCAGGAGATTTTTGCCTATGTTGTCTTCTAAGAGTTTTATGTTTCATGACTTACATTCAGGTCCTTGATCCATATCGAATTTACTTTTGGGTATGGGGTTAAACAATAATCCAGTTTCATTCTCTTGCATGTAGTTGTCCAGTTTTGCCAACACCAACTGTTGAAGAGGCTGTCATTTCCCCATTGTATGTCCATGGCTCCTTTATCATATATTAATTGACCATATATGGTTGGGTTTATATCAGGCCTCTCTAGTCTGTTCCATTGGTCTATGGGTCTGTTCTTGTGCCAGTACCAAATTGTCTTGATTACTGTGGCTTTGTAGTAAAGCTTGAAGTTGGGGAGCATAATCACCCCAGCTTTATTCTTCCTTCTCAGGATTGCTTTGGCTATTCGGGATCTTTTGTGGTGTCGTATGAATTTTAGAACTATTTGTTCCAGTTCATTGAAGAATGCTGTTGGTATTTTTATAGGAATTGCATTGAATCTGTAGATTGCTTTAGGCAGGATGGCCATTTTGACAATATTAATTCTTCCTATCCATGAGCACAGGATGTCTTTCCATTTATTGGTATCTTCTTTAATTTCTCTCATGAGTGTCTTGTAGTTTTCAGAGTATAGGTCTTTCACTTCCTTGGTTAGGTTTATTCCTAGGTATTTTGTTCTTTTTGATGCAGCTGTGAATGGAATTGTTTTCCTGATTTCTCTCTCTGCTAGTTCATTGTTGTGTATAGGAATGCCACAGATTTCTGCGTATTAACTTTGTATCCCGCAACTTTGCTGAATTCAGAAATTAGATCTAGTAGTTTTGGAGTGGATTCTTTAGGGTTTTTTATGTACAATATCATGTCATCTGCAAACAGGGACAGTTTGACTTCTTCCTTGCCAATCTGGATGCCTTTTATTTCTTTGTGTTGTCTGATTGCCATGGCTAGGACCTCTAGAACTATGTTGAATAGAAGTGGGGAGAGTGGGAATCCTTGTCTTGTTTTCAGTCTTAGATGAAAAGCTTTCAGCTTCTTGCTGTTAAGTATAATGTTGGCTGTGGGTTTGTCATATATGGCCTTTATTATATTGAGGTACTTGCCCTCTATACCCATTTTGTTGAGAGTTTTTATAATGAATGGATGTTGAATTTTGTCAAATGCTTTTTCAGCATCTATGGAGATGATCATGTGGCTTTTGTCCTTCTTTTCGTTGATATGGTGGATGATGTTGATGGATTTTCGAATGTTGAACCATCCTTGCATCCCTGGAATAAATCCTGCTTGATCATGAGGATGATCTTCTTGATGTATTTTTGAATTTGGTTTGCTAATATTTTTGAGTATTTTTGCCTCTATGTTCATCAGGGATATTGGTCTGTAATATTTTTTTTGTGTGGTATCTTGCCTGGTTTTGGTATTAGAGTGATGCTGGCCTCATAGAATGAGTTTGGAAGTATTCCCTCTTCTACTCTTTGGAAAACTTTAAGGAGGATGGGTATTAGGTCTTCACTAAATGTTTCATAAAATTCAGCAGTGAAGCCATTTGGTCAAGGGGTTTTGTTCTTAGGTAGGTTTTTGATTACCAGTTCAATTTCGTTGCTGGTAATTGGTCTATTTAGATTTTTCTGTTTCTTTCTGGGTCAGCCTTGGAAGGTTGTATTTTTCTAGAAAGTTGTCCATTTCTTCTAGGTTATCCAGTTTGTTAGCATATAATTTTTCATAGTATTCTCTAATAATTCTTTGTATTTCTGTGGTATCCATAGTGATTTTTCTTTTCTTATTTCTGATTATGTGTGTAGACTCTCTTTTTTTCTTGATAAATATGGTTAGGGGTTTATCTATTTTGTTTATTTTCTCAAAGAACCAGCTCTTGCTTTCATTGATTCTTTCTATTGTTTTATTCTTCTTGATTTTATTTATTTCTGCTCTAATATTTATTATGTCCCTTCTTCTCCTGACTTTGGGCTTCATTTTTTCTTCTTTTTCTAGTTCCATTAATTGTGAGTTTAGACTGCTCATATGAGAATGTTCTTCTTTCCTGAGGTAGGCCTGTATTGCAATATACTTTCCTCTTAGCACAGCCTTCGCTGCGTCCCACAGATTTTGTGGTGCTGAATTATTGTTGTCATTTGTCTCTATATATTTGCTTGATCTCTGTTTTTATTTGGTCATTGATCCATTGGTTATTTAGGAGCATGTTGTGAAGCCTCCATGTGTTTGTGGGATTTTTCATTTTCCTTGCATAATTTATTTCTAGTTTCATACCTTTGTGGTCTGAGAAACTGGTTGGTACAATTTCAATCTTTTTAAATTTACCGAGGCTCTTTCATGGCCTAGTATATGATCTATTCTTGAAAATGTTCCATGTGCACTTGAGAAGAATGTTCATTCTGTTGCTTTTGGGTGTAGAGTTTTGTAGATGTCTGTTAGGTCCATCTGTTCTATTGTGTTGTTCAATGCCTCTCTCTCCTTACTTATTTTCTGTCTGGTTGATCTGTCCTTTGGAGTGAGTGGAGTGTTGAAGTCTCCTGCAATGAATGCATTGCATTCTGTTTCCTCCTTTAATTCTGTTAGTATTTGTTTCACATACGTAGGTGCTCCTGTGTTGGGGGCATAGATATTTATATATATAATGGTTATATCTTCTTGTTGGAGTGACCCTTTTATCATTATGTAATGTCCTTCTTTGTCTCTTGTAACTTTCTTTGTTTTGAAGTCTATTTTGTCTGATACAAGTACTGCACCTCCTGCTTTTTTCTCCTTATTAGTTGCATGAAATATCTTTTTCCATCCCTTCACTTTTAGTCTGTGTATGTCTTTGGGTTTAAAGTGAGTCTCTTGTAGGCAGCATATAGATGGGTCTTGTTTTTTTATCCATTCAGTGACTCTATGTCTTTTGATTGGTTCATTCAGTCCATTTACATTTAGGGTGATTATGGATTGGTATGTACTTACTGGCATTGCTGGCTTTAGATTCGTGGTTACCAAAGGTTCAAGGTTAAATTCCTTACTATCTAAGAGTCTAATTTAACTTACTTAATATGCTATTTCAAACACAGTCTAAAGGTTCTTTTTTTTCTCCTCCTTTTTCTTCCTCCTCCATTCTTTATACATTAGGTATCATATTCTGTACTCTCTGTCTATCCCTTGATTGACTTTGGGGCTAGTTAATTTAATTTTTCATTTGCATAGTAATGAGCTGTTCTACTTTCTTTGGTGTGGTTTTATTACATCTGGTGACAGCTATTAAAACTTAGCAACACTTCCATCTATAGCAGTCCGTCCAAAATACACTGTAGAGATGATTTGTGGAAGGTGAATTCTCTCAGCTTTTGCTTATCTGGAAATTGTTTAATCCCTCCTTCAAATTTAAATGATAATCTTTCCAGATAAATTATACTTGGTTTGAGGCCCTTCTGCTTCATTGCATTAAATATATCATGCCAGTCCCTTCTGGCCTGTAAGGTGTCTGTTGAGAAGTCTGATGATAGCCTGATGGGCTTTCCTTTGTATGTGATCTTATTTCTCTCTCTGGCTGCTTTCAATAGTCTTTCCTTATCCTTGGTCTTTGCCACTTTAATTACATCATTTTGATGTTTTCCCTTGCTTTTTTTTTCTATAGGAATAGCAACTGATTTGTGCTTGGAATTACCTCTATACATTTTCTAAAACTTGTTAATGTGTGACCATTGCTAAGGTTGACAACTGCTCTGGTGTGCCATTAACTCCACCCATTCATTGGTATGAAAACCTATCAGAAAATTCTCTTTTCAAATGAATTAATGATATAAACATACAGATTTTAGTGGCTGTGTTTTCTCTTCTTTTTCAATAGTGCGAGTGAAGAGTTGGGTGTCAAGCTCCCTGCCATGATCTCTCAGACCCTGCAAAATCTGGTCTGGACCCACCACTCTGATCTCATTTCACACCCTGCCCCTAGCCACACTACCTACTTTCAGGCTTTCAAACATAGCTCTTCTCCAGGCCAGGGTAATGATGGGGCCCAGAGATGCCTTCTCTGTCCGTCTATTTAAAGGCACAACTCCCTCACTGTTCCCTGTCCATACTTAGATTTGTTTCCTACATTGCACATATCACTATTGGAATTAATGTGTTTGTTTCCTACTTGCCTTTCTCCATTAGAAAATTGGCTTTAGAGGAGAGTCCATGTCTGTCAATCTTCAATGGTATGGGCAAGGGCTTGGCACAAAGTAGGTTCTAAATAAATGTTGTGGATTGAATGAATGATCCTCTGATATGGCCCTTGCAGAGAACCCTAGGAATTTCTAGGGAAATGGTTTGCTGTGATAAATGGAAAGAATGAACCAAATAAAAGGGTTTTAATGCTAGCACCTCTGTAGGAAACCGAAAATCCTCAGCTGCTCCATGTTCTCTGAGCAAGAGGATTTCACCCCTGGTTGGGGTAAAGCTCTTGTTCTCATTGGAGCAGTGCCCAGTGGAGAGGGGGGGGATCACTAGTATAATTCCTGGAGAGATGGGTTAAGATTAGGGACCAACAGGCGATGTCAAAGGACGGATAGGATGCTGCTGAAGAGGTAACAGTTAGGAAAGCCTCACTCCAAGTTCCTGCAGCAGTGAAGGCATGGAGAGCGGATAACGGGTGACCCTCATTGGGGAAGCTACTCACCAGAATGGGCGGGATGCGAGGGCTGAAGATTTAGTGATTTCACTCATGGGACATGTGAGTATGGAAACTATTAAAAAGTTTAAAAATAATTATATTAGTATGCCACCTCTTCATTTTATTCATCAGGTTGACATAGTCTGGCAAATTCCATTGCATATTATCAGAGGAAACCTGTCACCACACTGCTTTGAAGGACTAACACCCCTGGGGTCGCTACAGTTACACTCCTATTTGAGGCCAGCACCCATTTTTTAAATTACATATTCTTCTCTCTCTCATCATCCTAAAACACTTCAAAAATAACTTGACTCTTTTTATGGGTGTGACTGCTTCTTATTTTGTGTCCCTGAAAAAAATCCAAGCTAGGCAGCAAAAGGACAATTGCTTATGCTTCTAATTTGCACAACATTTTTCTTTGAACTTCTCATTAGAAGATCTTAAGAGTCTATGGACTGAGTTTTCTTTTGTGCCTACTAATTTTTATTTGTGGGATTATATAGTCGTCTGATATGACTCAAATCTTTCTATTTGGGAATAATAAAGTTCACAATAAACTAATAAAGTCGTTTGCCCTTCAGATAATGGGCAAAAGAATGATGAATGTGTGTTTTCTCTTTCTCTTACACTAAATAGTTTGCAGATGGCAACAATACGTGAAAGACCGTTTGCATTTCCTCATTCCATTCAGTTTAAAACAAATCAACAAACATTTATTAAAGAGAGATATTTTGCAAATTAACATTTGGACATTTGGGAGCCTGCTTGTGAAAACAAGTGTGATTATTTCTATGACCATATAACAGAATTCGGTAATCAAACCTGATCTGATCTGGTGGGCAGGAAGTTCCAAGGCAATATCAGATCAGGGAAGAATCCGATTACAGAATAAAGACAAATGAGAGAAATCAAGATGCTGCTTTGAATAATTTCAATAATCACTTTTCTTTGGTTGAGGGTATTTTAGTGGGTAGCATTACATGAAGTGGAAAGTTTGATGAAAGTGGGGGATTGTGGCATTGTTCTAAAAATTTTGTTCTTGAATTGGAACGCCATGCAAAAGAGAGAAGAGTCAATGGGTGGCAGTGGGGGGCCGTGGTCATGGACATGAATCATTTCAAGAAAGGGCAACGGAAGGTCTCTCACCTGTACTGATTAAGGGAAGAGATATTATGAGCCAAACCTTTCCTCAGCCTCCATCTCCTTCATTTCCAAAACTACAGCAGACAGCATAAGGGGCAGCAGCTCCAGCAGGGCACAAGCCTGGCACTGCCAGAACTCAAGATTTGCATATGCAAATCCCCTGAAGTTCTGGGGTCCCTAACATTAAGTGATGACCTTTCCTGGCTCAGTGAGAGCAGATACCCAACAACACAACCAGCGCGGATGCAATGGGCTCCCCTTTAGGCCTTACAGATGTGCAAGTTGTGCCGCATATTTTAAAGAGTAGCATAATCATGCTGTATAAACACTAATTCTGAGATGTGTGATGTGTTTAAGTGTATTTAACTATGACTTTATTAGGGTATCAAAATATTTTACACTGAAATCTATTATATAAATCTATAATAGATTTAGCTCCAGACCATTACATGCTTGTTTCAACTAATGTTTCCTACCATATTGCTACAGGAAGGTTACAGACAGTAACTAGAGTTTGCTGGAAAGGAAGAAAAAACTTTCTAGATGACAATGGTGAAATTGGCCTTTTCTTTTTTCTCTTAGTCCAGAAAGGATTCAAAAGTAACTATGGAATATCGTCTTCAAGTCACTACATTTCTATAAAGATTAGCATTAAACAAGGCTTTACATGACGGGGAAGTTTGATCCATAACACAGAGGGACCACTGAGTGCTGGGGCTTGCCAGCAGGAGTTGAACAGTTCCTGAGTGGGGGCGTCGGGCTGTATATACAAGACGACAGGAGGGCAAACTGTCTGGTGCAGAACGCAAAGAAGCTTTCTTCTGGCATGGCTTATATACACATGAATTGCCTACAGATTAGATTCACACACCCTTCTCAAGGACCTCAATTCAATCACTTAAGTATTGCCCACAGATCAATACAATGGGACATTATTGAATACTTAAGTCACATACGCCTGGGGGCATCTGGTCCAGGTGGCTGGCCTTGAGATAAGACCTCCCTGCATTCCTGAGATACTTGTTCCTGGAATTTAGGAAACTTTTCAAGGTTTCTTTCAGAGTCAGGCCCGGTTCAGGCCTTAGATGGAGACTAGGCACAAAAACACAATCAGTCCTGTCCTGTACTCTTGCTCCTTCTGTCCCAACCGCTCTCCACAACTGAGCCACTCTACCTCTAAGTACCACAAAGATGGACTCAGGCCCCAGTATGCTCATGAAAGGGCTTGCTGACCTCCGAGGTCTCACTCACTCAGGTCATCTTTAGTGTTGATGTCCTACCTTTACTGTATTCTTTTTTCTCTACTTTTTTACTGGACTATAGTCAATATACAGTATTATATTGGCTTCAGATGTAGCACATAGTGATTCGACCATTATATACAACACTAAAGGCTCACACAGTAAGTGTAGTTATCCCCTGTCACTATGCCAAGATTTTACATTATTATTGGCTGCATTCCCTATGTTGAGGTGCATTGTTGTCCTCCCAACATGCCGTGTCCTTCTTTACCTCCATCCTGACATTATATTAGCCCAGACACAGAATGTGTCTGTTTCCTTATCTAGACACACACAAACACTCACACAGGTGGACTCCATCCTCTAATGAAAGACCCTGTTTGGAAGCAGCAGATTTTATTGAAGATTTTGAAGAAAACAAACCCTTATTGAAGAACACACCTTGCCAATTTACTCACCTATCCTTTATTCATACTCTCTCCTCTTTTCCTCCTATTTTTTTTTAGACCTCCTTTATTAACTTGGAAGTTCTATACTCTTGCTATTCCTTTAATGGCTATTCTACAGATTAAAACATGCACTTTTAACTTAACAATGTCTAATACTAATTGGTGCATGTGCCCTTTTCCAAACAATGCAAGAATATTAGAGTGCTTCAACTCCATTTACTACTCCAATCCCTGACTTAAAATGACAATGTTGTCGTATCTTCTAATTGTATGTTTATACCTTACAAGATGTTGTTGGTGTATACAGTCAGTATTCATCTAGAATAACCACCATTGTTACCATTTCCTATTCCTTCCTGCATTATCATGCTTCCTTTTTGGAGCATCTTCCTGAAGAACACTCTTTAGTATTTTGTTCAGTGTGGGCCTGTTGTTAGTACATCCTCTATTTTAGTTTGTCTGAAAATGTCATTTTTTCACCTTCGATCTTGAAGGATATTTCACTAGGGATGGAATTCTAGGTTAGCAGCGTTTTTTTTCTCAGCATTTTAAGATATTCTTACTCTTCTGTTTTCTATTGATTCTGTTAAGAAATCCGCTTTTACTCTAATTAACTGTTCCTTTGCAGGTAATGGGTCTGCACTACCTGTCCTTCCTTTTTGGATCATTTTCTGTCTACTAGAAGAACATCCTTTTTACTTATGCTGCTGTGATTCATAATGCTTCTATACTTCTTGAATCTGTAATTTGCTGTCATTCGTTTTAGAAAATTCTTAGTCATTGTCTCTTTAAATATTGGTTATGCCCCTCCCTTTCTTGTCTCTCTTCTCTCTTAATGGGATTCAATTATCATGCATGTTAGCCCTTCTTGTCTATATTGTCTAAGTCTTTTATCTTTTTCTTTATGGTTATTATTTGTCATTCCAGTGTTTATTTTGAATACTTTCCTATGATATCTCTTGTAGCTCATTAATAATCCCTTCTGCTGAACTTGTGCTTTTAAACCCATTCATTGTGTTATTAAAGGCAGGTGGTGGTTGTGTTATTTTCAGTTATAGAATTTTTTTTTTCCTCAAAAATCTGTTGAGCCTTATTCATGGTTTATTTTGCTATTATTAATGTACAATTATATGAGCAATATTATAGTTACTAGATTCCCCCCATTATCAAGTCCCCACCACACACTCCATTACAGTAACTGTCCATCAGCATACTAAGATGCTATAGAATCATTACTTCTCTTCTCTGTGTTGTACTGCCTTCCCCGTATGCCCCCTCCCCCACCACTACATTATGTCTGCTAATCATAATGCCCCCTTTCTCCCCTTATCCCTCCCTTCCCACCCATCCTCCCCAGTCCCTTTCCCTTTGGTAACTATTAGTCCATTCTTGGGTTCTGTGAGTCTGCTGCTATTTTGTTCCTTCAGTTTTTGCTTTGTTCTTATACTCCACAGATGAGTGAAATCATCTGATACTTGTCTTTCTCCACCTGGCTTATTTCACTTAGCATAATAGCCTCTAGCTCCATCCATGTTGTTGCAAATGGTAGGGTTTGTTTTCTTCTTATGGCTGAATAATATTCCATTGTGTATATGTACCACACCTTCTTTATCCATTCATCTACTGATGGACACTTAGGTTGCTTCCATTTCTTGGCTATTGTAAATAGTGCTGCAATAAACATAGGGGTGCATCTGTCCTTTTCAAATTGGGCTGCTGCATTCTTAGGGTAAATTCCTAGGAATGGAATTCCTGAGTCAAATGGTATTTCTATTTTGAGTTTTTTGAGGAACCTCCATACTGCTTTCCACAATGGTTGAACTAGTTTACATTCCCAGCAGCAGCATAGGAGGGTTCCCCTTTCTCCACATCCTCACCAACAATTGTTGTCGTTTGTCTTTTGGATGTTGGCCATCCTAACTGGTGTGAGGTGATATCTCATTGTGATTTTAATTTGCATTTCTCTGATGATTAGCGACATGGAGCATCTTTTCATGTGCCTGTTGTCCATCTGAATTTCTTCTTTGGAGAAATTTCTGTTCAGCTCCTCTGCCCATTTTTAATTGGCTTATTTGCTTTTTGTTTGTTGAGGTGTGTGAGCTCTTTATATAATTTGGATGTCAACCCCTTATCAGATATGTCATTTATGAATATATTCTCCCATTCTGTAGGATATCTTTTTGTTCTATTGATGGTGACCTTTGCTGTACAGAAGCTTTTTAGTTTGATATAGTCCCACTTGTTCATTTTTGCTTTTGTTTCCCTTGCCTGGGGAGATATGTTCTTGAAGAAGTTGCTCATATTTATGTCCAATAGATTTTTGCCTATGTTTTTTTCTAAGAGTTTTATGGTTTCATGACTTACATTCAGGTCTTTGATCCATTTTGAGTTTACTTTTGTGTATGGGGTTAGACAATAATCCAGTTTCATTCCCTTACATGTAGCTGTCCAGTTTTGCCAACACCAGTTCCTCCTGCTATTTTTTTGCTGTTGTCTTTTCATTGCTCTACATTTCAAATGCATAACAATTGAATCCCTTTTGTTGTTTGTCTCCTGACAATTCTTGCTGCCATGATTCCATTTTTCCACTCAGTCAGCTTATAAACTATTTGCCAAAGCAGGTATATCCTTCAAAGGAATTCCAACCCCACGTATTTTAAGGTATTGCTTTTTCCTACTCTGCAACAGACATAAGATGAATACATTTATCTATTAAGAATATCAAATGTAAACAGACTGCCAAATAAGATACGGCATAAAGGAGCCCTGAAGATAGAAATGCACTAATTCATTAATTCGTTCAAGAATATTTATGTCCTAGGTTAATCCAAGAATGGGAGATACAGGGAAAAGAAAAGCAAGGGGTTGTTATGTGTTATAAAAAAGATGGGTGCTAGAGCCTGAACGGGGATATGTGTGGGACATTTATGTAGGGTTCAGCAGAGCCCTGAAGGATCTGAAGATGTGAGCCCTGCCAATATCTGGGGGAGGTTCTGGGCAGCAGAAATAGCCAATGCAGAGACCTTGAGGCAGGAGCACAATGAGGTTTTGTTTCCAAAGATTAGCGAAGTCGGAATAACCAAAACAATATAAGTAACAGATAAAATGAGTGCCTAGTAGCCAAATCATACAGGGGCTTATAGCAAAGGATTTTATATTTTACTCCAAGTGAGATTCAAGAATAACTATGGAATGTCTGTCTGTAAGATTTCGAGCAAAAAAATGTTGTGATAAGAATTTTGTTTTGCTAAGGCTGCTATGTGGAGACTGGACTGAAGGAGGCAGAGGAAAGAGCAGAAAGAGGGAAAGCAGGCAGATCATCACAATCGTGTAGCAGGAGACATGACAGTGGCCGACCGAGTCAATAGTGATGAAACCATGAGAAGAGACCAAGAATGAGGCTGAGATTTTTGGCTAAATCAACTTAGAAAGGTGGGTTGCCACTTACTGCGAGAGAAGGAGGTTTGCCAAAGAAAATTAAGAGGTCAGTTTTGGAAATCTGGAACACCAAACAGAAAATGTCAAGTGGGCAACTGAATACACTCTTCCAGAACTGCAAAGGGAGGTTGGGACTGCATATATAAACTTGGGACTCATCATCATAGAGATAATCATACAGATGTCATTTAATGCCGTGGGTCTGGATGACTGGATGAGATCATCCAAAGTGTGGTTCAAGGACTGAGCACATGAGAGGCTTAGATGTGGCGAATACTGACCTCAATTACCCATCATTCCATTGAATGAAACAGAAGAGTTGCCTCTTGCAGAATGCTTTCAGTTTAATTCTTTGATTTACCCTATCTTACAAGTGAAGACATGTATGGTTGAGAAGCTGGGAATACTTCCCAAAGCAGATGCTGAGTCCCTGACTCCCAACTGGCTTCTGTTCCCCGGTCATGTGGAACCGTAAATGGTAGTGGGAACATGGAGACTCTGAGCGTGGAACGTCTCCTGTGCGGTTGGCTATGGGGTAGCAGGGATCCGGAGGGGGCTTCGAGGCAGAAGCTGTTTTTAGGAAGGTGAGACTTGAGGTGTTTAAATGCCAGGGGAAGGATCTATCTGAGAGGATATGATTGAATTTATGAGCGATGGTGTGCCTGGTAAGGTAAGGTTTCTGAGGGATTAGAAAATATCAAATCCAAAGGACATGCAGAGGGATTGGTTTGAGGAGGCAGAACAGCTCCCCTACTGTTAGATTTAAATGACAGAATAATATTCCACTGTAGATACACCATTCTTTCCCTATTGTTAAACCAGCCTTTCTTTCCCCACGCTCCCTTGCTCCTTCCTCTTTCTCACCTCAGCCCTCTTCCTCTCTGTCTCCCTCCCCTTTATTTACCTGACAATTATAGGAAATTCTCATGTGAATATCTCTAATTAATCAGGGCAAGTGTGATTATTCCTTTATCACAAATTAGGAAGCAGAGATGTGGGTTAAATGACATGGTCGATGTTGTATGTCTAATATATGATCTGAAAATAAAACCTATGCTTTCTGACTTCTCAAACCCAATGTTATTCCAGAGAACACAGTAAAATCTGACTAGTATTCAAATGAAATGGTACTTAAGTTGAATTGTGTCTTATTTCCGAAGACATTCTCTATTTGGGGATTCTGAATGGCTTCAGCAATGTGGTATCCAAAAATAACATTCTCTGAAGAGTAAATGGAATGACAGTAGAAATATAAATTAAATTTTCTATTTTTGTGAGTTTAATTCACACTGAGAAAACATCCAGATTTTTCCGAATGGTGTAACTTGGAAGGGGGAAGAAGGAGATCAGGGGCCCTAGGAGGTCCCAATGAGTCATGGGCTCCGTGTTTCTGTTCAGCGCAAGTCACTTCATTTGCACAGATGCCACTGGCTGCCAACTGTGACCCTTCAGGGAGGCTGTGACTGTGGGAGCCACGTGCGAGCTCTGCTTTCACACCTACAGACGGAGACTCAGTGGCAGCTGCTATGTGCAACAGAACCCTGGCTCTGATGGCCTTTCTTAAACTCTTGATCTCAGCAGGATCTTGGGTCCTAAAACCCTTGCGGACAAGAGAGTTTTTCAGCAGCCATTGTTTATGCCCTTGCTCATGCAGTTTCTCTCTTGTTTTGGGGTCTTCATTTCATAAAATACCCCACTGCGTGGGTGGCCTTCTGTCATCCACACTTGGCGTGCTATATGGCCATGCTTGTTTCCAAAACAAGAGAAGAATTTTTACCCAGTTTCACCATCAACTTTTTTGGCAAAAATCAAAATGAATGAACCCCAAATCTACCTTGAGATGTGAGGGGCTCAGCTTCTTTCGGGAGACTACGAAATCAGACATTATTCCTGGAACCCAAATTCTCCACATGCCTTTCTGCGTCTTGCGCTTCAGGTTTTATATTTTTGGAAAGTCTTTTCTATGCAAGATGATATATATCAGAGAATATTTATTCAAATGGATCCATTAAAACGAATTCAAAACACAGTAAAATGTGGTCAGTGCTCTCATTAATTCATGACTGAGAAGTGATTGAGTGGCAGAGCATCTGTTTCCTCTGGCACCTTGTAGAGGCAAGAGAAAATACTTCTAGGGTGGACTTCCCTTTTGCTCAGGATATTTTTCACATTCTGGTAATAACTTCTGCCTAAACTCTCTTTTCCCCTCCTCTGCCTTTTTAATTTTTTTCTTGAAAGAGAGAGAGATGGTATAATTTCACAGGGGAGAGGGAAGAGCTGCTGATGTATCGGTGCCTCCATCTCCAGTACCAATAACCTTAAAGAAAATCCAGTGGATGGACCCTAACTTCTGTTCTAACTCCAGGGATATGCTGGGAAGGGAGACAATTCTAATCCAGGAGAGGTGTGGGTTTCTTGTTAAAAGATTTTGAAATCAAGTGGAGGCTTTCCATCTGCTGCAGAATGCCCCTCGTTTCCGTGTGGCTGTGCCTTCCCTCCCCTTCTCTCTGGTGTCACACTCTAGGGACTGCTGGGGTCATTCTCACCCACAGCATCATCGCGGGACATGCAAGACTTCACAGGTCCCTTGATCTTTATACCTTGTCCCCAAGGGAGGATATGGTTTTCCTTCTTTCGGCCATTGGCCGGCCCTCCTCCCCAGGTAATAAATAAGGTCAGAGGGCTGGCCGGCAGCTGCGCTCCCTCTTTTTGTCACAACTAGTTGGTCTCTTCCTTCTGCCTCGTTTGGTTTGAGACCTTCATTCACCCTCACTTCCTCTCTTGTCCTACTTCACTGCTTCACCATCCTCTTGGCCGATAATGAAGTTCCTCCCGAGTTTACAATAGCTCATTGTCTTATTTCACAGCTCAGAGAAAAAGAAGGGATTTTTAAAAGTCACATTTGCTGAAGATAGTGATGGTGAAACTATTCTTCAGAAAAAATGAAATTTGGGGGGAAACGTCACCCCTTTTTCATCATGTATCCATTTCCTAGTGATTTTTTCATAAACCACGAGGCTTTGTTAAGCAATTAGCCAGTTAATTATGTCTTGCATCTGCCAATGGGAATATTTTGTTTGATTACCGGATGCCCCCTGTAGATCAGCTGAGTTAGCGCGTATAATTGAGAATTAGAAAAATCACCAATTTATGTATTTGTGTTATTATCCAGGTATAGCCCTCATGGTTCTTCTTAGTTAATACTGTAATAGCTTATAACCCTCTATGTATTTATGTTTCTGTACCTAGTCATTATAAATGGAAATATTTTTCTTTTCATTTAACATAGGAACCCAGTGTTAATCAAATAAGATTATTTTAACCGTGTTACAATTTCATATTTTATTCATTTATTTTATATCTTGCTTCAATTTAATGGATCATCTTATTAAATGTTGACCTGTCAAAAGTATTTTTCACTGGTTCACATACATATTCAAATTTGTATCAATCTATATAAACATAGCCATAGATAAAAAGGTAGACATAGAATTGCCAAATTCTCTGCTTGGAAATAGTCAGCAAGGCAATATGTATGCCCCAGCATCTCTGTTTGTGGGGAAATGGCTGGTCTGAAGAAGGCAGGTGCCTGATGTTTTTTGCAGCCTCTCTCAGATGCAGGTCTTCTCGTGGCTTCTCAGTCCTTGTCCCCTAGGACTCGGCTCAGATGTTACATGCTCAGGAGGCCTGCCCTCTGCACCCATCTAAAGAAGTCTCTGGTCTTCTACTCCCATATGCTCTTTGGTATTGTTCTGATTCATTTTCTGCATGATACCAATTTATTTCGGATAGTATCTTGCTTACTGTTCAGACACATATTTATTGTGACGGGTCCCAAGTACAACGTAAGCTCTATCCTGTGTTTTGTCAGCACTATGTCCTCAGTGCAACCTTGGCGCCTGGCGCTGAAGAGATGCTCGGTAAGGAAGTACTGGCCGGATGTGTGCTCTAAGCTGCCCTTGCTGTCTACGTCACAGTGAAGAGGTACAAAACTGAAGGGGAAGGCACCTCTCCCAGGCAAATGACACTGGAAAATGCTTTACAAGCCACACTGTTTTGTACCACCAGGGCAAAAGGATTTCAATGGCCCTATCCACTGCTTTTCAAGGAAAATAGAAGAGTCCTTAAAAGTGTTATGCCTGAAAAGACATGGAGAGAAATCATTTCTAAAATCCAGTTTTTCAAGAGAGGAGAAAATGAAGGAAAAGGGAGATGGTATTGCTAACGTGGTTAAGGGGTTTAAAAATTTATTATAAGGAGACTTTAAATGAGTTTTTGGTAAAGATTATTTTTATCCTTTGAACTTTCACTGGGGGAAATTTCATTTTGAAGCAGATTCTCACAAGTCATCATAATTTAAATCCTACGCACAGAAAGATCTTTCTCTCTCCTTGTCAAGTCTGCATATCACGTTGGAAGGCTGGGGAGACCTTCACACTTGGGCGGGGAAGGTCACTGCTCTACCTTTCCCTGTCGCTTTCCCAGTGGCACTGACCTCTTCCTGGGCCTGCAGATGGTCACAGAGAGCAGTGAAGTGCCGAATGGAAGGAGAACAAGCCTGGAGCCACAACTCGCTCCTCAGATAAAGGAAGAAGGAGACGGCTAGGAGCCAGTCAGAAGGAGGGAGAGAAATCCGGGAAAAGCAGGCAGCAGACTATACCCTCTTTTCATTTCTGTTTTAACTTTTTCTTCAGGGATAATATTCTCAGAGAAAGTGTCCAAATCCTGTGAATAACAAGATGAACTTTCACAAACCGAACACCCCTGTGTAACTGGTACTGAGATCAGGAAGCAGAACATGACCAGCACCCCAGAATCTCTTCCTGTGGCCCCTTCCTGTCCTCAGTGGGGAGGAGGACATTCATTCTGCGACCAGCAGGCAATGGATCGTTTCCTTTCCTGCTATTCTGAACAGTCTGTTATGAATATTCTAGCACATCTCTTTTGCTAAAAGTATATATACACATATACGTATATACACACCCATGCACACACACATATTCCTGTTGGATATGGAGCTAGGGTGATGGGGTGTGCATATGTTCAGATTTGGCAGATAAGCCAGTTTCCAGAGTGGCTGTATGTGCTTAAACTCACACCAGCAATGGATGAGGGCTCTAGTTGCTCTACCTCCTCACCAATAGGTGGCATTTTCTACCTTTTTCATTTTATTGAAATACTATTCTGATGGATATATATTGAATGTGGTTTAACATATTTCCTTGAGGCTGCCTTGTTTTTAATTGCTTCAGTCACAAGGTTTTGATATCATGTCTGATGCCAAAGCCAGGAGTGAGCTACCCAGGAAATGACACACAGAATGAGACAAGAGACCAAATTTGTTCCAAGAGAACAGAAACGTTCAAGGTTCTTGGACTTAGAACCAAAGAGAAAAAATAAAAGAGGACAGAAAGATGACTTTTGAATCAATTTTATTCCCCCCCACCCACAGAATTTCATCAAAGTGGAATCCATCTTCTCAGAATAACTCCCTCTGTTCTATTCAAGAAAAATAGGAATAGATTTTTTTTTAAATGCAGCCTTTACTAGAGAAATAGCCACATAAATACTTGATTATAAAATTCAAAAGAATGCTTAGGTGATGGAAAGATCTGTGACAGTCTTGGTCTTCGTACTCCTGAGGATCCCATTCTAAAGGACATGGAGAATAAGAGCCCAGAAACTCACAAATTAATGTCCTTCATAACCTTCAGAAATTATAGGTCTCAGAAACATCTGCCCTTAAGTGCTGTTTTCGGTAAGGTGAACAGATATGGGGGTGAGGATGGGAGAGAAGCACCTGTATTTTGTTTCTTTCTGCTTTTTTCTATTGCTAATGTGTCAAATTGTAGGCTGTACTCATAAGTAAACCAGACAGAAATACAGGGCACTGCCATGGAAGTCTCGAGGCTTCCCAGCGAATCACGGCATTTGGTTGATGGCTCTTAGAGGAAGTCAGTGAAGCTTGATTTTGTGTGTTTATAATGGGCCTTCCTGCGTGCACTGAGGCCCATCAAAAGTCTCTTTACTTAACAAACCCATTCAAGTTCCATAATCATGTTTTTCCAGGGAAGAAGCTGGGTTGAGTACACACAGGACCTCTCGATTTTGGCAACTCCTTGTGAGCTATAGACGTTTAAAAATAAAATAAAAAGCATCCTATATATCTGTCTTCCAAGACAGAGAACCCCTAAAAATAAATTTCTTTGGATTCCAAACAGATATAAAAATTTTCTGCAATTTTAACAGCAATCATGTGTATTCCTTTAGGTTAAGCACCATAGAAAGTCCCTAGTTAAAGATTTTTTAACTCACTGGAAGTGTTGGCATATTAAGCTGTGGTGCTGGAATGTGGCATCTGTTTAGATGATGGGTAGATCATACTGATTTTTCACTGCTTTATTTCTCCAACATGAAATTGCCACTTAGTCTTCATAAAGATTTTAATGAAAAAAAAAGAACATAATCAAATAGTCTGCAAACAAACCAGCAAATGAGCTGGATATAATGGCCTGTGGTAGGTCACCTATGTTAGCCTCACATAGGAAAGACAAATAAATAGAATTATTTCTAAATTCCCATGAGATGCTGATGGAACAGGAAAATGTAACTAAATAATCCATCCACCCCCTTCTGCTTCTAAATCATTCCCAATTTTAGTTCTTTGGACTTAACTTTTAACCACCTACGACCAGATTTTTAAAATGTGAAAATGGAAAGCAATGACACCACACACCGCATGTAATGATTTTAATTACTTCAATTAAAATTGGGAAGGAAATAATGAAGATTATGCAGTTAGACTTCACTGTGACCACTATCCAGGAGAGGTTTCTTTTTATAAGCTGGAGAAGAAAACAAAACTTTCAAGAAATTAATTATGCTTTACTTATTTTTGACACATTAGTTTTTCTTCGGGAAAAGTCTGCTATGAATTGCTTTGCAGAGCTTGCTTTCTGGGGATTCTCATACATCTTTTTTTTTTTTTCAGCAGATACTTGTCTTTAGTGAAGAAAGGCGAAGAACAAACAAAAAAACGAGTGATTAAGTAAATGTCTAGCTGTAGATAAGCACCTCATAAAAAATGACAAATACACAAGACATCAGGATGATTTAGTGGAAATGTTATGCATGTTGTAAAACATATGTGAATTTATCCATAGGGTAAAGGAGCGTGGCCAAAGCGAAATATTCCCATCAAGTAAATAATACATGTGAAGCTGGGTGATTCAAACAAATTCTAAATATGCATAAAACATAACCAACTAAATACATATTTACTTATGAGGTCCCGTAGAAATTTATAGTAGACTATTCACTAATAGTCATATAATATTAGTATGGAACAGATCAAAGGGCATTCGGTCACACATACCAAACATGCAAAGACTATGAATGAGTGTTATATATCAACTAATGTTAGCTTTCCACAGAGGAATGTGAGACCCCAAGAGAAGTAATTAGACATTATGGTGGAAAGAGGTGGACTGGAGCATTATCTTACCATGGAACTGATGTTTGTGGCCATATGATAAAGTTATGAATACATTTGCTCTCAGAGCCAGATAATAAGAACTTGGATCAATCTAGCAACCTTGAAGCTACCAACTGAACCAAATCATTTTTAGATAAGGCTGAAAAAAACACAACGGGCACATCATGTCACTTTCATTAGGGGAAACTAGCTTTTCTTTCTTTTGAATGCTGCCTATATAATTAAATGAAAACCTCATCCACTCTTTTTTTCGTTCATTCAACAGCAGTTGAACAAAGGCCTTATGAGGACAGTAAACACAGAGCTAGTAAGACATAGAAAATAGTATGTCAGATGGGGAAAAATAAAGCAGGAGGGAAAGTGGAAAAGGGATGGTTTGCAATTGAAAGAAGGGGGTCAGAGAAGTTGACATTTGGGAGACAAATAGAAGAAAAGGGAGTATGCCATACAGGCATGTCTGGGAGTAAAATTCTAGTCAGAGGGAACAGCAAGTGCAAAGACCTTGAGCTGGGAACAAATTTGATGTGTTCAAGGAATGCATGGAGGCTAGCGGGGCTGTAGAAGAATGAGATGAGAGAACCTAATAATAGAGGGGGTCAGAAAGGGGATGGTGGGCTATGTGGTGGAGGCCATTTGAAAGGCTGCAGCCTTCTCTGAGATGGAGGGGCATGTTCTCTTCATGGAAAGTAGCAGCTGGCAGGGACCAAGTTAGCTGGATGGAAGAACTGGTATGGAGGTCAGTGAGAACTTGGCTGATTGATCTGATTTTCTTCTGTGTGGAAGCTTATCAATTTGCCTTAAACCTGCTTACATGAGGATGAGAGAAATAATAAACTAGAATCAGTCCGGTTAGGAGACTAGCCAGCCAGGTTCCCAGCCAGGACATTGATGCCGTCCTCTACTTCCCTGCAACTACCTGACCTTTTGTTTATCTTTTTACAGTAAAATATTGTGAGTAGGTGGACTTTCTCTTCCTGTTAGGGCTTTCTCATTTTGACCTCCCATACAGACACTAACAGCCAGCCAGCAAATAGACCACACACATGTCACATTTCTTCACCCAGACACACTGGCAAATTTTATTTTGATAAAATAGAATTGAAAAGATATTCTGCATTTTGTTAAAGTTGATTTGCTGTGCACTCTCACTCCCTCTGCTGGTGGTGAGGAATGTGGAAAACCACAATTCTTACATTGCCTGCTAGGAGAGTTCAAGAGCAGCCTGCCTGATGTGGTTTTACCATGGTTTCAACGAGGCAAGCAGTAGGCACTAAGCAGACAGGACCCTGGAGGGAAAGTTCCATTCTCTGCTCTGCTCACGATGGAGCTGCGGACTCATGCACTCCAGCCCTGAGGTGTACGGATGAGGAAGCCCAGTTACAGGGACTCAGGGCCTCCCTCAGCTCCAGGTCCACAGGTAACTCAGCGGGGAATCAGAGCTTGGAAAAATGCTCTCAGTGCTTGTCATCAATAAGGAAATTTCATGGATAGTAAGATTATGCTTCTAATGGAGAGTTAATGTAGCTGTATTTGGACACCCCTTCATTGTGAGGTGATGTGATTTTAAGGTGGTAACTGGTAGGAGAGGACTTCTCTCTAGCCCTTAAAAGGCAGAAAAATGTTCCTTTCTTAATATGATAGTAAGGCAGAAAAATTCTAGCTTGAAGTCACTTCAGTTACTCTGATTACACTGTAAAAATCTAGTTCCATGAAAACAAACGCTGAGTCCTAAACGCTTTCTTGGGTTTTAATGCCTTTCCTCCATGAGATCAGAAGGGAGTCAGCCCCAACAGCACAGCATTTATTTTCAAGTTCTTGAGTGTGCCTGGTGTGACCTGGGGTCTTATGCCAAGTTAAATAAAAGAAGCTTTTTCTAGACATAGTTGGGAAGAAATTAACTTGTATATTTACTGTTTTAAAAAATCAACCATTTCCTACTCCCCCGCTTCCAATGCCTAACACCTGAAACGGAAGCAGACTCGGTTGACATACACCACAGTTCCTGGAAAAGCTAACAGATACAAGACACACATTGGTTGGGGTGTCTGCCCAGCGTTCAGCGTTTGTGGTTCTGCTCAGCTGGGGACATGCCAACCCCAGCCTGCCTCTGTCAGCTGACTCCGGGGTTGTGCTGATGCTGGCGGTAGAGGAGAAAACGCTCGGCCCTTAGGCTTTGTGAGCATTGCTGGCTTCAGGACTGATGAAGGTGCTCTTGTTTATCAGATGCACAGTGTGTTTTGCCTTCTTCCTTGTACAGTAACTTTTCTTATTGAATGTCTTGGTTATAAACTCACTGAGGGCTGAGACATATCTTATTCCTTACAACACCTAGTATGCATTTGTTCCCAGAAGCGGCTGTTGAATAAAGAATCATATACTGGGTTCTGAATAAATGTTCTTTGAATGAAAGAACTCATAAAGGTATTCATTTGAGACTTCTCCAAAGCATACCAGAAACTGTGGATTTTCTTTAATCAATATTATTATAAATAATAATAACTGTGTTTGTTAAGCTAAGGACTGTGCCCTAACCATTTACCTTATCTTTGATTATTTTTTTATGAAAGGACTTGGCCTTATGAGACACAGGTACCAGGAAAATGGGGTCTCATTCTGCTAACCTGAAGCTATTTCAAGCCCCCTTTCCAAAACCGAACATTTCAGGGCCATGTTAGCAGTTAGAGTATGAGTATCTTTGGATTTATAGGGGTCCAACTATCTACAATGCCTTTGAAGGGGCTTTCACCACATTTTCATTCATTTAACAAAAATGTCCTGCTGTGAGGTGCTACACAGGGATAGTTGAATGATTAAATTATTAAAATCCAGTGCGCCAAGGGCTTCATTAGATGTGTACAGAAAGCACTATGGCAGCTTGGAACAGGTGGCACCAGGCTGTCCCTGAGGTTGGTCTAGACAGCCTTCCCAAGGAAGAGCATACATGAGAGGCATCTCAGAGGGTGGCCAAGAAGGAATGGGGAGCAGAGCTCAGGGACAGAGGGACAGCACAGAGGGAGTTAGTATGTGTCCATAGAATGAAAGGTGGCTTCCCAAACTCCCCAGTCATTCAGCTCATCAAATATATTATACATTCGTTAAGGACAGTGAAGAAATCCAGGTGCAAATTTTCAGGTGCTTTAACAGATAAGCAGACATGTCTTCATCGAAAAATTCATACAACTAAACATAAAATGTCTTGCCAAGGACAAAATAGGGAATTGATGATTGTTGGTGAATTGGTTGAGGCTGGTGCATGCAGCTAGCTGCAATACTGTGCATGGGGGTCAGTTATGAGTTGGCACTCTGTCTGTGCCATTGGTCTCAAAAGAACCAGGTGAGAGCAGGTGAGCAGACCAGAGCAGAGGAACCCTCTCACCCCAGGCAAACTTAAGTCTTTGTCTTTGAAAGACAGAATTATCGAAATGTCCCTGGGAAATTAAAGAATTGCAAAATTTTAACATTTATTTTTGACTATTGTGAAGCAGTAAATGGGAACTGCAATGCTGGAAAGGAAAATTGCTCGGCCTCTTTCAGTTTCTTGAGAAGAGCCTTTAAACTGATGTAAACCTTCGGAGTTAGCAGAATAGAAAAAAAAACGTTTTTTTAAAGTAGTTTTAAAGATAATTATTTATGGTTTTGATATTTTCTTTCTCTGTCAAATCTAATTAAAATTGCAAATTTATCATTCCTTTGTATTTCAAAGTTATACTAACAGCTGTTTATATATATATATGTATACACACACACACACACACACACACACACACACACACACACATATCCTTTGACTAATGTTTAAAGTTTCTTTGTAAATCCTATAAAATCTGCCCTCTCTCCAAATCATTTAGACAGCTTTTCTTACCCACAACTTTAATTTCCTGTTAATATTATTTTTAACATTCCTTTTCTCATGTCAGATATGAACACTGCCTTAAATGTAAATGCATATATAACCTGTTACAACCGCTACATGAGATCATATCCACGGGAACCAGACCTTAGTTTGGCATGCATTACTGGATTTTACAATGCTCTAGTAAAAACATTTCCTGGACACTATTCTTACTTAAAATGATAATTAGAAAAGCATCCAAACTGTTTATTCCTTTATAAATGATTAAACATCATCGAGTTGAAAACTGTTTCTCAAAACACATTTATAGGTATTTGTTCTCTGAAAGGTGCTAACCATAAGATTTGGTAGGTAATAAGTATTTTTTTTAAGGAAAGACTATTTGCTTCACACTTAACACTAAATGACCAATGTAAATAATGTGTAGATTATAGGCCATATGAATTTTCAGTATGTTAGGTCTAATTCCCCTTATTAAGTCCAGTTGAAAAAAGCA